>VZQC01004771.1:1232591-1493368 GCA_009823505.1 Rhizomys pruinosus
CATTTGTAGGATTGAAAGGCTATATATTATACTGTTTAAGTACCTATATATCTAATTGCATGTGCTTCATTAGTAGGATTGAAAGGTTATGCCTGGACAATCTGGCAGCCCATGAAAGAAAACAGCCAGAATTGACTAGAGACCAAGACAACAGCTCCAGAGAAAGTAGACTGTTTTGCTTCTCATCCACCATTGCCCTTTTCTAAGCCTAGGGAACAATCTGCGGAAGAGGGGCCGTGGTAGAATGTAAGGGTTACGATTGGGGTGAATGGTGAAACTACAACAATATAGACTGGATACTCATTTGATCAACTTGATTGAACATACAAGCCCCACCCCCCCTGCTGGATGGTGGGACCCATGAGCTGTGTGGGTTTGGGCACAACTGCTCGGAAATTGATTTTACATGAAGGATGCTTGTACTCACAGACTATCACCTACTGTTTAAAAAAATGGAAAAAAAAAAACAGAAAGACGCAGAAAAGTTATGGCAGAATGCATGATCTGGGATGGGTAGGGGTGGAGTTGGGGGAAGGGAAGGGGATATATGCCTGAACTGAATTGGAAAATGATGTATGAAATACACAAAACATCAATAAAAAAATGAAAAAAAAAAAACAAACTATTAAAATGGTTTCAAATACAAAAAAAAAAATAAAAAAAGAAGATATTATATTAAGTGAAGAAACACAATCCTAGAAAAACAAATGATTATTGGTATCCCTCATATGTGGATGCTAGCACCAATAACCCAGTTATAAATTTTTCTCGAGGAGAGGCATGCACATTAAAAGAACAACAACAGAAAGACTGCATCAGAAAATGGACTGAAATGGTGAATCGGGAGGGGTAGGAGAGGTAGGAGAGGGACAGAGGTGTATATTCGATTAATGTATATTTCATTGATGTGAGTTCAACAATTATCCAATTTTGCCCAGACTCTGTCTACAAATTACATGGTGTTTTAGGACCTAGTAAAAGTAAATATGTGTATATTAAACAACATTGGTTTAAAGGTTCTGTTAAAAATGGTAATGCACCTGAGTTAATTGGAAATATATATTGTTGTTTACACATGTTGTTTTACTTAAAATCTATATAACAATAACTTTGGGATTGGCACATACAAATGTTCTCTATAATTCTGTTGTACAGTATCATCTTGTAGAATTCTCTTTTATCTGTCGGATGATTTAACTTAAAAAATTAAGTTTGCCTCCCAAGCTAACCACGTACAGTCACCTTGGGTGAATTTGATAAAATCTGTGCCTTGATTCCTGCATATAGGTGTTTACTACAACTGCCTTTTTGAGAATAATGGGTCAAAAAACCAAAAACCTAAAATAAAAATCAGGGATACAGATATATATGAAACCCTTTTGTCAAAAATTTTGCAATTCAAATCTTAAAACTAACTACGGGAAAAGATTTGTATGTTCCAACAGGTCAAAATGTCACCAACTTAACGGCAGAGAAAGAAAAGTTACAGATTTGTATTGTGTAGGATGCACCAGGAAGTGCCAGCACAGACATCAAACCATTCTGTGGATCCTACTTGTAACAACTATTTATAATGAGTCCTAACGAAACTTACCTTCTATGTGCTGCAAAGTTTTAATACTAGAGACTTTCTTACCTCCCCTTCATAGAACAAGGAGGATTATGATGATGATGAGGTTGTTCTCTAACTGTAAATTGGAGCCAACTGTTATAGAGGTAATCTCTTATAAAACTGGTAAAACTACCTTCTTTAATTGACTAATAGACATAGGAACTGTGAAAAGGATTATTCTCTACTCAGAACCAAATATAATATTAAAGTCTCCTTAAGCTATGCACTTAAGCAAAATATATTAATACAGGAGAGCTCTGATATCAGCAATGGATTATTCTAACAAGGAGATGTTTGCCAGGGGATCCAAGCCCCGCCCCCCAAAAAGTTAAAGGCTTCTTGCCTGTAAACTGGGATTCCTGAAAGAAGAGAGGCAATAAGGCCCTGCTGTCAAAGACCTGATGTAAGCATGGGAAAGATGTATTGAGACCTCACTTGCAAGTGTACAGTTGGCCTCTGGATTACCAGAGAGTGTTACCAAACTCCACTAAACCAATAAAGTAAGTATAGGTCTCCTTGAGTCAAGCAAGAATCCTCCATCAGCACCAGCTACACCTCACCTGTCTGGAAATACTGTGCAGCAGAGGGAGCCATATGCCTGTATATCCCAAATCTGATTGGCTAGGAAAAACCCATGGCTGATGCCACAAGCTTACATCCTCTAGTGGTTAGGAGATGTTATAAGCTACAGTAAGACTCTGGCATGTTTTTCAGAAAAAACATAATTCATGGCCTAACATACCATCCAAACATCTGTGTCTACATCAAAGTAACCTACCATAACAATTAGTATTGTTTAAATACCTATATATCTAATTGCTTGTGCTTCATTAGCAGGATTGAAAAGTTATCCCTGGAAAAACTGTCAGCCCATGAAAGGAAACAACCAGAACTGACCAGAGTCCAAAACAACAGCTTCAGAGAAAGTAGACTGTTTTGCTTCTCGTCCAACTGTGCCCCTTTTCTAAGCCTAGAGAACAATCTGTGGAAGAAGGGTCTGGTAGAATGTAAGGGCTGTGATTGGGGTGAATTGTGAAAGTACAGCAATATAGTCTGGGCACTTATTTGTTCAACTCGATTGAAAATACAAGCCCCCTCCCCCGCAGCTGGATGGTGGGACCGTTGAGCTGTGTGGGTTTGGGCACAACTGCTTGCAAATTGGTTTTACATTAAGGATGCTTACTCATAAATTATTACTTATTGTTAAAAAATGAAAAAAAATTAAGTATAGAATAAAGAAAAGCAAAAACAAAAAGCTTGGTTAATCTGGGCTATGTGACCTTAAGCATTCAAAAAGAAAGTATAACCAGAAATAAATAATCAGTAAGGTGTGAAAAAATAAATAAAATTAAAAAAAAAGAAAAGTCAGAGGAAATTCTGATGGGTCTTCCTTTATATGAAACTTACTGTTTTTCTCTAGCACCCCTTAGTACCCTCTCTATATTCTGTATTGTACCCTTTCTATATTTTGCTTTTACAATAATATGTTGTGGGGATTTTCTGTTCTGGTCATGTCTACTTGGTATTCTATGTGCTTCTTGAATCTCTGTAGGTAGGTCTTTTCTTAATTTAGGGAAGTTTGTGTTATAAACCTGTTGAAGGTATGTTTAATGCCACTGGCCTGAGATTCTTCTCTTCTTATGCCTGTAATTCATAGATTTGGTCTCCTCATGTTGACCCACATTTCCTGTATATTCCATTCTTGTGTGTGTGTTTTTTTTTTCAATTTTACATAATCTTTGCTTAAGGACTTCAGATTATCTTTGTCACCCTGTCTTGATATTCTGTTTTCTGTTCCATTCATTTTGCTGATGCAGATTTCTGCCATTGTTTCAAATTGGGTTATTAGGTTTGGATTTCCGGTTCATTTCTGTTTCCGTTTTCCTCACTATTTCTATCTTTATTGTGAATTCAGTTTTCAAGTGTATTTTTTGATGTTTCATTAAACCCTATATTTGTATAGTCCTAAGCTTACACGACATGATCTTTAAGTTGTCTGTTTCCTTTAACTTCTGTGATCATGTTTATAATTGTTCTTTTAAATTCTGAGTCCAGATGTTCCTCCTACTTCTTCTATAGAGGGTGGGTTTTGTTTGGGACATATAATCTTGATTTTTTTTTATTTAGGTTTTCACACTGCCATTTGGGCCTATGGATAGTCTTTGTTGGTAATCTGTCTAATAGGTACTTTTGCATGGCTTTTATTTAATTGAATTTTGGTATGCTTATGTTGTTAATGCAGCTTGGTGACTTTTTGTTCCAAGTCTTAGGTGGGCATGTCTGTCCAGCAGATCAGGAGCCAAGGAAGATGGGGTTTCAGACCATCTGAGAAGTTCTTAGCAATCTGTGCTAGGGCAGTTAGCAAGTCTGGGTTAGGGAGATAGACCAGAGGTCTAAGGTGGAAGGTTTGTTGCCTGCCTGTGACCAAGGCTGGCAGGATCTGGGTGGGGTGGATGAGAAGAACCGAATAGACAGGAGCGCAGGTTCTGATGTACCAGTGTCCTAGGTAGGGTAAGCCAGTCTGTCAGATCAGGCTTCAGGCAAGATGGGGTCTGCAGTCACCTGAAGTGTCTCATCATATCCTCTGTTGTCATTTGTCAAAGAGAATCATTAAATCCTCTTTATTTCAGAAGAGCAAATTTGTAATGGTAAAATAGTCTTTATTTGCATAATTTTTTGCATTTATTTCTTTCAATATACACTCTCCTGGCCAGAAAGTTTATTTGTTGTTTTGTTTTTAAAAATAATTTTTATTTTTCATTTTTTAACCTTTTTAAACAGTTTTGATTTATTTGAAAATTTCATACATGCATACAAAATTCCTTTATCACACTCTCCAACTCCATCTAACCTGAGGAATCCTCATCACATCTCTCTTCACATTCTCCCTTTATATTTATATATTGACCTGTTTATCTATTGAGTCCAGTTAGTGCTGTCCATATGCACATTAGCATGAGGTTATTCACTAGTGGATGGGGAACATATCAGTTGTCATGAACATTTTTGCTGAGTAATCAGCTGATGGCTCTGCGTGGCGATTTCTTGTATGTAACTATTTTATTTTCTCCTGCTGTTTTCACAGTCATCTCTAACTTGTGAAATTTGATGGCCATGTGTCTCTGTAAAGTTCTTCTTGGAATGAATCTGTTTGGGGGGAAGGGCTACTTCATTTGGATGTCTAAGTATTCTCATCTCTCTTCAGAATGAAAAACTCTTACCTATCCTGTCCTTACATAATTGTCCTACATCTCTTTCACTTTTTTCTCCTAAAACTCAAATGATTCATCTTGTTCTTGATAGTGTCCCATATCAGGGCAATATTCCTTTCAATTCTTGTTTTCTTCTTCTCCCCAATGTTAAGTGACATTTTGGATGTTCATTGATTCTTTTTCCAGCTTAGCAAGTCACTCGATACTACTGTATTTTCATATAATTCATCACATTCATCACTTATAGAATTTCTGCATCATTATTTTGATTATTTCCATCTATTTTTTTCATGTACTTTACAATGAATATTGTTAAGGTATCTGTTTTTTTATAGATAGTGTGATTCCATAAAACCATTATTTTGAATTACTGTCAGTCAATTCATAGCTTTATATTTCTCCATTGTTATATTGGCAACACTAGGTAGTTACATGGGTTTAAAAAGAGAAAGAAGGGCTGGAGAGATGGCCTAGCAGTTAAGAGCGCCGACCGCTCTTGCAGAGGATCCGGGTTCGATCCCCAGCACCTACATGGCGGCTGAGAACCATCTGAAAATCCAATTCCAGGAGAACTCCAGTTCCAGGGGAATCCGACACCCTCTTCTGACCTCCGTGGCTGCCCCTGCAGTCATAGCTCAGTCACTGCTGTAGGCACTGCTGCTGCTGCTGCTGCTGCCGCTCCCGCAGCCTCTGCTGGTGTGGTCCTGGGTGAAAGAACAAGAGAGGAGATCCACCAGTGTGAAAGCCACCATCCTGCTGGCAGCTGCACCCTGCCTACTACCCTTCCATACTGGCCCCCATCCCCTCACACCTCAGGTGCCATCCGCCACCATCTAAATCTGCAAAACCCCCATCCCCAGGTGAGGGGACTGAGCCTGGTCTCTGAGAACCTGAAGAGCCTGGAAGGGCCACAATTTGCACTGTGACATGGCAAGAGCTGAAGGAGGGAATGATATTTAATGGTGTTTTTCTCAGGTGAAATGAGCAGTAGACGATGATGTAGGAGAAGCAGATATAATTTCTACAGTAGAATTTAATCATTCTGTAGAATTTCTAGTAAGAGGAGGTAAAGGTGGGAGTGTTGTCATCTTTCAACAATAGCAGGAGAATAAAAACCAATCTCATCAAGTTCACCCATTCTGTTTTGGGTTACTGTATGTGATTAACTTGGGAAACAAAGTTCATTTTTGAGTTAAATCATCCTATAGGTGAAAGAGATTGCTACCAGGCGATACTATATGACAGCAAAATTATAGAGAACATTTGTTTATACCAATCCCAAAGTAATTGTTATACAGATTTTAGTTAAAGCTAATGTGGACAAGAGCAATTTATGTCACCAATCTCAGATGCATTACCTGGTTTTATCAGTCTTCAAACATGTTGTCCAATATGCCCATATTCTTTTACTAAGTCCTAAAGCACCATGTATCTTGTAGACAGAGTCTGGGCAAAACTGGATACTTGTTGAACTCATGACAATTAAACATGCACCAATCGAATATACACCCGTGTCCCTCTCCCACCCCTCCCACCCCTCCCGAGTCACTATTTCAGTCAGCCTTCTGATGCAATCTTTCTGTTGTTGTTCTTTTAATGTGCATCCCTCTCCACGAGAAATATTTATAACTGGGTTATTGGTACTAGCGTCCATATATGAGAGATACCATTTGTCGTTTGTTTTTCTGGGACTGTGTTACTTCACTTAACATGATGTCTTCAAGCTCCATCCATTTACCTGCAAAGTTCATGATGTTGTCTTTCTTTACTGCTGCATAGAATTCCATTGTGTACATGTACCACATTTTCTCTATCCACTCGTCAGTTGAGGGGCATTTGGGTTGATTCCAGTTTTTTGCTATTGTGAACATGAAGGATGCTTGTACTCACAAATTATCACCTATTGTTAAAAAAAATGAAAACAAAACAAAACAAAAAAGCAGAGAAAGATGCAGAAAACTTACGGCAGAATGCACGATCTGCGATGGGTAGGGGTGGGGTGGGGGGGAAGGGAAGGGGATATATGCCTGAACTGAATTGGAAAATGATGTATGAAATACACAAAGCATCAATAAAAATAAATTAAAAAAAAACCAATCTTATAGCCGAAGCGAATATAATGTTTATAGCACTTTCCAGGGCCATGAACCAGAATTTGACTACTTGAAAAGTTTAGAAATAGAAGAGAAGATCAACAAAATTAGGGGGTTATCCCAGAAAAATGTGGCTCAGTTTTTATCGTCCACCAATGATAAAACAATGAAATTATGGAAAATCAGTGAAAGGAACAAAAGACCAGAAGGGTATAAATTGGAAGAGGAAGATGGAAGGTATAGAGACCACACTACAGTCATGAAACTACAAGTTCCAGTCTTCATGCACATATGAAAATCTCCATTGGTTATAACAGAAGGGGATTTTTCATGTTCTTTCTGCTAGTGTGTGTATTTGAGAAATCATTTCTTACAGTCCTCTCTATCACTACAGGGAAGTACTTCTCCCTCTGTTCAACTCTGGTTCTCTCCAAGAGGAGTAAGTAGAATTTTTCAAAATGTATGTGTTCTCTTGGTCCCTTAAAGACAGAATAGGTACTAATATCTTCTTCCTCCAGCTTAGTGGGATGTATTGAAATACTCTCTTTTGCATACTTTCCTTCATTATTGTGCTGCCACTTCCTTGTATTAACATTCTACTTACAGGGTATTTTCTTTTCAGTATAAACTATGAACTCTGTTGATATCCACAAAATAATCTGCTGTCATTTTGGGAAGATTTATATCAAGTATATAATTCAAGTTAGATGCCACTGACTTCTTCACAGTATGGAGTTTCCTTATCAATGAACACAGAAATGCTCTCCACTTTTTAACTTCTCTATTCCACTGGAGGTTTGTTCCATACACTACTTAAAAATGTGTTGAAATCATCAACTTCTAGAGGGAATTCATCCATTTCTCCATGCCTTTCTAATGGCTGTCTTCCCCCTGTTTTTCAGCACTGAGAGTAACATATTGTGAAAATAATAATTTTCATACTGTAGCAATACAAGTTGGAGAGAACAACAACAAAAGAACTGAAAAAAACTAGAAAGACTCAGAAAAACATGCAGGACATGTATAGCAGTGTGCAGGGACTCGGGTGGGTTGCGGGGAATGGAAAGGGAAGTGACTCTAGATTTGATTGAGAAATGATGTATGACTTACGGAAAAAGTTTAATAACTAATAAAAAAGAACATAATAATTTTCATATATAAGTGAACATTTTGTTGATTTACTTAGGTTTTTGTTGATGATTTTATTATTTCCCTAATTCAAATAATTATTGTCCTGGCATCCCTTTTTATTCCTGATGTTTCCTTGTTAAAAGGTTGATTTGTCTAACTTTAGTATAGTAAAACCACCAATTTCTCTTTACAAGTGTCGGCATAGTGTATATTTTCCACACCTTGGAAAACTGTCTTTCTTTATTTTTCTTCTTTTAAGAATTTTATACATGAGTACTGTCTTTGCATTATTTCTACCCCTTCTAATATCCTAGCAATTCTCAGCATGTTCACTGATTCCATCTCAATTTCATGACCTCTTCATTAATTATTATTTTATATATACATACATTTGTAAATGGATTTAAATATGTGTGTAATGCAGTGCTTTCATTATGTAATGCTCCTGTGTACCTGCATTTAGGGCTATCCAAAAGTGTGGCATTAGATAACCTTTCAATGATTTATGGCCTGAATAAAATTGATCCCCCTTCCTCATTATCTTTTGAATGCCTATAGCTCTTCATCATTTTTTTCAAAGCAAAATTTCTATTGAAACTTTGTGCATTTCATACAAAATTTCAAATCTAGATCCCGGCTCCCCCCACTCCACCAGAGTTCATTCTGCCAAACACATTTTTCTTCTATTTCTCATTCTCACTCAAAATTCTCGATGCCGAAATTTACTGTTTTGAGCATAAGTTCTTAAAATGGGTTTAATTTGCATTTACCTAATTATTAGCAAAATTGAACACCTTTTAAAATTTATTTGATGTGTATGAATGTACTGTCTGAATGTAGGTTTGTGCACCCGTGTCATGCAATGCTGCAGAGGTCAGAAGAGGGCGACGGATTCGCCTGGAACTGGAATTCTCCTGCAATCGGAGTTACGGATGGTTCTCAGCCTCCATGTGGGTGCTGGGGCTCGAACCCTGGTCCTCTGCAAGAGCAGTCGGCCCTCTTATCTGCTAGGCCATCTCTCCAGCCCCAACATTGAACACTTTTTTTTTTTTTTTTTTGTCTTTTCGAGACAGGGTCTCCCTGTAGTCCCAGCTGTCCTGGAATTTGCTCTGTAGACCAGGCTGGCCTTGAACTCACATAGATCTGCCTGCCTCTGCCTCCCAAGTGCTAGGATTAAAGGTGTGTGCCACCACGCCCGGCTACATTGAATACATTTTAAGATGTTTTTCAGCCATTGCTAACTCCTCACTTGTTAAGACTGTTCAGCTCTTTGCTCTATCTTTTTAGTGGGTCATTTGTTTTCTTTCTTCTTTGTGTTTTGAGTAGTTTATATATTCTGGAAGTCAATGTTTTGTCAGATGAATCTGTGATGAAATTTTCCTTACACTGCTTGGGTTTCCTCTCTTCTTTGACTGTGTCTTTTGATGTACAGAAGCGTTTGAGTTTAATGAGGTCCCATTTGTCAATTGTCAACTTTAATTCTTGCACAGCTGCCATCTGATTTAGGAAGACTTTTCCTATGCCTGTGTCTTGTAGGCTGCTGCCAACTTTTTCTGCTACTCCCTTCAGAATTTGGGTTTTATGTTGAGGTTTTTGATCCATCTGCAGTTGACTTTTGTACAGGGTGAGAGGCAGGGGTTTTTTACTTTATTCTTCTATAAGTGGTGATCCAGTTCTGCCAACACCACTTGCTGAAGATGCTGTCTTTCCTCCATTGTGTCTTCTTGGCCCCCTTGTTAAATGTGAGGTGGTGGAAATTGTATGCGCTCTAGTTTAGATCTGCAGTTTTGCTCCATTGGTCAACAAGTCTGTCTTGTGCCAGTACCAGGCTGTTTTTATGAGTATAGCCCTGTAGTATAGTTTGAAGTCTTGTATAGAGAGCCCCTTGCATTGCTCTTTTTGCTCAGGGTTACGATGGCTATTTGGGGTCTTTTGTTTTTCGAGATGAAATTAAGGATGTTTTTTTATCCAAGACTCTGAAGAACCTCATGGGGATTCATTGGGATTGTGTTGAATATGTGTATTAACGTGGGTAGAATGGACATGTATACTATTAATTTTTTAGTCCAAGAGCATGGGAGGTCTTGCCATCTGTTGATGTCTTCTTCAATTTTCTTAAGGGATTTAAAAATTTCTTGTAGAGCTCTTGGTTTCTTTGGTTAGGTTTTTTCCTAGGTATTTTATTGTTTTGCAGGCTATTGTGAGTGGGAAGTTCACCTTGAATTCCTTCTTCAGTTGTTTGTTGTTGGTTTAAAGAAAGGCTATGGATTCTTCTAGGTTAATGTTGTATCCTGCTCCTTTACTGAAATTCTTAATCATTTCTAGGTGTTTTCTGGTGGAGTTTTTAGAATCCCCTTGTTAAACTATCATATCATCACCAAAAAGGGATATCTTGACTTCCTCTTTTCCCATAAGTACTCTTTTACTTTCCTTTTCTTCCCTATTGCCCTAACAAGTGTTTCAAGCAATATATTGAAGAGGAGTGTCCATAGGGGCCAACCTAGCAGATTTCCTACCTTTAAGGGGAATGCTTCTTTCTTTTCTCCATTTAGGATGACATTGGCTTTGGATTTCCTGTATATG
The DNA here is from genome assembly GCA_009823505.1 of Rhizomys pruinosus. NCBI lineage: Eukaryota > Metazoa > Chordata > Mammalia > Rodentia > Spalacidae > Rhizomys > Rhizomys pruinosus. Next base: position 1,243,223 of record VZQC01004771.1, read on the forward strand.
GCTTTGATTGAATTGAGGAATGATCCATCCAATCCAATTCCCTCAAGAACTTTAATCATGAAGGGATGCTGCAATTTGTCAAAGGCTTTTTCTGCATCAATTGTGATGATCGTGTGGTTTTTGTCTTTCATTCAATTTATGTGCTTTGTGATATATATTGAGTTTCATGTGTTGAACCATCCCTGCATCTCTGATATGAATCCAACTTGGTCATGATGGATGATCTTTTTGATGTTTGTATGTACGTGGTTTGCAAGTATTTTGTTGAGAAATTTTGTGTCTGTGTTTATTAATAAAGTGGGTCTATAGTTCTCCTTTTTGGCTGAAGCTTGCATGCTTTTGGTATTAGAGTGATGCTCACTTCATAGAAGAAATTTGGTCAATTTAAGCTGTTGATCTCTTCTTGGTGGAGTTTTGGTGAGTCCCAGGATTTCAGATATTCATCCATTGATTCAAGCAAAACTCCTCCGTTAGCATCAGCTACACCTCACCTGCCTGGCAATACTGTGCAGCAGTGGCAGCCACATGGCTGTATATCCCAAATCAAATTGGCTATCAGCTCTCTCCTTGGAGGAATAATTCATGGCTGATGCCACAAGCTTACATCCTCTAGTGGTTAGGAGAAGTTATAAGCCCCAGTAAGACCTTGTCATCTTTTACAGAAAAAATATAATTCATGGATTAGCATACCATCCAAACATCTGTGTCTATAACAAAGTAACCTATCATAATAATTAGTACTGTTTAAATACCTATATATTGGATTGCTTGTGCTTCATTAGTAGGATTGAAAGGCTATTCCTGGACAAAATGTCAACCCATGAAAGGAAACAGCCAGAACTGATCAGAGTCCAAAACGACATCTCCAGAGAAAGTAGACTGTTTTGCTTCTCGTCCAACTGTGCCCCTTTTCTAAGCCTAGGGAACAATCTGCAGAAGCGGGAGTGTGGTAGAATGTAAGGGCTGTGATCGGGGTAAATGGTGAAACTGCAGCAACATAGTCTGGACACTTATTTGATCAACATGATTGTACATATAAGCCCCACCAGCTGGATGGTGGGAGCATTGGGCTGTGTGGGTTTGGGCATAGCTGCTTGCAAATTGGTTTTACGTGAAGGATGCTTGTACTCATAACTTATTACTTATTGTTAAAAAAATAAAAATAAAAATTGGAAAAAATAAAGAGGTAATTGGCAGCAAAAAAAAAAAAAAGGAATTTGGGAGATTTCCCTCTGCTTGTTCCTTCTGAACAATTTCAGTAATAATGGTAGTAAGTCCTCTTTAAATGTCTTATAGAATTCTGCAGTGAAACCATCTTGGCCTGGGCTTTTTTGAGTTGGGAGTTTTCTTGTTACATTTTCAATTTCTTCATATATGATGGGACTGTTTATGCTGTCAATCTCTTCTTGGTTAAGCTTTACTGAGTCTCAGGATTTCAGATATTCATCCATTTCTCCTAGGTTTTCAAAATTAATAGAGTATTGGTTTTTGCAGTATTCCTGTATGATTGTCTGCATCTTTTCATTGTCTGTTGTGATGTTTCCCCTTTCATCATGAATTCTATTGATTTGGAGTTGCTCTTTCTTTCTTTAGGTTAACTGGGCTAGAAGTCTCTCTCTCTTGTTTATTCTCTCAAAGAACCAACTTTGGGATTCATTGATTTTTAGTATAGTTTTTGTTTCTATTTCATTGATCTCTGCTCTGATTTTTGTTATTTCTTCTTGTCTGCTGCATTTAGGGTTCATTTGTTGTTGTCTCTCAAGTATTTTTAGCTGCAGTGTTAGATCGTTCACTTGTGCTCTTTCTGTTTTATTGATGTAGGCACTTAGGGCTATAAACTTCCCTCTTAGAACTGCTTTTATAGTGTCCCATAGGTTTTGTTGTGTTTTATTATTGTTGGATTATGTTCCAGGAATGTTTTTTATTTCTTTCTTTATTTCTTCCTTGACCCGTTCATTATTCAAGAGAGTGTTGTTTAGTTTCCATGTGTTCTTTTAGGTTTTAGGGCTTATCTTGGTGTTGATATTGAGTTTTATTGCACTGTGGTCTGATAGAATGCATGAGATTATTCAATCTTTTTGTATTTGTTGAGTTTTTTTGCTATGTTCCAGTATATGGTTTATTTTGGAGAATGTTCCATGGGGTGCTGAGTAAAATGCGTATTCTCTGGTGTTTGTGTGGAATACTCGATAGATGTCTGTGAGGTCCATATGGTGTATTGTATCATTCAGTTCAGATGTCTCTCTGTTTATCCTTTGTCCTGTTGATCTGTCTAAAGGACTTAGTGGGGTATTGAAGTACCCTACTATTAGTGTACTGAGGTTACTCTGTGCCTTGAGATCCTGAAGAGTTGTGTTTATAAAGTTTGATGCACCAGAGTTTGGTGCATATATATTCATGATTGTGAGATCTTCATGTATTGTTCCTTTAATAAAGATGTAATGGCCCTCTTTGTCTCTTTTATTTCTTTTGCTTTGAACTCTATTTTGTCAGATATTATAATAGCAAAACCTGCTTTCTTTTTTGTACGATTTTCTTGGAATATTTTCTTCCATCCCTTCACTTTAACTTGATGCCTATCCTTGAAACTAAGATGAGTTTCTTGTAGAGAGCATATAGATGGATTTTGTTTCCTAATCCATTTTCCCAGTCTATGTCTTTTGATTGGAGAGTTTAGACCATTAATATTTAAGGTTATAATTGAAAGATGAAGGCTCTTCCTTTCACCTTATTATCCGTTTGGATTTTTACCCTCCAATTCTACTCCTGCAGTTCTCTTTTCATTAGTTTCTCTTCCTAGGTGCTTGGGGATAGTTACCCCTCTCTTCTGCCCTTTGAATTACTTCAAGTATTTTCTGAAGAGTTGGTTTTCAGGTCATGTAGTATATCATCTTGTTTATATCTTGGAAGATTTTTCTCTCTCCTTCAACTATAATTGACATTTTTGCTGGGTATAGTATTCTGGGTAAGCATCCATAGTCCTTTAACACAGGAAATGCCTTGTTCCATGTTCTTCTTGCTTTCATGGTTTGTGCTGAGAAGTCTGTTGTAATTCTGATAGGTTTCCCTTTGTATGTGACTTGTTTTTCTTTTGTAGCTTTCAGAATTTTGTGTTTGTTTCGGGCATCTAGCATTTTAACTATGCTATGGCATAGGGATTTTCTTTTCTGATCTTATCTATTTGGAGTCCTATGTGCTTCTTGTATTTGTATGGGTTTGTCTATTTTTAGTTTGGGGAAATTTTCTTCTATTATTCTGTTAAAGATCTGATCAATGGTATTCTCTTGAGATTCTTCTCCTTCCTCTATTCCTATGATTCGGAGGTTTGATCTTTTCATAGTGTCCCATATTTCCTGGTTGTTCCACGTTTGTGTATTTTTAAATTTTTCATCATCTTTATTTGAGCTTTTTAATTGCTCTGTGCTATCTTTCAGGTCTGATATTCTTTGTTCTGCTTCCTCCATTCTATTTCTGAGGCTTTTTCCTTTCCTTTTTTCTTGATTGGATGAGTGTTCTATTTCCTTTTTCATTTCATCCTGTGATCTATTTAGTATTTCCATTTCCTTTTTGAGCTTCTCAATCTCTTCTTGATGCTCCTTACTTTGCTAGTTGGCGTCCTTTTTCAGTGTTTCTACTGTCTTCTAGAGTTTGTTTTATTTTCTCCTTCTAGTTCATTCTGGAGATTGTCATTCTGTTCCTTTAGTTCTTTACGAAGTTTGTCATTGTATCCTTCTAGGTCCTTTTTTAGTTTTTCATTCTCTCTTCTTAGTTCTCTGACTTCTTTATTTTCTTTAATTTCTCTGTCTGGAGCGAGTTCTGGGCTCCTGTACTTCAGGAGCACCCCTGCACAAAGAGGCAATGGAGCTGAACCCGAGACACCTTTCTTTCCTATTTAACCAGATATAATTTTCATATTGTCTAATTTTCTCTCAAAAAAATTCCACACTTCTGGATCTGCCTTAATGTTCATTTCAACTCACTTTATTTTTACTGGTTCAAGTCTGTGTTTTTCTCTCATGAAAGTTAATTCATTCATCTAATTATTTTCAAACTTATGATCCTACAAACATAACAAGAGACATTTTCTTTAAAATTCCAACTTGGTTCTGTTCAAGATACGCTTCCTTAGACATATATTTTGGAAGTACTTATTGGAATCTAATTAACTATTCTGCCTTTCAGAAATGGAACGTGTATTCTGAAGATGAATATCTAAATATGCAGAAAGACCAATGTCTCCCTAAAATTATAACGTTTTTGTCCCACAAGGATACTTTTGGAGCTGTTCTGAGATCACTGGCCATTAGTTTCTCATTCTTTTCTGCTGTGGTTTTAGGATTATTTTTCCAGTATTGGCACTCACCCATTCTCAGAGCAAATAACAGAAATCTCAGTTATGTTCTCCTTGTAACTTTGATGCTCTGCTTCTTTTGCTCATTGATGTTTATTGGCCAACCTGGATCAGTCACCTGTAGAGACAGATTTTGTTTGGAGTTGTGTTTTCTGTTGCTGTTTCTGCTATTTATCTAAAGACCTTCATTGTACTTGTGGCCATTCAAATCTATCAAACCAGGAAATGGGTTTTAAATGGGAAGAATGACCAGACTCTCAAATGTCATAGTCTTCTGTGGTTCCTTCATTTAAATGTGTGTCTGCACAGTCTGGCTGGGAACCTATAGCCCCTTCCCTGACACTGACACACAGGCAGAGTTTGGGGAGATCACCCTTCAGTGAAATGAGGGATCCACCATTGCTTTCTACTGTGTCCTTGGGCACTTGGGCTTTCTGGATCTTCTGAGTTTAGTAATTGCTTTTCTGGCTCAGAGACTACCAGACAGTTTCAATGAAGCAAAGCTGCTTACGTTCAGCATGGTGGTTTTCTGCAGTGTGTGGGTTTCTTTCTTTGAATATATAAACAGGATTGAAATATTTTTATCCCCCTTAACCAAAAGAAAGAAAGAGCAAATCCTAATCAACAAAAACAGACATGAAAGGGGGAAGACTAAAACAGGTACAAAAATGATCCAGAACATTGTAAGGGCATACTTAAAATCATATACTCAGGGCTGGAGAGATGGCCTAGTTGTTAAGAGCGCCGACTACTCTTGCAGAGGACCCAGGTTCGATCCTCAGCACCCACTTGGCGGCTGAGAACCATCTTTAATTCCAGTTCCAGGGGAATCTGACACCCTCTTCTGACCTCCAGGACATTGCACTACACAGGTGAACAAACCTGCATGCAGACCGTACATTCATACACATAAAAAATTAAAAATAAAAAGCATATATTCTATTATATTTGAAAATTGATAAGAAAATTATGAATATCTAAATTTGTGGGAGCCACCCAAGTTAACCAAGGAACAATCAAGAGCATAAACTGATGCATAGCATATAAGGATATTGAAACTATAATAAAAATAAAAAAAACCCCTCCAAACAAAAATGCTCAGACCCTGATAAATTCATCACAGAATGCTCAGAACCTGATAGATTCATAGCAGAATTCTACCTGGCAAAAAAATCTACATCCAGTGGTACTTAAATTATTAGTAAAGATAGAAACAGAGGGAGAACCACTGAAATCCTTCTGTGAAGCCAGTGTCACCCCAACACTGAAATCTGGTAGAGACACAACCCAAAAAACCAAAATTATACACCCTTGTATTTAATGAAAATAGATAAAAAATTTCCCTCAGAATACTTGCAAATATCCAGTCCCTTGTCAAAAAGATCATCCACCATGATCACATCAGCTTTATCCCATGGATGCAGAGGTTGTATAAGTGGTCTCAAAGACAAAAGTCACATGGTCATCTCACTTAATGCAGAAAAGGACTTTGACAAAATTTAACAAGCATTTATTTTAAAAGTCTTAGAGGGGATTTTATTGCATTGGGCATAACTCAACATAATTACAGGTATAAAGAACAATCCAGGGCTGGAGAGATGGCTCAGCGGTTAAGAGCACTGAATGTTCCTGCAGAAGAACTGGGTCTGATTCCCAGTACTAACATGACAGCTAAGAACTATCTTTAAGCCTAGCGTGGTGGCACATACCTTTAACCCTAGCATTCAGGAGGCAGAGACAGACAGAAGTATGTGAGCTCAAGACCAGCCTGGTCTACAGAGTGAGTTCCAGGCCAGCTGGGGCTATCTGGAGACCATAAATGGAGAAACACTGGAAGCATTCCCATTTTTGGAAATCATTCCTTTAAGGACTCCCATTAAAACCAGAAACCTGAAGAGGTTCTCCACTATCTCAACTGCTTTTTAATTTAGTGCTTGAAACTCTTGCTAGAGTGATAAGACAATAGATGGAAATTCAAGGAGTATAAATTGGAAAGGAGGAGATCAAATTTTACCAATTTATAGATGATGAAATTATACTTAAGAGATTCCAAAAATTCCACCAGAAAACTTATAGAAATGTTTAACACTTTCATCAAAGTGACAGGTTAGAAAATTAGCCTAAAAAGATCACTAGCCTTCCTTTGTACAAGTGATCACCGAATGAGTACTGGAAGGATCTCTCATGCTCATGAGTTAATACATTGAAAATGAACATCATACCAAAAGTAATATATAGATTCAATGAAATCCCAATTAAATCCTCATGACAATCTTCACAAAATTAGAGCAAACTTCTAAAATTTATTGGAAAATGCAAAAGACATCTAACAGCCAAAGCCATTCTCAGCCCCAAAAGCAATGCTGGGGGGTTTTACCATACCAGGTCTCCAACTGTGTTACAGAGCTAGAGTCATAAAATCAGCATGGTACTGCACAAAACCTGTCCCATAGATCAATAGCGCATAGTTCAAGGCTCAAATATAAGTATATTAAATTTCTGCCATGTGATATTTGACAAAGGGGCCAAGAACACACACTGAATGAAATCCAGAATCTTTAGCAAATGGTGTTGGCAAAACTGGATCTCCACCTTCAGACAAAAGAAAGTAGACCCTTATCCTATACCCTCCACAAAAGTCAAATCCAAATGGATCAAAAACCTCAATGTGAAATCTGAAACTGTTAGGAAAAACATAGACATTAGTCTACAATTACAGGATCAGAAAAGCACTAGATCATAGCAGTCACTATGAAATTAAGGATGAAGCCTGGCGTGGTGGTGCACACCTTTAATCCTAGCACTTGGGAGGCAGAGGCAGGCGGATCTTTGTGAGTTCAAGGCCAGCCTGGTCTACAGAGTGAGTTACAGGCCAGCTGGGGCTACAGGGACACCCTATCTCAAAAAGACCAAAAAAAATAAAGGTTGAAAATTAAAAGTAGGAAGACATTAAGCTACAAATTTTCAGTATAGCAAAAGTAAGCAAAACAAACAAACTAGCTAAAAGAAAAAATCAAACAATCAAGAAACTCTCTGGGAGGAAATCCCACAAAGTCCAAGTAAATTTTAACCAGCTACACATCAGAAAGGGGTTACCATCCAGAATTTATAACAAACTCAAAAAATAATCATGGAAATATATTACCCAATTAAAAAAAGGGCCATGTATCTTAATAGAATGTGTTCAAAAGAAAAATGATTTCTTAAATCAAGGTGAAAAAAAACTGATCTAGAATATAGAATGGAAGAGAAAATTCCAATGAAAATTATAGCAAATAAGATCATTTCTAAAAATAAGTATAACAAAATGCATAAAAGTAAGAGAATAATTAATCACACTTCTTAAAGTAGTTCCTTGTTTGTAGATACAGATTCTCTCTAAGTTAATATTGACATAGCACAATACCAGCAAAGTCACCATGCTATTTTTTTTCCTGGAGCAAAAGAAATTGATACTGAACTTTATAATGCAGAACACGTACTGAAATATTCTATGAATACCTTCAAAAAAAATGACATGAATGTGAAATAGTCACTCCACATGTGAATGCACAGTATAAAGCCTGTGTACTTAAAACATGTGGTGAACAACAACTGCTGTATGAACTCACTGTGAGAGCTACATGTCAGTTCACAGAAACAATGGGCAGTTTGAAAAGGATGAGGAGATTGGGCAAACAATTGGAAATATTTATATATTTAAATTGGAAATCATAGTGTGCAATCTCAGACTGACTTGGGATTACTTATTTGTGGACAGCTTAGGTTCCATGGAAAGAAGCTATAAGTAAACAAAAAAATAACAAATAAAATCTGAATAAGATGAACAGGTTTCCAAGCCCTAATGTACAGCCTGATGACCACAGTTAATAAGCATGCAATGAACGGTTAAACTTTCCTACGAAAATAGATTTCCAGTCTCACCACAAAAATGTATCTATAAGAGATGATAGTCAATAGCTTTCACTGTGTCTATAAATACACAACATAATGTACATAAAACATTGCATTGTATGCCTTGAATATGCAAATTTTTATTTGTCATCAGTTATACCTTAGTCATCCTGAAAAGTACTGTTGTACTGCATTACAATGTGCACACAGACCAATGGATTAAACAAATTGATAAATAAATACAAGAACATAAATTATAAATGTACCCAGAGATTAGTGCCTCTCTCAGCTCTGACCAGAGACTATTCTTGCGGTAGACAATGAATAACACAGAGACCCACAACTGATTAAGAGGCAGTGCTGGGAACCAGATGAGTGCAGATGCGGATCCTCATTCAGCCCAGCCGCTGCCCTGCCCCTCCCTTTCATTCTCAGCCTTAAAGTGCCAGAAGCACCCAGCCCTTTAGCTACTTCCCTCTCTGCCACACAAAAACTGTGCCAGAGCAGAAATAACCAAAACCTTCATTTGCAGGCGTTTCCCGTTAATGTATCCCCCCAAAATAACTTTAATAAGCCTTCATCCGTTTATCCACTGGAATGATAAACAAGGTATTTTCTACCCAAAGTAATATAAAAAAATGGTATCTCTAACCACCTGTGCTAGGTCAGCATCACAACCTACTATAACATAAACAATGTTTACTTAACTGCCTATGCTATTACTATTCATATTTCATCAGTAAATTACAAAAGGCACCCCTAAAAGCAAAGACTCTAGCTCAACAAAAAGCCATCTGCAGCCCCTTTTTTGCTTAATCCACACCTCCAGAGAAACTAAAAGCCAGAGCTGAGTAGCCAGCCTCTTGCTGGAAAAAGACTAAGGCAACCTGGGAGCTATCTTCAACAACAAAAAATGGTTTACTCCTTTTCACACCTACCCTCCCGAAAAAAGCCTGGAAACTGCTGACTAAAGAAAAACTTACAGGTCCAGTATCAGACCACCCTGAAAAATCTTCTGGAGGACTGTCACATTACTGCTCCATTTTAATTTTAAAAACAAAGGAGGGGCTGTAGGAATGAAACTTTGCCTGGCTCAAGGCAATGACCTGCAAGACCTGTCCAGAGGAACCACGAGAGTTTTCTGATATCTCTGTGGGCATTCAGTTTTCTCTTTGAGTTACCAATAGATCCTTGATGTCGGGATATTGCAATGTTTTTCCTGCCTTGCCTATCTCTGCAAAGTTCCAGAACCGGATGGCCCCTTTCCTTGACATAGTGAGCAAAATGTCACACCTCTTGTTTACTGGTTGCACAAACAGGAGCTCTGCAGTGCCCCCATAGGAGCCAAGGTGACTCACTGTTCCCTTCCACCTACCCCCCACTTCCTTGCCCAGAGCACAGTAGCCTTAATATATAAACACATTGCTGGCATGATTAAAATGGAGCCTATCTCCCAGATTTTCTATGAGTCCATATCTGTCTTTTTTTTAACTTTATAAATCTTTTTTTAAACATTTTTTTTATTTTAGTTAATTTTTTATGTGTATGAGTGTACTGTCTGCATGTAGGTTTGTGCACCCATGTCGTGCAATGCTGGGGGGGGTCAGAGGAGGGTGTCAGATTCCCCTGGAACTGGAATTAAAGAAGGTTCTTAGCCACCATGTGGCTGCTGTGAATTGAATCCGGGTCCTCTGCAAGAGCAGTCGGTGCTCTTATCTGCTGAGCCATTGCTCCAGCCCCAGAGTCTATATCTTTCATTTCTTGTCGGGTAACTTTTATCGGTTTCCTCCCACCTCTTTGCCCAAGCTAAGTCTAGGAAATGTTAGCATGCCAGCAGGAAACAGCTCTGAGGCTTGCAGCACTGTGAAGCTGCCAGCCTGGTTCTAGGAGGGAAGAATATCATGTGGATTGTGGTCACACGTGATTAAAGGACCAACAGACAATATCAAAAATGACATAGTCCATCTATCTAGTGATTGTATGGTTAGTGCCAGCCAGCTGCCCATTATGCATTCTCTGCTTAGGCTCTTTGTCTGATTGAATGCCTTGGGGCTTGTGATTGCTACAAATTCAACTTTGCAAGCTTCCAGTGGCCTGAAAGTCTCTGTTTCCCTATGTTCATGTACCATCCCTTGCTGCTACAATTTTTTTGCCCACTCTTATGCAATGGTAGATGAGCCATGGGTGATTGAGTTTTAATATATGAGTAATATCCAGGGACACACACTCTCCAGTAACTTATTCTTTAAAACTTGGCCAGTTTTGGCCTCTTTGATTAGTGTTGGATGGTACAACTGTCTATAAATATTAAAAAAAATGATATTAAGCATATTGTTAGAAATTACATTTGTCTAGAGAAATGACAGAGGTAGGGCACATTCTAGGATCTATGACCTCTAGATGCATGTGTATTTCGCTATGTTTACAGTTCAACCTGTGAGAGGACTTTAATTCCAATGCATTTGCTATTGATTTCTTCCCAGACAACAGAGCACTACTGAACCAATAGAGGTAATTTTCTCTCCTAGTTGTAATGGATATTAGGGCTGGGTTGGATGAGTGATTGTGTTTTTGCCTTACCAACCTGCATAGTGTCCTCTAGAACTACGTGAGCTAGATTTCAGGTAGAAGGATTCCAGGTCAGTTTTTGCTCCAAGACCTGTGTCCAAAATATCTCTGTCTTCAGCAGTTGGGACTTAGTTTCGAACTCTGGGAGATAACATGAGCTCTGCTAATGGCTTGTGTTATTTTGGGAGTCTTCCCACGGCCACAGGTAGCCTGGAACTTATGATGTAGACCATGCTGGACTTGATCTCACAGGAATCCACCTGTTTCTACCTCCTAAGTGCTGGAATTAGAGGTGTGTATCACCATATCTGGTAAGCATTTTTTGTACAAGAGTTTTTATTATCTGTATGTAAAGAATATATTTTTTCTTCTAAAAATACTTTTCTGTACAAATCATTTCTTCTGATTTGAACTGAAAAGGACATGAAGACTACGTTTTGTTGTACTCCTCATTTGATTGAATATTTTCCCTGAGAACAAAAAATAGTTCTGCTCATAAGCTAGTCCAAATATATATTTGTGCGTGTGTGTGTGTGTGTGTGTGTGTGTGTGTGTGTGTATGTGTGTGTTTAGGGAGAAGTCCACTTACTGACTCATTGATTTATGAGACAAACCCTTGATCTTCTTCCTTAACCTCAGATTACTGTAAGTGATCTGCCTACATCAGCAGCCAGAGCAGAGATTACCTATATGCACCACCAGCCTGCTTTTAGATACATATTTAACAATGCTAAAATTACTTTTCAATTACTAATAAAAATGGCAAATTGTTCTGAAAGCAAATGTGTGGTTATCATGTGAATCTCTAAACATGCTCTAGAATTGACCTACCACTTAATTACAGACATTATAATTATCATATATGGGTGAAAGGTACATATTCATATTTTAGAGTAATATAAAATTAAAGGGAAAATGTGAATGCCTGAATGTATTTTGGAATTAACATACAATTTATTCTCAGAAGTCATAATTTTGATACATATGTGATGATTATATATGCATATGTTGAATCAATACAAAAGGGAGGGAACAAAAAATAAAACATAAGACTGGGTCAAGAACTGATTGATATAGTTAAATTCTGCCAAAAACAATAAGCCTCTGCAAAAAAAATTTCCTTGGACACACTGAAAGATGCAAGACATGTATGGCAGAATTCAAAAACTGGGGTGGGAAGAGGGGNGTACGGCAGTTGGCATGACCTGGGGTGGGGTGGGGGACATGGAGAGGGGAAAGTGTCTAAATTGGACTGAAAGATGATATATGAAATACACAAAACATCAAAAAATGTATTTAAAAAATGGCAAATTGTGACTGTCCTCAAGTTTACATAGAGGAAGGGAGCACAAACTACTCACCAGGTCACTAAGTACATGGGTTCCACAGAAGGATGGACCCACTCCAGTACGCTCACATAGTTAAGCTACAAACTTAAAACTTTTCATTATAATGAGTAAGGTTTCGTTTATTTCTTTTACCAAGTAGAGACACAAGATATCTTTTTCTAACTTCTCACTCATTTCATCTATTCACTTAGGTATGAAGAATGAGTTTTTTTTCTCCTTTTTTAGAAATGCCACACAATCAAAAGCCTTTCCTACTGATAAACAGTTGGAAAATCAGTTAACAATACAGTAAAGATTTGTATATGTTATACAGAGATGCTTATCTGACAGTTGTCCTTGGGATTTTTTAAAATTTTATTTAAAAATTTTTCATACTAGTGAATATTGTATAGTAAGCTTAATTGTCTTATACTCTCTGGTTTCATTATTCCCTTCCTCCCTCATGTGTTTTCACCTCAATTTTTATGCCATGTATGTGTACATGATTTGCATGTCTTTATAAAACTTAATGATCACAAATGAGAAAGATTTGACTTAATTCACTTACTGTAGTTATCATAAGTTGCACCCATTTTCCTGAAAATGACACCACTCTGGCAGAAAAATTCCATTGGTCTTTTGATCACATTTTCTTCCTGCATTGATCTGTTGATAGACACTAAAGTTAGTTGCATTAGTTGTCAATTATGCTAATGAAGATTTATGTGAAGTGATATATTGATCTTTAGTTCTTTGAATACATGATCTAAGGAGTGATCTAAGTGGGTTGTATCAGAGATCTATTTTTGTTTACTTGGGTAACCACCAAACTGCCTTCAATATTAGCTGAAGGAGTTTATATTCCCCAAATCTACGCGTTAGATTTCTGGTGGGTTTTGCCAGTATATAAACAGATCAGTTATTAAGTAAAATATTTTTCTTGATGTCTTGTGTATTTTATACATCATTTTTTCAGTCCATTTTAGGCATATTCCCCTTTCCCTGTCACCCACCTGTTGTAGTTTCTCTTCAATTGCTGTCACAAAACACTCTGACCGACACCAACTTGGGGAAGAAAGGGTTTATTCAGCTCACTTATCCTGGGTCATAGTTCATTGCTCAGGGAGCCCAAGGTAGGAATTCAGGACAGGAACCTGGGGGCAGGAGCTGAGGCACAGGCCATGGAGGAATGCTACTTACTGGCTTGCTCCCCTGGCCCATGCCCAGCCTGGCCTCTTATACAATACACAAAAAACCTGCCCAGGTTGGCACCACCCATAGTGGGCTGAGCCCTTCCACATTGCTCAACAATCAAGACAATACTCCACAGATGTGGCCATAGACCAGTCCAATGGAGCTAATTCCCTGCTGGGGTTGAGGGCTGCACAGGGGTCTTAGTCCCGAGCCCGCTGGACTGGCTGGATGGAGGAGGGTCAGGTGCGTCTGCCCATTCTTTCTCAAGCCTCCCTGTTCCCAGAGACAATCAGACACAGCGGGGAGCCAAGTCAAGCAAGGCCTCCTTTATTGTGGGCAACACACCAGTTATAAAGGCAAAAACCACAAAGGGGTTTCCATGGTGCCAAGCAGGCAGCCAATTGTCTCAAAGGCCCAGGCAACAAGCAGCTGCCATATAATGACTATTCCATAGAACTTAATGGGAAACAGGTACTGATTGAGAGCTGTCCACGAGTAGGGAAGTACCTCTGAGCCTATCAGAACTCCCCTCTTTCTTCCTCCCCTCTTCAGTTCATGGTCATAGCAACTGTTGTGGTTACAGTGGTTTACACAACTTCTATGCTGAAGTTATTCGGTAGGCAGGGGACAGTCAGTGAGACTTGAGCCAGGTTTAGACATTTCCAACAGGCCATGCTTTTGGAGAGCATGTAGGGCTCAACAACTCCCCCTTTTTGTTTTGTATTGGGGGCGGTGGTCAGCAAGGCCCCTGTCTTAGGTTGTCTGAGCTTACCTCTACTAGGCTTACCCGTCATCGGGAGTTAAAGGCGGCTCTTGGCCTAACCCCTGTCTTAGGTTGCCTAGGGGTAGTCAGATATTACCTGTCATTGGGTACCATGTGTCTTCTCCCCTCCCCCTCTTCGCCACGCTGTCCCCTGTCTTAGGTTGGCCTCTCTTTGAGGACCCTTACCCATCATTGGGGCAAAGAGTGGGCAGGGGATTTTATCAAGGGCCATATCTGGCTCGCAGTGTCATAAGTTGGATTTCCTGGGTCTTGTTTTGTATCAGCTGAGCCAACCTGTTAAAAAGGCAGGGTCTGATGGTGCAAGCAAGTAAAACTATTATAAGTGGGCTGGCTAGGGCCGATAAAAGAGTGGTTAAACAAAGCGACCAGTCAAACCATTGGCTGAACCAGCCCTGGTCATAATTCAGTCGCCTATCTTCTATTCCCTTTTGAATCTCATCCAGATTTTTTGTAATGATTCCCAAGTGGTCTACATAAAAGCAGCATTCCTCCCCCAATGCTCTGCAAATTCCCCCTTGTTCAAGGGTTAGGTGATCCAGTCCCCTCTGATTTTGGAGGACTACTAGTGCTAGGGAGTCTAGGGATTTTTTGAAATATCTGAGAGTGGTTTCCACTCTGTCAAGGTTGATAACAATTTGCATCCTGAGATCTTGATATTTAGTATTTACCAGGACCAGAGAGGCCCCTCTCAGGCCAGTTCCCACTGCCCCGAGCCTCAGAAGGGAAGTGACCACCAGTGCAGTAATGAGTTCCCTCTTTTCCCTGACACCCTTCCCATGGAGAGACTTCTTGGGCAGATGTTATACAAGTGAAATTTGTTCCCCGGAGGGGTAAGGTCAGCCCTGTTCCTTTAATATTTTGTTTTGTATTAGACCATTGGGGGCCCCATCTACATTCTGAGGATGTGTTTTTCTTCATAAAATTTCCAGTATACCCTAGGGTTTCATAGTATGGTGACTCAGTACTAAGGCACAGCCAGCATGACTCTATTAACTGAGGCCTGGTCTCATTCAGGGTTTCATAAGCTATCTCTACTGTTGCTTCCCAGGGGCTAGTTTTGCTCCTAGCTTTACCCTTGTTGTGTCTTTTTCTTTTTCCCTTACCCTTACATTCTTTCTTGGTGGCGTGAGGGTGAAGGGTGCTATTTACTGTTGGTGGAGGGCTTGTTATAGTTTTTGTTTTGTTGGGGGTTGGGTTTGGAGCATCTGGCCCCACCTGAATCTCTCTAGCAATGGGATTTATTTGTCTCCTGATGGAGAACATTACCCCATTATCATAGCCATCTTGGTATAGTCTAAGGCCCCATATCATTCCAACTTCCCAGCTCTCTTCCTTTTTTCCCTCGTTAGTGAATGTCACTTGAATAGGGTTACATTGTAAGTTTTCACAGTCTTTTCCCCTTATTTTTATCACTTTAATAGGACCTCTATGTTGGATCCAATATCCAGATCTGGTGGTCTAACACCCACGAGACTTACAATAAAAATCCACCAGCCCACCACAGTCAGATATCATTTGTGCAGTCTGTCTACTCCCAAGACACACATATATGGGGTAATCCCGAACCGTTTCTCGATGTCCTTTGTATAGGCAGTGGTCAACTTGCCAGTAGTCACTGCCCTAGGTTCCTTGGGCCAGGTTGCAAAGGTCAAGGTAAAGTGGTAGCCACCATGTTGATGGCGATGTATCCTTTGTGGTGGAATTGAGGACTCGTCCACTTGCAGGGTCACCTATTATCCATGTCACTCTTTGTGGTTGGTGGGCGTTAGGGTTCTGTGCCTCCATCACCGTTGTTGCCATCCATGTGGCCATTAACAGTCTCAGGAACCACACCATCTGTGAACAAGGAAAGACATAAGGACTCCTCAAGGGTTTGTGGCCCTTGGATTCAATTATGTTATTGTTCCTTTTCCACGGGGATCGGTAGGAACTTTAAGTTCCTTGCCGGTATCCAGATTGGTGCTTTTCCCCAATAGGATATACACATCCAAAGACTCTCCCCAATGTGATTAGTGGGTCTGGGCCTTTCCATTGGTGTGTTAAAGGGTCTTTCCATTTAACCTTTACTTGGGGGTTAAGGCTTGCATGTCCCCAATATTTTGGGAACCTAGATTCCATCATGTTTTTGGAAAAATTTAAAATATTTATGGTGAACAGGGCTTGTACCAACTGCAGGTGGGGGCTTACTCCCTATTTTTTGTTTTTGCAATTGTTCCTTGAGACATTGATGGTTTCTTTCTACAGTGGCTTGCCCTTGGGAGTTATAAGGATTTCTGGCAGTGTGTTTAATCCCCCATCTTTCCAGAAAGTTTGCAAGGGTCTAAGAGGTAAAACAAGGCCCATTGTCTGTTTTAATCTAACTGGGTAGTCCTAATGTTGCAAACCATTGGAGGAAATGAGACTGGGCGTGTTTGGCTCTTTCTCCAGTGTGGGCTGTGGCCCAGCAGGCTCTAGAATGGGTGTCAATGGACACAAAAACATATTTAAGCTTGCCAAAAGCAGCAAAATGAGTGACATCAGTTTTCCAGAGAGCATTAGATTGTAAGCCTTGAGGATTAACTCCTTGGGGTTGAAGCAGGGGTACCTTAAGGAAGAGCTGGCAAGATTTACACATTTGAACAATTTTTCTTCAATTCCTTTATAGGCACCTGAGGGAACTTTTGGTGTAGACCTCTCCAATTTACATGGGTTAGCTCATGAAAGTTTGTAGCTTCCTGAGCTGTTAGAATGTTAGGCCCTGAGGCCAGCTGATCTGCCAGGGCATTGCCCATAGATAAGAAACCAGGAAGGCCCGAGTGTCCCCTAAGGTGTTGAAGGTATATTGGGGCATTCCTTCCTTCTAAAAGGCCTTAAGCTCTACCATAAGAGGGGAGACTGGGTTACTGTCAAGCCTAATGCAGGCCTGTGTTAAATGGGGTAGAAGGTTGGCAACATATAAAGTGTCAGTGAAGAGGTTTCAGGCCTCCTGAATGTCCTGTAGTGCCATTATGACTGCTAATAATTCCTTATTTTAGGCGGATCCTAGGCTGGAATCTTTGCCTGGTTGGGGTGGAACTGTTCTCTCTAAAGGCCACGTAAGCTGAGCCGGCTTTCCCTCCATAAGTGAAAATGCATGGTGCATGTGTTATAGGTTCTTTTATAAACAGAGAGGGCATTATATTCTCTAGGGGAATTTATGCAGGAAGGCTGCCCACCTAGAAGGTCCGAAATGACAATCCAATTTTCCCATGAAGCCTTCTAAGGGAATAGCCAGGCGTGAATGTTTGTGAGCCAGCCATTCAACATCTGTCAGTCTGTATGGTAGGATGATGTCATGAGGGTCTATCCCATAATGTCTCTGTGCCCGAGTTCTTCCCCTTATAATAGCATCTGCCATCTGGTCTGTTTGGGAATATACTCGAGGTGTAACAGCCCTGGATGTATGTATCCATTCCAAAGGGGCCCCCTCCTGGGTGATGACTGCTGTAGCCAGGCTCTGTCCTGTAAGGACCCAAAGGGACAGAGGGCATTCCACAGAATACCTTCTCAGAGAACAGTGATGTAAGGCATTTTGAAAGATCTTGAGAACTTTTTGGTGTTCTGGGGTGAGGGAGATTTCCTCCTGAGAACTCTTGTCTCTTAATAGGGTAAATAATGGCATTAAGGTTTCTGTGGGGATGGCTACCCAGGGTCAGAGCCAATTGATTTTGCCAAGTAAGCCAATTGATTTTGCCAACTAAGCTTAGGGTAAGCCGGTCAGGTATTTTTATACTAGGTTTTATGGGACTAACTTGAGAAAGAGAAAGATGGGTACCCAGCACCTTGAAGGGAGGAACTCCTTGAATTTTCTCAGGTGCCACCGTGAACTCTCCTTTAATCAATGTATGTGATATTGTCTCCAGGAACCCTGGCAGACTATGAGGGTCCCGCTGGCCAATGATCAGATCATCTATGTAGAGGTACACTAAGGTGTCCCCTTGTGACAGCGTGAGGGCCAGGAGGATGGTAAGATAAGATATGGGCTATTGGCTATTCCCTGTGGCAGTACCACCCATTCATATTGGTGGTCTGGCTGGGAGTAGAAAGCAAATTTAGCGCAATCTTAAGGGTGCAGGGGAATGGAAAAAAAGCAATCTTAATTTTTAAATTTTTTTTAATTTTATTTATTTCTGTATGTGTATGAATGTACTATCTGCATGTAGGTTTGTGCACCCGTGTTGTGTAATGCTGCGGAGGTCAGAAGAGGGTGCTGAAGCAAAGTCGGCTACGTTCTGGAGCCCTGCCAATCTTGGTTGCTCCTAGAGCTTGGGCAAGTGCAGCAGTAAGAACTGAAGTTTGAGCCTGAATCGCCTGTGTGAGGGCCTGCGCTTTATGGCTTTGGGTTCCTATGTCTTGGGTTGCAATGATCCATGTGCTCATAGATCTGTCCTTTAGTCCTGCACAGGCTAGATGGTGGTCCCTGTTCAACCCCTCCCATAGAGTCATCCTGACAAACTGGTCTAGGAGATCCCCAGGGGGGAGTTTGCGTTGCATGCTCTTTTCAACTCTGTCGATAAATTTGGGAAGGATTTCATGTGCCTTTTGTCTCATATCTGCCAGAGGGCTCTCTGATGGCCCAGTGTTAAACTGGTCCATGCATCCATGCTGCACTGTCAGACCTGGTCCCTGTAGGGGGCTAGTAATGCTGCCTGCTGGGTCCCCATGGTAAACCCTTCCCCTGTGCTGGCCAGCATTCCAAAGGTGACAGGGATGGGGGGGTTTGCCCGAGCATTTGCCTCCCCATGTAGATGGCATTCCTCCCAGAACAAAGCCGACCATTTGATAAATAGTGGGCTGGGCAGCACTGCCCTTGTCAGGTCTAGCCAGTCTCTGGTAACACGCAGGTGGTATGCAATGTCTTGGATCAGCGTCAATGCCCAGGGTGAATTGGGGCCATCTTCGGCCACTGCTTTTTTAAGTTCCTTAAGATCTTTAGCCTCCCAGGGATACCAGTCTAGGGGCTGGTTCACCCCGGGCGTGAGGTTTACTGGGAAGGCACAAAACAGAGGCTCATTAGGCTGGGGCAGGGCCTGCAGCCTCAGCAGCACATTGTGAGGTGCCTTGGCTTGGAGTTCCACCCTAAGGGCTGTATAGGGTCCCCCTCAGGGCTTAGTCCCTTGGCCTGCTTATAAGGGGTTGGTCTCTCTGTGCCCAAATCCTCCAAAGCCTTTCTCTTTTCAATGAATTTATCCCATTCCTTTTCTCCCTCCACTTTAGAGTCTGCTGCCTCTCCCACGTTATCCCTCGCGGGTGGGAGGGGGCGAGAGACTCTGAATGGAAAGAAGCTTTCAAAGCTGTAATAGTAGGGTAGAAGCCTAAGGGGGGATCAATTCCAAAATGCCTCTCTCTCTCTCTCTCTTGCCAGTTTCTCCACTCTAGCCCAAGTGTGCCAGGAGAAGAGGTTGGCTCCAGTAATCCAGGGAGCCGGGGAAACGATTGTCTCCCCAGTATTAAGGGCATTGGTTTCAGTTAGTTCATGCCCACGAGATTGCAGCATAAGGTGCAAAGCCTTCAGGGCTGGCTCTTTCTTAGCTGATGTTGTGTTACCCATCTCAGGGTCTCACCTGTCCTGGACGTCCATTGCTTCGATCAGCGTGGGGGTCCCTTTGGTCGTAGGTTTGAGCCCCACATTGGGCACCAAGGTGTGGGGGTTGCAGGCTGCACCAAGGGTCTTAGCCAGTCCCGAGCTGGCTGGATGGAGGAGGGTCAGGTGCATCTTCCATCCATTCCCCAGCCTCCCTGTTTCTGGAGACGATCAGACGCAGTGGAGAGCCAAGTCAAGCAAGGTCTCCTTTATTGTGGGTAACACAGCAGTTATAAAGGCAAAAACCACAAAGGGGTTTACATGGTGCCAAGCAGGCAGCCAATTGTTTCAAAGGCCCAGGAAGCATGCCAGCTGCATGTAATGAGTATTACATAGAACTTAATAGGAAACAGTACTGATCGTGAGCTGTCCATGAGTAGGGAAGTACCTCTGAGCCTATCAGAACTCCCTTCTTTCTTCCTCCCCTCTTCAGTTTATGGTCATAGTGACCATTGTGGTTACAGTGATTTACATAACTCCTATGCTGAAGTTATTTGGTAGGCAGGGGACAGTCAGCGAGACTGGAGCCACAGACAGATAGTCCTTGAGCATCTTCTCCTGCTCGCCTCGCCATTGCTTTCTGGGATCCTCAATCTGTGTGGTTTCCTTAATCGTGTAGTCGAAATCTCAGCTTTTAAAATATCAGGATCTTATTTATTATCCTGAAAAGAGGCTTGTGTGAGAACTTGACTTTTCCTTATAGGCATCATTTAAGTGCACATACTCATCTAGGGCCAAAGCCAGCCTTTGCTCTTTCATGTGGTACAGTTCCTTCTGCATCCTGAGTGCATCCCGAGTCAACGATTCCCCAATTGAGGCTCCTTCAACCCAGGTGTGTCAAGATGACACTAATCCTATCCAGAACAATTGACCCCTTGTCAACTTGACACACAAAACACATCACTATTGAGCCACCACCTTTCCAGTTCTTGTCCCCAAGGTATGATGTTAACATTAATCACAACCTAAAACAGCACAGCCTTAGAAGCCCCACAGTCCTTAAAACGTCCAAACACTTAAAAGTTCACAGTCTGTTAAAAGTCTTTTAACTGTGGGCTGCTGTAAAATCCATAACAATTATGGTCTTATTTCAAAGGGAAGAATCAGGCACAACTAAACCAAACCTACATCCAACAAATTAGCTCAAGGCTGGACACCTGGGATTCACTCATGATCTTCTGAGATCCAAAGGGTTTCAGCAGATCCCCTTCTCTGACTCTTCCATCCATAGCACACACAGCTCATCTCACAGGCCCAGGCTGACTCCATTCCACACCTGCTGCTCCTTTTGGTGGTCATGCCCTGGTCCTGGCATCTCCAAAAGGCTGGGGTCACCACTGAAACTAAGGTTGCTTTTGACCTCTCCTGATGCAAAACCTCAGCTTCTCTTCCTGACCCCTGGAATCCTGGGGTCTTCATTGCAACCAAGGCTGCACTTTGACTAGGGCCTTTCCTGGCCTCTCATAGTGCCAGGCCTCAGCTGCTCTCTGTGACCCCTTCATGCTTTCAACACCAGAATGATATATGAGACTCTTACACATTATCAAATCCTGCTTCTGGCTTGACATGGAGGCTCTGGCCCCTTCTGGCACATAGCTTCTGTGTGCTGACCCTGAAGAAATTCTTCCCAGAAGATTTCACCACAGAGATGCTGGCCTCTTGTTACTTACAGCTAATTTTTCAGCCCTAGCTAACCAGTATCAATTGTCCCAGTAAAGCAAAGGGTTCACTTCAGGTTCTGATCTCTGCTTCCCTTTGTATTTTTTATTTTATTTTATTTATTTCTGTATGTGTAGGCATGTACTGTCTGCATGCAGGTTTGCGCACCCATGTCGTGCAATGCCACGGAAGTCAGAAGAGGGTGTCGGATTCCCCTGGAACTGGAGTTCTCCTGGGATTGGAGACGGTTCTAGGCCACCATGTAGGTGCTGGGGATCGAACCCGGGTCCTCTGAAAGAGCGGTCGGTGCTCTTAACTGCTAGGCCATCTCTCCAGCCCTCTGCTTCCCTTTGAAACTAGAAACTTCACAAGCCAGGCCTCCATTGTCTACAACTCTTTCAGCAAAACTGTTCCAATTTCCACAGCAATGATCTTTAGAAATTCAATGGTTTTTCTAGACCAAAGGTTCAATTGCCTCCAAAATCCTTCCCCCAAACACCAAGGTCAGGTCAGTCACAGCAATACCCCACTCTTGGTACCAATTTCTGTTCTAGTTTCTCTTCAATTGCTTTCTTTTATTTTTTTTGTCTTAGCCAGTCTTATTGGGGTGAGATGATATTCTTAGCGTGGTTTTACTTTGCCTTTCCTTAATTATTAATGATGTCCAACACTTTTAAGATATTTTTCAGCCATCTTTACTTCCTCCCTGGGGAAGTCTCTGTTCAGCTCTTTACTCCATCTTTTGAGTAGGTCATTTGTTTTCTTCTTTGTTTTTTGAGAAGTTTATACATTCTGGATTGTAGTAGCCAGCATGTTGAGAATTACACAGTGCACCTGCGCAGAGCTTGTCACTCATGAACCTAACCTGCCCTAGGCAGGAAAAAGCATGCAAGCAGCTGAGTTGAAGACCTGGGCCAATCACAAGGTGACATGGAGACTGCACTAAGAAGAGAGCAGAATGCAAACAGTACATAAATCCTAACATTGCCCCCAATAAATGAGTCCAAGGAAGCTCAGCCTCTGCCTGCCTTCACCCAAATCCCAGGGTGTGCATCTTGTCTTTGCACCTCTCACCCTCTTTCCTTCAGGGTTAGACCATGAAATTCCCCAGCTGGACTGGGGGATTGTCTACATCTGGCACCCAACATGGTTTTCTGATCGCCCAGTGATGGCAAGACACACCCTTCCTTGATGGGTGAGTAGGCCCCCTTCTGTGTTCTTTATTCTTTTGGCCTTGTGCTAGGGTGAACACTTGGCCCCCACTCCCCCACAGAACCCTCTCCTCACTTACCATTTTATGCCCTCATGAATAATATTCCTCCCTATACTTGGAAGACTCAGGCAGCTGCCTTAAATGCTCTCCTGCAGACCTGTGGCCTTAAAATGAAATCCTGGGACTTGGTTTCATTTGGAAGGAATGCATTGCCCCTCCTCGCCATAATTGCAAGCCTTAAGAGCTCCTCGGTGGAGGATTTTCTTCATGAGCATAACTTGGCTTGCCACAAGAACACTGAGGAGAAGTTGATCCTGCCCTGTGTCCCCCAATTTTCACCAGGATGAGGAAGGTTCCCCCATTCCAATCCCCCCAAACACCCTTCACCTGCCCCTGCTAGTAGTAGGATTCTCATTTGCCCCCCACCAATATACCCTTGTATGGGTGCCCAGGAATCTCTCTCCCACTAGAGGGACTACAGATATCAGACATCTCATCTGGCCAGCTGTGTCTTCTGGGTAAGAAAGTACTGAATTCTTTTTTTTTTTTTTCTTTTTACTTTCATTACGGTTTTGTTTAGACACAAGTTTTTGGTCTGGGGTGCTTGGTTAGGAGAAACTGGACACAGTATTGCTTCTTGAGGTTGGAGATGAGTGATGCAGCAACTCTCCACTGGTAAAGAGAGAAAATGGGGTTCACCTCAGCAATTTGGAATCTTGGCTAGGGGTCTGGATTTTTTGTTCCAGGACTGACAGAGTGTCAGCTCCATACAGGCAGCATTTCCTCTCTTTCATCTGGCTATGTCTTGTGTTTATGGTAACTGTTCTTCAGTGTGTATAAGCATGCATCTAAGTTTTTGTGTGTGTTTGTAATTTGTTCATAATTGTCTCATGTTGGTTCTGTGAAACAAAGTGACCACTTCAAGTTTCAATCCTTTACCCACACAGAATCATTCATTTTGGCATGCCAGACTAGATATGCACATGAAAACTTTAAAATGTGGATATGTAAAATGCATTTAAAGGCCTAAAATTTGGATACTGTCTAGATGTCTACATTTATTTTCTCTGAGTCTATCAAATGCTGCAGAACAGGTTGTAATTTTTATAAGAATTAGCCTCTGAGTTGACTTTTTTTTGTCTTTTCGAGAAGGGGTCTCCCTGTAGACCCAGCTGTCCTGGAACTCACTCTGTAGACCAGGCTGGCCTTGAACTAACAAAGATCCACCTGCCTCTGCCTCCCAAGTGTTAGGATTAAAGGCGTACACCACCATGCCTGGCTTGAGTTGACTTTTTAAGGATCCTATTTTCTAAGATGACATTTTGATTTGTGTCTACTTTCAAAAGGGATGAGGTAACTTGCTTGCTTTGGAATTATCTACTTTTTTTGAGACCTCTGCAGGCCAGATTCTCTGGGTGGAGGTATCTCTGATTTAACAATACCTAGCCTTTGAGACTGGGAATGAATTCTTGGACTGGGTGTGGTGGCACACACCTTTAATCCTAGTATTGGGAGGCTGAGGCTTGGGGTTTATTGTGTTTCCTATCTGTTCCCCCTCTCCCCCTTCCTCATAGGAACCAAACATACCTCTCTGGGTTTGAACTGCTGTCCTGCTGGTCTGGTCACTCCTGGAAGTTCCCCAGCCAGGTGTCATGGGCCACACTTTTAATCCTAGCATGCCTTCAATCCTAGCACAGCTAAGGTTTTTAGTTGATTTTCCTAATGCTTTTTGTCCAACACAGCTATTCTGTCAATCTGTCAAAAGTAAACTCTCATGTGAGCTAAAACTGTTAAATAATTCTATGGTCCTTGTTTCTTAAAGTATAAGATCATTTTCAAGAATGATCAGTTCTGTTCTAGGGTGCAATTTCCTTCCACATGTTACACATGTGGGAACATTTGCCAAGCCTAGGTAAAGTACCTCTAAGCACTCAAAGAAAATTGGTCATTCATAACCTGCTCCCAAGCTGGCATGAACATCTCAGAGTTTATACTAGTGTATTTGAGATAACTGTCCTTTCTCATTACATGGAAAATAAATGTTAATTACTTAGTAAATCGGCACAATTAAGAGTTAATCTGTTTATGAATGTTATGTCTCATGGTATTAAAAACCATATAAAAAGGTGGAAATGTTTTTTTTCTCCTTTAATTTAATTTTTCTACATAAATTTATTTATATTTTTTTAACAAATCTAGACCCATGTTCCCACCCATTCCCCCACCCCGCAAGAGCTCATGCATTCTGCCAAACATGTTTTTCATCTCTTTCTCAGTCTTTCTCAATATTCTCCATTAGGAAGTTGACTGTTTTGAGCAGAAGTTCACTGTTTCAGTTAGTTCTTTGATGCAGTCCTTTCTGTTGTTGTTGTTGTTTCCAATATACATTATGCACAACTGCTTTGGACAAAAGCTCAGGGGGCCCTACACAAGAAGTACAACTAGGTAATTGGCACTATCATCCACAGATGAAGGATACCATTATTTGTTTGTTTTTCTGGGACTGTGTTACTTCACTCAGCATGATGTCATCTAGGTCCAGCCATTTTCCTGCAAAGCTTGCGATGTTGTCTTTCTTTACTGCTGCATAGAACTCCATTGTGTAGATGTACCACATTTTCTCTATCCACTCGTCAGTTGAGGGGCATTTAGGTTGGTTCCAGCTACTTGCTATTGTAAAGAGAGCTGCAATAAACATGGCCATGCATGTATCTCTGTGGTGGCATGAGTCTTGAGGGTACATGCCCAGGAGTGGTATGGCTGGGCAAGTTTATTCCAAGTCTTACAAGGGTTCTCCACACTGCTTTCCATAGTGGCTGTACGAGTTTACATTCCCACCAACAGTGGATGAGTGTTCCCTTTTCCCCACAACCTCTCTAGCACTTGGTATCATTTGTTTTCTTGATCCTAGCCAGTCTTATTGGAGTAAGATGATATCTTAAAGTGGTTTTGACTTGCATTTCCTTAATGATTAGTGATGTTGAACACTTCTTGAGGTGTTTCTCAGACATCTCTAATTCCTCACTTGTGAAGTCTCTGTTCAGTTCTTTGCTCCATCTATTGAGTGGGTCATTTGTTTTCTTTTTTCTTTGTTTTTTGAGTAGTTTATATATTCTGGAAATCAATGCTTTGTCAGATGTATCTGCAGTGAAGGTTTCCTCCCACTCTGTGGGATTTCTCTTCACTTCCTTGATTGTTTCTTTTGATGTACAGAAGCTTTTGAGTTTGATGAGGTCCCATTTGTCAATTGTCGACCTTAATTCTTGTGCAGCTGCTGTCTGATTTAGGAAGTCTTTTCCTACGCCTATGTCTTGTAGTCTGCTGCCAACTTTTTCTTCTATCACCTTCAGAGTTTGGGGTTTCACGTTGAGGTCTTTAATCCATCTGGAGTTGACTTTTGTACAGGGCGAGAGGTAGGGGTTTAATTTCATTCTTCTACAAGTGGTGATCCAGTTTTGCCAACACCACTTGCTGAAGATGCTGTCTTTTCTCCATTGTGGTTTCTTGGCCCCCTTGTCAAATATGAGATGGCTGAAATTGTATGTGCTCAGATTTGGATCTTCGGTTTTGTTCCATTGGTCAACAGGTCTGTTTTTGTGCCAGTACCAGGCTGTTTTTATGACTATAGCCCTGTAGTATAGTTTGAAGTCTGGTATAGAGATCCCCCCTGTGTAGCTCTTTTCACTCAGGGTTGTTTTGGCTATTCGGGGTCTTTTGTTTTTCCAAATGAATTTAAGAACCTTTGTTTCCAAGCCTGTGAAGAAACTCTTGGGGTGGAAAATGTTAAAAAGGTATTTTTAGTAAGGATTTATGTGAAGATGATGAGAAAGTCTATGCAAGTGTTAAAAGTCTGAGGAGTTAAAAAATAAAATAAAATAAAATAAAAGTCTGAGGAGTTTTTTGTAACAGGTAAAAAAGACACTATAAATAAGCTTAATTTTCTAAGGTTTAGTCAAGTAGTTTAAAAATTCAAATGCATATCTAGTCGCGTTTTTTTTAACAGGGTTCAGTTTTTGTCCAAGCTTTATATGCATATCATATGTCACTTCAAGTTTTAGTAAAATGATAAGATAGCTGTATTAAATTAAATTCGTACAAACATGAAGCTAGTATACTAGTGGCCTGAACAGGATCATGAATATACAGTTGTTTATTTTCACTCCTCTTCTGGCTTGAACCTGACTTCCTGTTACAGGTTTGGATTTAATGGACATAGAAAAATAGTGGGTTACCTATGGCTACTGAAAATTTACTTTATATTTCTTACAAGAGTTGCTTTTGATTTTTCTGTTGACCTAACCAGATAATTTGGCTCAAAAAGCTAGTTTCTATCTTCCTGAACAAGCTGCATGCAGTCCAGAAGAAGACAGTTTGGATGGGCTTGGTAATCCTTATCAGTTTATTTCCTGTTTCTGGTATGTCTTACAACCCCTGTCTTTCTGGGAAACTATAAATCAAGATAAAGGGTCTGAAAAAGAAAAATATTTTTCCCGTTTGTAGTAATTGCAGTGAACAGTTTACATTTAAAATGAGCCTGAAATTGTTTAATTCTATATTGTGAGCTATGCCTGCTTAATCTATGGTGTTAAGTCACCTTAATCTATGGTATTATCCAATGCTACTTGAATTATTGTCCAAGCCTTATTTAAAATATTACACAGTAATTAAATGTGTTAGGCTGGTGTAACTTAGCATTTCTGGATGGATAATGACCGTGCTTAAATGCCCATACCAATTCGGCTGAGGGGCTTAAGGATCAACTTTGTTTCTTGCCCTCTGAGGTCAAACAGTCCTGGGGGACTATGTCTAGGGGCATGTCCTGAAATATCCTGAAATTGTGAGTCAGCAGTCTTCCTGGGCAGGGAGGTCTTAGAGCCCCACTAGCCAGTGTCCAGTCTGTAAAAAAGAAAGTCTCTTCATGCTTCAGAAAGGGAAGCCTGGACTAGCAAGACTTGACTTTGTCCTCATGTGGATGGAACTGGAAAATGAAAAGCCAAGAGGAGCCAGAGGCCTCTCCCTCCAAAATCCGAGTGGCCCCTGAGGTCCAAATCATAAATTGACAAACATTCAAACAGCCTTGTATAATACTGATTGGAGGAGGGACTTAAACCCATATATTAAGCAGGCATAACCCGCAAGATTGAATTAAACAACTTCAGGCTTATTTTAAATGTAAAACTGTTCACTACAATTACTACAAATGGGAACAACCTTTTTCTTTTTTAGACCCTTTATCCTGATTTATAGTTTTCCCAGAAAGAAAGGAGTTGTAACACATACCAGAAGACAGTAAATAAACTAATAAGGATTACCAAGTCGATCCAAACTCTCTTCTTTTGGATTTCATGCAGCTGGTTTAGGAAGATAGAATCTAGATTTGAGCCAAGTTATCTGGTTAGGTCAAAGGGAATATCAAAAGCCACTCTTGTCAGAAACAAAGTACATTTTTCAGTAACCATAGCTAACCCACCATTTGCCTGTGCCCATTTAATCCAATCCTGTAACAGGGAGTCAGGTTCAAGCCAGGAGAGGACTGAAAATTAACAACTCTGTATATTCACAATCCTGTTCAGGCCACTAGTAAACTAGCTTTAGTGTTTATACCAATTTAACAATACAGGTATTTTATCATTTTACTAAACCTTGAAGTGCCATGTGATATGCATATAAAGCTTGGACAAAAACCAAACACTCTTAAACAAACCTTGACTAGATATACATTTCTATTATTGAACTCGTTGACTAAACCTTAGAAATTAAGCTTATTTATACAGTGTCCTTGTTACCTGGAACAACAAACCTACTAATACTTTTATCACTTGCATAAACTTTTTCATCATCTTCACATAAATCCTTACTAAAAATAACTTTTTAACATTTTCCATCTTTTTATATCCTTTTATTACTTTGAGACATAGCATTTATAAACAGATTAAACGTAATTGTACAGATTTCCAAAGTAATTAATATTTATTTTCTATGTAATGAGATGGGACAATTATCTCAAATACACTAGTATAAACTGTGAGATGTTCATGCCAGCTTGGGATCAGGTTTTGAATGACCAATTTTCTTTGAGCGCTTAGAGGTACTTTACCTAGGCATGGCAAGTGTTCCCACATGTGTAACGTGTGGAAATAAATTGCACCCCAGAACGGAAGTGGTTATTCCTTAAAATGAACTTAAAATATAAGGACCAAGGACCATAGTGTTATTTAACAGTTTTAGCTCAAATGACAGTTTACCTGAAAATGGTACCACCAGCACCTTGATGAAAACTCTAAATTAGTGATCAAAACTTAATTCAGAGGAAAATATGACTCTTAAGTTTATAACAGTCAACATAACAACATTTTAAACTTCACAGGAGGTCACCTTCTCAGATAAGCCTGCTGGAGTCTGTATCTAGAATGTAGCATGGGGCCCTTGAGCCCCTACTCTATGTACTGTCACAGCCATTGGTCTCTGATTTGTACAAAAAGCCTTAGGAAAATCACCTAGAAACCTTGGCTGTGACAGGATTGAAGACATGCTAGGATTAAAGGTGTGGCCCACACCTGGCTGGGAAACTTCCAGGAGTGGCCAGACCAGCAGGATATCAGTTCAAATCCAGGGAGGTATGTTTGCTTCCTAGGAGGAGGAAGGGGGTAGGGGGAACAGATAGGAAACACAATAAAGCCCATTAACTACCTCAGGAGGGGTAGCTCTCCCACCCTGGAGGCAAGAAACAGGGCTGGCCCAGTCCATTCTTGTATCAGTTCTCCACCCAAACCAGCCCAAGATATCCACATGCCTTTTCCTCCTGAGTGTTGGAAGAGAGTTTGGAAAGAGCTTTTTAAGGGTACCCAAGTTATACAACTAAAATATTTATATATCTGATTAGACATGGCGGAATATGATTTTACAATGTATGAAGCCTTAAGGCACTTACACCCTTCAAATAGAATCTTACCCATAAGCTGAATTGAGGTTCCATAGTTTAAAAAGACTTAATCACACCTTTAAAATCACACTCAGGAGCCTGCTCTAACATCTTAAAGTGATCACAGCAATTTTATGTAATGCCTTCATCCAACGGAGGCTAAAATCATGCAGTGAAGTACAGTTTTCCTGAAATTGATTCACTCAGTTCTCTGAGACCAGCTCTTCCTCAACACAAACTCACAGCCTGCCAGCCAGATCACCAAGGAGGGCAGACACCCAGAGAGTTCCCTATTCCTCACACGAGGAAGAAGGGAGGGAGGAAAGCAGGCTCAAAAATTCTTGCAGAGCCCAAAATCTGTTCCATACTCCCCCCCCCCCCACCGCTTGGAGGCAAGAGCCTATAATGTTCCCAGGAACCCATGCAGGACCCCAACAGATCCAGTTGCCAGACCCAAAAATGTGTCTCTAGCAGAGACCAAAAGATTGCCACGTTGGCACTCCAGAGTGCACCGGAATTCCCCAAGCTCTAAAGACCTCCTCCCAAGCCAGACAAGGATTCCTGACTAATTGTTGATGCAAATTTTACTAGCTAGTAAGAGCCAGATTATTTTTGGTAATTTGAGATAGCAGTGGGTGGAGGAAACTCACCAAAGCAGACCAGATGGGCTGACCTTGAGCTTACAAAGAACTGCCAGCCTCAGCCTCCCAAGGACTGGGATTAAAGGTGTGTGCCACCACACCAGGTCCAAGAATTCATTCCCAGTCCCAAAGGCTAGTTAATGTTAAATCAGGGATATATCCACCCAGAGAATCTGGCCTGCAGAGGTCTCATAAAAGGGTAGATAATTCCAAAGCAAGCAAGTTACCTCACACAACCCGTTTTGAAAGCAGACGCAAACCAAATTTTAGGCCTATAAATGCATTTTAAATAACAATTTTTAAAGTTTACACATGCATATCTAGTCTGGCATGCCAAAAATCAATAATTCTGTGCACTATAAAAGACTGAAACTTGATGTGGCCACTTTGTTTGACAGAACCAGCAGGAGGCAATTATAATGACCAAATTACAAACACACACAAAAAGCATACACTGAAGAATAGTTACCATAAACACAAGACATAATCAGATGAAGAGGTGAAACGCTGCATGCATGGAGCTGATGCCCTGTTCATCCCAGAACCAAAAATCCAGACCCCTTGCCGGGATTCCAAATCACTGAGCTGAACCCCATATTCGCACTTTACCAGTGGAGAGTTAGAGTGTTCCCCATCTCCACACTCAAGGAGCAATACTGCGTCCAGTTTCTCCTAACTGAGTGCTCTAGACCAGAAACTTGAGTTTAAATAAAACCAAAATGAAAGTAAAAAGAAAAAAAAATTGAGCTCTTTCTTACTCAAAAGACACAGCCAGCTGAACGAGATGTCTCTAGTCCCTCTAGTGGGAGAGAGCTTCCTGGGCCCCTCTCTAAAGTTATATTGGTGGGGGGCAAATGGGTATCCCTAGCAGGGGCAGCTGAAGGTTTTGGGTGGGAGGGGATGGGGGAACCTTCCTAATCCTGGTGAAAGTCTGGGATACAGGTCAGGGCCAACTTCTCCCTGGTGTTCTTGTGGTAGGCTGAGTTACGTTCACGCAGAACATCCTCCGCTGAGGAGCCCTTAAGGTTTGCAATTATGGTGAAGAGGGGCAATGCAAACCTCTTTCTCCCAAATGAATCCAAGTCCCAGAGATTTCACTTTAAGGCCAACTGTCTGGAGGAGAGCTTTAAGGGCAGCTGTGTGTGGCTCCCAAGCATGCAGAGGGATATTCCCCATTAGGACAGTAAATGGGAAAGGAGGTTAAGTGTTAGAGTGAAGAACCAACAAAGCAGCAGCACAGGAATGTACATCCCTAGCCAAGGGCAAACACACAACACACAGAAAACTAAAGTAGAGTGAATGAGAGGCGGGTTGGGGGAGCAGGCACTCACCCTAATGCCAGCCAAAAAACCAAGAACACAAAATGGGGCCTACTCACCAATCAAGGAAGGGGGTGCCTTGCCAGCACTGGGTATGGGAAAACGTTGCTGGGCTGTAGACAATCCCCCAGGCCTGCTGGGGAATTTCATGGTCTGACAATGAGGGCTTGAGAGGTGCAGAGTCAAGACCCAGACCCTAGGAACTGGGTGAACTCAAACAGAAGGCAAGCTGTCTCAGACTCATTTATTGGGGGTAGGGTTAGTGTTTATGTGTTGTTCACATTCCCACTCTTCTCTTAGTGCAGCGTCATATCGCCTTGTGATTGGCCCAGGTCTGCAACTCAGCTGCTTGTATGGTCTCCCCTGCCTAGAGCAGGATAGGTTGATGAGGGACAAGCTCTGCACATGAGTAATTCTCAGCATACTGGCTACTAAAACGCACTAAACTAACTCTTAATGTTGCTTCAGTATTTTCAACTCTCAATCCTTCTGAATTCGGTAAATTTACTGAGTAAATATTTATTGACTAGATACCATGTCCTGGTAATGTTTTAACAATTAGGTGTGCCATATGAAAGAATAAGATCATAGTCATAAGAAGGGAAACAGCAGACTTGGAAGGACAATGGTTTCTTCTTGTGGCTAAAGACTGCTATCAAATCGTGTGTCCTCAAATACAAAACTTCTGGAATTCAGGATTATTCATATACTAAAATATGTAGCATATTTATGTAATGCAAATAATATAGAAATTGACATAAAAATTCATTCTATAGTCTATACTGAAGGTTACAGGTTTCCAAGTATTTTTCCTTCCTTCCTTCCTTCCTTCCTTCCTTCCTTCCTTCCTTCCTTCCTTCCTTCCTTCCTTCCTTCC
Source organism: Rhizomys pruinosus (assembly GCA_009823505.1). Lineage (NCBI taxonomy): Eukaryota > Metazoa > Chordata > Mammalia > Rodentia > Spalacidae > Rhizomys > Rhizomys pruinosus. The sequence continues at coordinate 1,275,575 of VZQC01004771.1, forward strand.
TTCCTTGTCTCCTTCCTTTCTCTCTTTATCTCTCTTTCTAATTTTATATTTTTCCCTTCTTATCTTTCTCTATTTTGTGTGGGGAGCTAGGGATATAATCCATGGCCTTGTGAACATTAGGTAAATATTGGACGACTGATCTACACTCACAACCATGAAAATTCTTACTTTTAAATTTTTGTTGGATTTGGAAAATAATACCATCAATGATTGAACATATTTGTATGGACAAGTGTGTGCACAGGATGTCAGGGTTTTCTAGACATTAAGAAAAACTGTTCCATTCCTCCAAAATGAGCTTTTATAATGGTGTAGGATATTTCCTGTGTAATCCAGAGAAAAATAACATGACTTAAATAGAGACTGTGGAAGGGAAGGAGAGAGTATTTGGTATTTTAGCAATGAGTCTTGGATGTTGAAAGATATTGTTACTGTTATGCATTTCCATTTGTCACAGAGACTGGTTATATATGCCTCCAGCAACCATCCATATTTGTCAGAATAAAAACATGCATTTCCCATGCCATAATATTTCTACATCTTCCTGAAGTCCCCAAAATGAGGTGCTTCAAATATAACTTTGAACTCTATATGTTATTTAATACTTTAGAAGGCACTCTGAGAGGTTACAATACGAACATTTCCCTTAAAAGTATAATTTTTAGACTAACTTTTTCCCTATATTAATATGCTGGTGGCAGACTTAAAACTTTGAGCTTTTGCTTTGTTCTATTGCCATATGTTCATCCATATTTAATTTGGTTCATAGATACATTATCTTTTAAAGATTTATTAAATTTTTGTGTATTTCATACAGAGTATCTCAATCAATCTGAGTCATCTTTTTACTACTATCCTTGTGGGAGGCAGCCCCATTTTTCCATTCATCATTGGAATTCATACATTCTGTCATTTGTGTTAAGGCCTCTTATGTAAAGTTAATGTCTCCAGAAGTTTCAGAGTTCTAGTTCATGTACTGAGATCTAGTCAGCCCATCCAGAGTCCCTCCCTTTGGCAGATCAGCTCACCCTCACCCAGCAGTAATCAGTGGCCATATTTCCTGGGCTAAGATTGGGGTCTGCTGTCTATTTTCCCAGTTCTGTGCTGGTGCTTTGTCTGCATCAGTTTCCATGGTTTTTTTGCATGCTGACAGCATTCCTGTAGCTTCATCTGAGCAGGGTCCCAGGAACTTGTAGGATTCTATTTCCATATAAACATGACCTCTTCCCTAGCTCTTTTAAATTTTCTATGACCTCTTCCACAAAGGTGCCTGAGCTCTGGGTGGGTGAAATTTAATACAGGAGTCCTGTGCAATGAACAGAATTCTAAAAACTTTTAATCTCTATGCTTTTGCCATTTGTGACTTTTTGTGTTCCTATCCTTCAGTTGCATGTGAGAGCTTCATTCATGAGAGCTGAGATATCTATTAGTGTCCCTTTTACCCCTTGTTCTATATTCTGTGTGCCTTAGATACTGGGGTTGCATTGCACATATGACACTAACGCTTGGGCAATTCACAGACAATGTCTGTGTGTGATGAGTTGTAATCTGTAAGAGTCTCTGACTGGTCGCAAAGAAGATGCTCTGATGAATAGTGACTGGGATATTTGTCTGTAAATATAAGGATATAGCATTTGCACATAGGAAGAAATTACATTAGTCTATGGATGTGACCACCTTGGGGTTTTCTCTAAGATCTATGACCTCTTCAGCCATGTGTATTTGGCTCTGTTTACGTACCACACATGAGTTCCTCCCATTGAGCAGGCTTTTTGTCTAATTAGGTTGCTTTTGATTTCTTCCAAAATAAAAGTGCCATGATTGCACCAATGTCCTATGCTCTGCCAGTCATCAATGTGATTTTGTATTAAAGCCAGTGTTGGAATGTCAGGATTTTCAGTCAGCAGTGTGCATACTTCTCTCCACAGCTATTATTAGATCTAGCCTTCAGAGGAAGCAGCTTCCAGGTCACTTTTACACCCATTGCTCCAATTCCTGTGTCCAAAGTATGTTCTGTCTTCAGCAATAAGGTCTTCACTTCATATTCTTAGAGGCAATTAAGGACAGTAATAATAACCTGTGTAATTTTGGGAGTCTCTTGAACTGCACTGGCCAAGAACTCAGAGGAAGGTTTCTCCTGTCTGAAAATATTTTTGTAATGTAGCCTTCAGCTACACACATGAACCCATAGAAAGATTGTATGTATACTTTGACATTAGAATATTGGACTAATGATTCATTCTGCTTTTTCTATACTAGGTGGGCATTATTTATCTATCTTCTTTCCCTCTTTCTACAACTTGTTCTCCCTGTTTCCCCAATAAAATTGTCCCCCATTTTACCCATTTCTCCCTTGATAATACCAGTCTCCTATAGTCTCAGCTCTATTAAGCTCCTTCTTAGCCCATTTTATCTGTTTATCCTTTAGTAACATATGTCTCCTACTATTCTTCTCTCCTGGGTTCTTCTTTCTCTTACCTCCTTAGTCCCTTTCTGTTATTCTGATTCCTGCAGTTACACCATGATACATACTCACATATAAGGATTCGGTGCTGAGATGCACATATGAGGGAGAACACACATCATTTGTTATTCAGAGTCTGTGTTAATTCATTCAACATAACAGTTTCTAGTTTCATCCATTTGACTACATATTTCATGACTTCATCTTTCTTTACTGCTGAGTAGAACTCCGTTGTGTAGATGTACCACATTTTCATTATCCAGTGGTCAGTTGAGGGGCACTTAGGTTGCTTCCAGTTCTTAGCTATTGTGAAAAGAGCCACAAAACATGGATATACAAGTATCTCTGCAATGGGATGAATCATTTCGGTCTATGTAATGGAGTGGCATAACCAGGTCAAATGGTAAATAAATTTTTAGTCTAAGATTTCTCCAAACTGCTTTCCATCAGAGTTGCAGGAGCATGCAAATCCACCAGCAGAAATTAGTGTTCCCCTTTCCCTACAGCCTCTCCAGAATTTGGTACATATTATCTTTTTTTTTTTTCTTTCCACCTTTATTTAAAAGTTTTAATGTAGTTCCCAAATACATTTCTTATGACAAAACAGGGTGGTGACGTCTGGATGTACTTGTCACTGGTTGGCTAAGGCTTGAAGCAGAGCGGTGACTGGAGATGGAGAACAGACCACATGGGTGACATGGCCGTGGATGGGCCTTTGTACCTGTTTCTCCGTGGAGGCCGGACCAGGGTCTCTATGCCTTTTAGAGGCCCCAGATGGAGAGTCACACTAGGGCTGGCTGGAGCAGTGGCCAGCAGCAGGAAGCAGGTCCTCCAGCTAGGTGCTGGGTGATGGTCAGTTACCCATGTGATACAGGAAGGGAGGAGGGCTCGCTCCCGGGAGTCTGGCTGTCCCCTTCCACAACTGCTCCTGTTCCCGAAGCTGCTGTGGGGCCCAGCAAGGTGTCATCATCGCTGTCTTCCTCCTCCTTGGGCGGGTGACCCTGGGCTCAAGTTTAGGAACCTTGGTGTCTTACTCTTGCTCTGCCTGGCCACGCAGTGCCAGGATGCAGTGATGCAGCGCAGTGTACAACTGGGCCATGTCCTTCGAACTGGACGAAATCAGAAAGACCTTGATGCCCTGGTCCTTGGCATCCATTGCCGTAATTCGAATGCCCTTTTCGCTCGCCTTGTCCATCTGCATCTGTGCCCACAGTTTCGTGTTCAGGATGAGCCGCAGGATGCCCTGGGTCCACATCACAAGCCGGGACTGTAATGTGCCCTCATCAGTAGACACCATGTCGTTGAGTCTGAGCAGTCCCCGGCCATGCTCCACCCACGACTGTGAGGACATGTCGAAAACAAACAGCTTACACTGCATCTGCAGCAGTTGCTCTCCGCCTCCTCGACGGTGATGACCTCCACCTTCTCCAGCAGGCATGTCCAGGTGATATCCTTGGTATACGCGGCAGCCGACTCAGCCAGGGACTCTTATTTGGGGGTGGCCTCCTGCGATGACGACTCAGACCCTGACTCAGCAGGTGCACTCTCCCTGCTGGTGTCCACGCTGGCTTCATTTAGCTTGGGGGCACTCAAGACACGCTCTTTCAGGTTCTGGCCAAACACAAACTGTTGCTGGAGGTGTTGGCACTGTTGCTCAAATTGTCTGTGCTGGACCCGATGGATTGCAGGAAGTAATTAGTGGCAGTTGGTGTTTCCGAGCTGAGATGTGGAGTGCTGTCAGAGTCTGCCATGTGGGCGTTCTCATTCATTGACTTCACTGTGTCTCGCAGGCTCTGCCCGAACACAAAGACCTGCTGGGCTGCCTGCTCCCTCTTCTCCAAGCTCCCCACTGAGGTGCTGCTGCATGCAGTCTTTGGGGGCTCCTCAACGGTGTGGGTCTCCTCAGCTGACATAGAGGAACTTCTCCATGCAATGTTTTCTGGTGAGGCCGACGTGGCTGGACTGGTACAGTCTGCTGGCCTGCTCACTCCATTAGTGCTGCTGCTGGGGACTGTCAGGGACAGTGCCTTAGGCTGAGAGGCCTGCAGCACCCCTGGCAGCACGCTGAGCTGTTGTTCCTTAGGCTTCTGGCTGGGCAGACCTGCGCTGGGCGCCTGGCCATGGATCAATGTTGGGGGCTTGAGGAGGAAGCCACTTCTCTTTTCCTCTGAGTGGGTCAGCGACGATGTCTGCTTCCGCTTTGACAGGATGACAGTAGTTTCCCTCTTGGTGCTCAGAATCTTCTCCAGCATCCAGACTGGAGCCAAGAGCAGATCTCCTCTGTCCTTTGTCCTTTGGAAGGTACATATTATCTTGATCTTAGCCAGTATTACTGGGGTAAGATGAAATCTTAAAGTACTTTTAATTTGAATTAATTATGTTGAACATTACTTAACATGCTTATTTCTTCTTTTGAGAACTCTCTGTTATCCTTAGCCCATCTTTTAATTGGGTCACATGCTTGATTCTTTGCTTCTAGAGTTCTTTACGCAATCTGGTTGTAAAACCTATGTCATATGTGTCACTGGGGAAGATTTTTCTCCCACTCTGTGGGTTTTCTTTTCACTTCCTTGGTTGTTTCTTCTGTTGTGCAGAAGCTTTTCAGTTCATTGAAGTCCCATTTGTTGATTGTGGGTTTTACTTTCTGAGCAACTGATGTCTAATTTAGAAAGTGCTTTCCTACACCTATACTTTGAAGGTTACTGCCAAAGTTTTCTTCTAACAGTTTCAGAGTTTCAGGTTTCATATTGAGGTCCTTGATCCATTTGGTGTTGACTTTTGTGGAGGGTGAAAGATATGTTTCTAGCTTTATTCTTTTACAGGTGGAGGACCAGTTTTGGCAGCATTTGGTCAAAATGTTGTATTTCCTCCAGTGAGTGTTCTTGGCAGCTTTGTCAAATAACAGGAGGCTGATATTCCATATACTCATGTTGTGGTCTACAGTTACATACCATTGATACACAGGTATAGTGTATTCACAGGTATAGTGTAGTTTGAAATATGGTACAGTAACTCTGCCAGAATTGCTCTTTGTACTCAGGGATGCTTTGGCTATCTGGAGGCTTTTGTGCTTCCATATGAATTTCAGAATTTTTTTCTAATACTGTGAAGAATATCATGGGGATTTTAATTGGCATCGCATTGAATCCATAAGTGGCTTTTGGTAGGATGGTCATTTTCACAATATTCAATCTTCCAATCCATGAGAATGGGAGGTCCTCCCATCTTCTGATGACTTCCCTGATATATTTAAAGATTTAAAAACTTCATTTTAGAGATCTTTCCTGTTTACTCAGAGGTATTTTTTAAGCTATTATGAATGGCAGGGTTTCCATGTACTATTTCTCAAATAGCTTGTCATATCTCTGTATATATATATATATATATATATATATATATATATAGAGAGAGAGAGAGGGCACTGATTATTTTAGCTATCAGGTTTTTGTTGCAATTTATGACATATCTGATGTACAAAATCATAGCATCTCCAAAATGAGATAATTGACCTCCTCTTTGCCAATTTGGTATTCACATGATTTCTTTCCCTTGTTCTATTTCTCTATCAATATTTTCAAGCACTATATTTAAAAGGAGTGGAGATAGTGGATAGCCTTGTCTGGTTCCTGATTTTAATGGAAATGCATACAGTATTTCTCCATTTAGCTGTTGCATGTGGATTTGCTATATATAACTTAATTATATTGGGGTTTCCAGCACCACTTTCTCTTGAAAGAGGACATGGGTACAATTCCCAGCACCCACATGGTGGCAAACAATTGTCCATAAATCCAGTTCCAGGCAAATCCAACACCATTTTATTATTCCATGGACATTGCAGGACACAAGTGCAGTTACAAACTTGTGGGCAATACACTCATACACATAAAATAAAAATAAAAAAAATTTTTAAACTCATAACTTAATAATTGACCTTGTAAATAATTGGAAGTGATTTTTGTCTAATGAAAATGATGTTGCGTATTTTTATAGAGGTGCACAGGAAATAGTTAAGTTTTTGTCCCATACATATGTTAGATGATTAAAACTCCAACATTTTTTAACCTGTCTGTACCCATCAATACCCTCCCTTCAGATGAAACTTTTTGAGTTATGTCATCAAAATTCCAATGAGTTCACCTGTATTTACTTTGTGATCTCTAATAACCTTCAAAAGGCTAAATGTATAAAGTCCACAGGTGCTTTTCCTGACTTCAAATTTGTTTTTAATTATAAACTTTTCTTGTGTGAATCAGGAGTACGAGGTGCTAAGTGAGGTTTGTGAACCCTTGGAGACTTAACACCAATTCTGTGAGTGGCACATAATTGAGGGCTAAGCAGGTGCAATGAAAACACACTCCCAGAAAACAAAGGAATGTTTAGGTATTAGTACATTTGTATCAGGACCAAGCAAATGCTTTATAAACCTGTCCCACATGGATTGGAAAGGCACCGGTTTTGAGCATTTTGTTCAATTAGTGTCAGGATTTATTAGTTCAAGATTTACAACTTTGTATATTTCTGAGACTGCATTACTTATGAATGTTATTATGAAATTACTCATTGGTTTCCCTCTGTTCATTGTTCTCACTATATTCCAGGAAGAGATTTCTAGCTTTTCCTTAAACATACCTGCTTCTCCGGGCTACTATCAAGATGGGGAATTTGTGATTGGGGGACTCTTCTCCCTGAGAGTGACTGATGGGGACCGGAAAAGAAAAGATGACTTTCTACACAAAAACAATTTACCAGAGTACATTTTAGTGTAAGTAATGGGTTCTCCTAAGTACATAATTTGGTTAAAACAGTTTAGAGTTGTGAAATATTTTTCTTTATATAGTAGTGCTGAGAATTTTATCCTGGTTATATTTCTTTTACACTGTTTTTGTGAATTGCCAGGGGTAATCAAACACAACTTATTTTCCTGAACTGGGTCTATTATCTAAGGCAAAACACATGAAATACTAAACCTTAATGCCTCTATTTCCCATTTGCTTCATTCCCTGAATTTATTTTCTCAGACTCAAACTGCTCATTAAAAAGCCAAAACTGTAAATAAGGCAAGAATTGTAGTAAGAGTCTGATGATTTAGATAACAAATTATTTCACATTTTCACATAGAATATGGTGTTTATACCTCAGGTTATTATGACTCATTGTTTTAGAAATAACAACCCAGAAAATTATCTCTCCAGCTTTGCCTTCTAGGCACCTTACTAAACATTATCAACACATGCTGGCCATGGTTTTTGCTATAGAAAAAATCAACAAGAACCTGAATCTGCTGTTCAATATGTCCTTGGGATTCTATCTATTCAATGTCAATTTCATTGAGATAAAGGCCATGGAAAGTTCCATGTCTTTGCTTTCAGGACAGAGCCCTCCAGTTCCCAACTACAGCTGCTGGCCTGAGAAGAGAGACAAGCTTGTGGCCGTGATAGGAGGTGTTTCAACAGGAATATCCACTCAGATTTCCTGGGTTCTAAGTCTCTACAACATTCCACAGGTAAAGAACAGATTCTAGCCCTTAAAATTAAACACAGTGTGATAGTACTTAATGCCAAATAATCCAACTAACATTTATTGAAAAGTTAATGAACTCCTTAACAATTTACTACTTATCATTTTTACTTAAATTATGTATATAAGCTAAAACCATGCTTATGCAAGAGAATTTTCTTTGAAAATTCTCTCCAATATGAAAATATATAATGAAAAATTATAACATCTAATATTTATATCCAATCTTTTTATCTTATGAAACTTTAGATTAATTTTAATCATAAACATGGGAAATATGACAATTTTACTTAAGTTTTTACTGTATGTGTGGTATAAACACTTTTACCTAGAATTCATTTTTTACAGTATCATTAAATTTCCACACAATATTTCTTTCCACAAAGTTAAATAATAGATTACTTATGGCCCAATACTTAGGTTGTTTACAATTCTGTTCTATTCTTAAGAAATTGTTAACTCATGGTCTAGTTTCAAAATGGTTTTATTGATTATGAATAGCTTCCTATCAATATTGTTGGAATAGTTGAATTTCTTTTTTTTTTTTTTGGTCTTCTGGAGACAAGGTCTCCATGCAGCAGCAGCTGTCCTGTAACTCACTCTGTTGTCCATGCTGGCTTTTAACTTACAAAGATCTGCCTGGCTCTGCCTCCCAAGTGCTAGGATTAAAGTCATGTGCCACCACACCTGGCAAGAATACTGGTATTTCTAAATGCATTTTTTTGTAAGGCTTATGATAAACTTGAAAATTGCTATTTTGAACATCCATTAAGCCAGACATCATGGTGCACAGCTTTACTCTGAACACTTGAGAGACATTAGTAGGCAGATCTCTGTGAGACCAAGGACAGCCTGGTCTACATGTCAAGTTTCAAGCTAAGTGGTGCTACAGGAGGACACTGTCTCAAGACCAAAAAATACATTAAAAAAACATTAATTTGTAGGCAATAGCAAGGCCCAAAACTTCTGTACATTTTCCTCCATAATTAGTGGAGTTACTTTTAGAATTTTGTCAAGTGTGTTAGGCCATATGTTGACTGTTTTTACAAGTTGATTTTCTAATTCTTTGGGAGTTAATTTTATTTGTGTTATTTACTTTCGCAAGGTATGTTTTTATTAAGACATTTTCATATACACATGTATTTAGCATCGTACCTTGCTTTTCTTAGTTGCTATCTCCCCTGGTCTCTCACACACACCATAGAACTCCTTCTGCTTGCATGCCATAGGATTGTTTCTTTGTTCTGGAGAAGGTATTTAATTCCATGCAATTTCTTTAGTCAACCCTCTGATTATTTGAAGAATTAAATCCATCCAGGAGGTCCATGTCTGTGCCAATATTTTGAAGGGTTTATCCTTAACATTTCAAAGTTTCAGGTTTTAGCTTAACTTCATCTCTGAGCAATTTTGACTTGGTGGTTGTACAGGGTGTGGGGGATATAGGGCTCTAATTTAATTTTTCTACATGTGGATATTCAGTTCTCTTAGAACACATTGTGGAAGAGTCTGTATTTCCCCAATATATGTTTTTGACTATAGTTATGTGAATTTATTACTACTTCCTCAATCTATTCCATTTGTTTAAATGCTTGTTTTGTGCCAATACCATGCTGTTTATGCTACTGTGACTTACTGGCATAATTTCATATCTGGTCTTGTGAAACATCTACTATTCTCTCTGTTTATGAATGTTTTCTCCTTTGCAGAGTTTTGTGTTTAAAATATGAATTTTGCAACTACTTTTCCTAGATTTGTGAGGAAAGTAATAAGATATTGATGCGGACTGTGCTTAAACTCTCTACGTTTTGTCATATACTCAATTTTATAATTTTAATTTTGCCCATCTCTCTGCATATAAGTTCCTTACATCTTCCAACATCCTTGATTTCATCATTATATTAAAGTTTCATTGTAAAGAACCTTTGCACCTTTGGTTAGGTTTATTCCTAGATATTTTTAAAGATATCGCAAATGTGATTTTTTACCTTGCTTCTTTTTCTGCTGATTATATAGAAGGATACAAACGGAGGGAGTTCTCCCAGATTCCTTCTATGAAGCCAGCATCATTCTAATACCAAAACCAGGCAAAGGTGCAACTAAAAAGGAGAACTATAGACCCATCTCCCTAATGAACACAGATGCCAAAATTCTAAATAGGATACTGGCAAATCGCATACAGACCCACATCAAGAAGATCATCCACCATGACCAAGTTGGATTCATACCAGAGATGCAGGGATGGTTCAACATACGAAAATCAATAAATATCATCAAGCATATAAACGGACTGAAAGACAAAAACCACACCATCATCTCAATTGACGCGGAAAAAGCCTTTGACAAAATCCAGCATCCGTTCATGTTTAAAGTCCTAGAGGGAATTGGATTGGAGGGATCATACCTTAATGTAATCAAAGCCATATACAGGAAACCCACAGCCAATATCATCCTAAATGGGGAAACGACAGAAGCATTCCCCTTAAGGGTAGGAACTCGGCAAGGTTGTCCCCTGTCACCACTCCTTTTCAACATAGTGCTTGAATCCCTTGCTAGGGCAATAAGGCAAGAAAAGGAAATTAAAGGAGTTCTAATAGGAAAAGAGGAAGTCAAGCTATCCCTTTTTGCTGATGATATGATTGTCTACTTAAGGGATGCTAAGAACTCCACCAGGAAACTCCTAGAAACGATTAGGAGCTTCAGTAAGGTGGCAGGATACAAAATAAACCTAGAAAAATCAGTAGCCTTTCTCTACACCAACAGTAGGCAGCTGAAGAAGGAATACAAGGAGACCTTCCCACTCACAATAGCCTCAAAAACAATAAAATACCTAGGAACAAACCTAACCAAAGATACCAAGGACCTCTACAACAAAAATTTTAAACCTCTGAAGAAGGAAATTGAAGAAGACATCAGGAGATGGACAAACCTCCCATGCTCATGGATTGGGAAAATAAATATAGTAAAAATGTCCATTCTACCTAAACTTGTATACAGATTTAATGCAATCCCAATCAAAATCCCCAAGAGCTTCTTCACATGTTTGGAAAAAAGAATCCTCAATTTCATTTGGAAAAACAAAAGACCCCGAATAGCCAAAGCAACTCTGGGCGAAAAGAGCAATACAGGGGGGATCGCTATACCAGACATCAAACTATACTACAGGGCTATAGTCATAAAAACAGCTTGGTACTGGCACAAAAACAGACCAGTTGACCAATGGAACAAAATTGAAGATCCAAACCTGAGCACATACAATTTCAGCCATCTCATATTTGATAAGGAGGCCAAGAAGACACATTGGAGGAAAGACAGCATCTTCAACAAGTGGTGTTGGCAAAACTGGATCACCACCTGTAGAAGAATGAAATTAAACCCCTACCTCTCACCCTGTACAAAAGTCAATTCCAAATGGATCAAAGACCTCAACGTGAAATCCAAAACTCTGGAGGTGATAGAAGAGAAACTTGGCAGCAGACTACAAGACGTAGGTGTAGGAAAAGACTTCTTAAATCAGACAGCAGCTGCACAAGAAATAAGGTCGTCAATTGACAAATGGGACCTCATTAAACTCAAAAGCTTCTGTACATCAAAGGAAACAATAAAGGAAGTGAAGAGAAAACCCACAGAATGGGAGGAAACCTTCACAGCAGATACATCTGACAAAGCATTAATCTCCAGAGTATACAAGCTACTCAAAAAACAAAGAAGAAAGAAAACAAATGAATCACTCAGAAGATGGAGCAAAGATCTGAACAGAGACTTCACAGAGGAGGAATTAGAGATGGCTGAGAAACACCTTAAGAAGTGTTCAACATCGCTAATAATTAAGGAAATGCAAATTAAAACCACCTTAAGATACCATCTTACTCCAGTAAGACTGGCTAGGATCAAGAAAACAAATGATGCCAAGTGCTGGAGAGGGTGTGGGGAAAGGGGAACACTCATCCATTGCTGGTGGGAATGTAAACTTGTGCAGCCACTATGGAAAACAGTGTGGAGAACCCTTAGAAGACTCAAAATGATCCTGCCATTTGACCCAGTCATACCACTCCTGGGTATATACCCACAAGACTCATCTTACTGCAGAGATACATGCACAGCTATATTTATTGCCACTCTGTTCACAATAGCAAAAAACTGGAATCAACCCAAATGCCCCTCAACTGACGAGTGGATAGAGAAAATGTGGTACATGTACACAATGGAATTCTATGCAGCAGTAAAGAAAGACAACATCATGAACTTTGCAGGTAAATGGATGGAGCTTGAAGACATCATGTTAAGTGAAGTAACACAGTCCCAGAAAAACAAACGACAAATGGTATCTCTCATATGTGGATGCTAGTACCAATAACCCAGTTATAAATATTTCTTGTGGAGAGGGATGCATATTAAAAGAACAACAACAGAAAGATTGCATCAGAAGGCTGACTGAAATGGTGACTCGGGAGGGGTGGGAGGGGTGGGAGAGGGACACGGGTGTATATTCGATTGGTGCATGTTTAATTGACGTGAGTTCAACAAGTATCCAGTTTTGCCCAGACTCTGTCTACAGGATACATGGTGTTTTAGGACTTAGTAAAAGTAAATATGTGCATATTGGACAACATTGGTTTGAAGGCTGATAAAAACGGTAATGCATCTGAGTTAATTGGTGATATAAATTGCTCTTGTCCACATTAGCTTTAACTAAAATCTGTATAACAATTACTTTGGGATTGGTATAAACAAATGTTCTCTATAATTTTGCTGTCATATAGTATCACCTGGTAGCAATCTCTTTCACCTATAGGATGATTTAACTCAAAAATAAACTTTGTTTCCCAAGTTAATCACATACAGTAACCCAAAACAGCATGGGTGAACTTGATGAAATCTGTGCCTTGATTCCACCCTATAGGTATGTATAAAACAACTGCTTTTTTGAGACTCATGGGTCAAAAATAAAAACCTTAAATAAAAAAGGGGGATATAGATAGATATGAAAACTTTTTGTCAAAAAACCTTGCAACCCAAATCTTAAAACTAACTATGGGAAAGGATTTGTATGTTCCAACAGGCCAGAGTATCACCAACTTAATGGCTGAGAAAGAAAATGCAGCTTTGCAGTGAGTAGGATGTACCAGAAAGTGCCAGCAGAAGGATTGACTCCTCTGGGCATTGAAGGGAAGAAATGCCTCAGATTGCTGCAGACATCAGGCCCCTCTGTGGATCCTACTAGTAACAACTATTTTTAATGATTCCTAATGAAGCTTACCTTCTAGGTGCTGCAAAGGTTTTAATACAAGAGACTTTCTTAACCCCCCCCCATAGAATAAGGAGAAATATGATGATGATGAGGTCGTTCTCCAGCTGTAGATTGGAGCCAGCTGTTATAGAGGTATTCTCTTGTAAAATCGGTAAAACTGCCTTCTTTAATTGACTAATGGACATAGAAACTGTGAAAAGGATTATTCTCTATTCAGAACCAAATATAATGCTAAAGTCTCCTTAAGCTATGCACTTAAACAAAATATATTAATACAGGAGCTCTGACATCAACAATGGATTATTCTACCAAGGAGATGTTGGCCAGGGGATCCAAGCCCCCACAAATGGTAAAGGCTCCTTGCCTCCAAACTGGGATATCTGCAGGAAGAGAGGCGATAAGGCCCTGCTGTTGAAGACCTGATATAAACATGGGAAAGATGTATGGAGACCGCACTTGCAAGTATACAGATGGTCTCTGGAATGCCAGAGAGTGTTACCAAAGACCACTAAACCAATAAAGCAAATATAGGTCTCCTTGAGTCAAGCAAGACTCCTCCGTCAGCACCAGCTACACCTCATCTGCCTGGAAATACTGTGCAGCAGTGGCAGCCATATGTCTGTATATCCCAAACCTAATTGGCTATTAGCTCTCTCCTTGGAGGAATAACCCAGGGCTGATGCCACCAGCTTACATCCTCTAATGGTTAGGAGATGTTATAAACCACACGAAGACCCTGCCATACTTAACAGAAGAAAATGTAAATCATGAATTAACATACCATCCAAACATCTGTGTCTATACCAAAGAAACCTAGCATAACAATTAGTACTGTTTAAATACCTATATATCTAATTGTGTGTGCTTCATTAGTAGGATCAAAAGGCTATATATTATACTGTTTAATACCTAAAAATCTAATTGCATGTGCTTCATTAGTAGGATCGAAAGGTTATGCCTGGACAAGCTGGCAGCCCATGAAATAAAACAGCCAGAACTGACTAGAGACCAAGACATCACCTCCAGAGAAAGTAGAGTGTTTTGCTTTTCATCCACCTCTGCCCCTTTTCTAAGTCTAGGGAACAATCTGTGGAAGAGGGGGCATGGTAGAATGTAAGGGCTTTGATTGGGGTTAATGGTGAAACTACAACAATATAGACTGGACACTCATCTGATCAACTTGATTGAACATACAAGCCCCCCCTGCTGGATGGTGGGACCCATGAGCTGTGTGGGTTTGGGCACAACTGCTTGCAAATTGGTTGTACATGAAGGATGCTTGTACTCACAAATTATCACTTATTGTTAAAAAAAATGAAAACAAAACAAAACAAAAAAGCAGAGAAAGATGCAGAAAACTTACAGCAGAATGCATGATCTGGGATGGGGAGGGGTGGAGTGGGGGAAAGGGAAGGGGATATATGCCTGAACTGAATTGGAAAATGATGTATGAAATACACAAAGCATCAATAAAAAAAATAAAAAAATAAAAAAAAGAAAGTTATTACTGATATAGAGAAAGTTATTAATTTTAGCATGCTCATTTTTTTGGTATTTGGAGACAGGTTCACCCTGTAGCCCCAGCTGTCCTGGATTGTGCTATGTAGACCAGGCTGGCCTTCAACTCACAGAGACCCGCCTGGCTCTGTCTCTGAGTACTGGGACTAAAAGTGTGTGCCAACAAGCCTGGCTAGCATGTTGACTTTGTACCTTGCTCCTTTGCTGAAGGTTTATATGAGATCTGAGGGTTTCTGACAGGATGGTCATAGAATTTTAAGTATGTAAATATCTGAGAAGAGGGATCATTTGACTTCTTTCTTATTTGTATCTTTTTCTTGCCATGTTTATTATGCTAGGATGTCAAGCTGAAATTGATGGTGACAATGAATACTCCCATCTATTACTGATTTTAGAGAAAATGTTTTTAGTATCTATTGGCTATCAGTTTGTCTTAAATAGATATAATGTTGAGGAAACTTGCTTTTTTTCTAGATCCTCCAGGTCTTTTGTCATGAAAGACTGTTGAAGTTTACAAAAGGACTATTTATGGATTCCTTCATTTGTGGATTCTAGTACCAAATCCCTCAATTGTAAGAAAAGCTGAGCAATGTTATATACATATATATATATATATATATATGTTACATATATATATAATATAATATATAATAATATTATATATAATATATAATAATATATATAATATAATATAATCTTGTAATACAATATATATATATTACAAGATTATGTTACAAATCAAATCCCATCACCCCACTAGAGCTCATGCGTTCTGCCAAACATGTTTTTCATCTTTTTCTCGGTCTTTCTCAAAGTTCTTGATGTAGAAGTTGACTGTTTTGAGCAGAAGTTCACATTTTCAGTCAGTTCTTTGATGCAGTCTTTTCTGTTGTTGTTGTTGTTCTTGTTGTTGGACAAAAGTTCAAGGAGCCCTGCACACAAAATACTTACAACTAGGTAATTGGCGCTAGTAACCACAGATGATGGATTCCATTCTTCATTTGTTTTCTCTGGGACTGTGTTACTTTACTTAACATAATATCTTCTAGTTCTATCCATTTACCTGCAACATTCATTATGTCATCTTTCTTTACTGCTGCATAGAACTTCATTATATAGATGTACCACATTTTCTCTATCCACTCGTCAGTTGAGGGGCACTTGGGTTGATTCCAGCTTTTTGCTATTGTGAAGAGAACTGCAATAAACATGGCTGTGCATGTATCCCTGTGGTAAGATATGTCTTGTTAGTATATACCCAGGAGTGGTATGACTGGGTCAGGTGGTAAGCTCATTCTGAGTCTTCCAAGTGTTCTCCACACTGCTTTCCATAGTGGCTGTACAAGTTTACATTCCCACCAGCAGTGGATGAGTGTTCCCCTTTACCCACAACCTCTCCAGCACTTGGTGTCATTTGTTTTCTTGATCCTAGACAGTCTTATTGAAGTGAGATGATATCTTAAAGTGGTTTCATTTGCATTTCCTTAATTATTAGTGACATTGAACATTTTTTAAGATGTTTCTTAGCCATCTCTAATTCCTCACTTGTGAAGTCTCTGCTCAGCTCTTTGCTCCATCTTTTGAGTGATCATTTGTTTTCTTCTTTGTTTTTTGAGTAGTTTATACACTCCGGAAATCAATGCTTTGTCAGATCAATCTGCAGTAAAGTTTTCCTCCCACTCTGTGGGTTTTCTCTTCACCTCCTTGATTGTTTCTTTTGATGTACAGAAGCTCTGCAGTGAAGTTTTCCTCCCACTCTGTGGGTTTTCTCTTCACCTCCTTGATTGTTTCTTTTTATGTACAGAAGCTTTGGAGTTTAATGAGGTCCCATTTGTCAATTGTTCATCTTATTTCTTGCACAGTTGCTGTATGATTTAGGAAGTCGTTTCTTACACCTATGTCTTGTAGGCTGCTGCCAACCTTTTCTTCTATCACCTTCAGAGTTTTGGGTTTCACATTGAAGTCTTTGATCCATCTGGAGTTGACTTTTGTACAGGGCGAGAGGTAGGGGTTTAACTGTATTCTTATATAAGTGGTGATCCAGTTTTGCCAACACCACTTGCTGAAGATGTCTTTCCTCTATTGTGTCTTCTTGGGTACCTTGTCAAATATGAGGTGGTTGATATTGTATGGGCTCAAGTTTGGACCTTCAGTTTTGTTCCTTTGGTCAATAGGTCTGTTTTTGTGCCAGTACCAAGCTGTTTTTATGACTATAGCCTGGTAGTATAGCTTGAAGTCTGGTATAGAGATCTCCCCTGTATTTTGTTTTTCCATATGCAATTAAGGACTTTTACTCAAGCCTGTGAAGAAACTCTTGGGGTCAGGGGGTAAAAGTATTCAATTGTTTCACTTCTTATAGACTCTCCTTAAGAGAAATTGTAGATTAAACCACTTGAGAATGATATTCATTTGCTCATGTAATTAATGAATTTGTTTTCTGTTCAGATCAGCTATGGTCCTTACGACATCAGTCTCAGGAATAGACCTCAGCTCCAGTCTCTTTACCAATTTCCCACAAACCCAATAGCTCTGTATCAGGGAATTATTCAATTGTTGCTGTATTTTCATTGGATATGGGTTGGCATTGTGGTCCCAGATGACATCAGAGGAGAAATATTCCTTAGGGATATGACAGAAGAAATGATGAACCATGGACTATGTATTGCATTTGCAGAAAGGATCCAGGAATGGACAGCTGAAAAGAGAGTTAACCGTCGACTATTTATAGAAAGATTCACATTCACCAGAGTCAATGTTGCATTTGGTGACACATATTCTCTTCTGAGCTTTATGTTTTACATCTTTTCCAATACTCTTCTTGGTAATATCTGGATTACAACTTCTGACTGGGATATCACTCTATTACCCTTTTGACAAAGAAATGGTTATGCACATTTTGGTGGAACATTATCTTTTTCAGTGCATGTGGATGAAATTCCTGGATTCAAGGATTTTCTGAGTAGTGTTCAACCTGGGAAATATCCTCATGATATCTTTATGCAGGATGTGTGGTCTGTAGTATTTGAATGTCCATACTTGATGAATGGGTGGGTCAGAGAACTGAGACAATGTGAACAAAATGGTTCCTTGGCCACTCGAGCTCTGCATGCTTGGGATATGAATACCTCAACCCAGAGTTATAAAATCTGTGCTGCTGTGCACACCATCGCTCAGGCACTTCATGAGGAGCTGTCACTCAGAGTGGAAGAAGATTCACCTGTTAAAGGTGCACACATGGCTCCTCTCACAAGGAAGGTAGCAGTATTGTTGATGTTTTCCTGGGGCAATGTTTCCTGGCTCATTTTCTCTCTTTTGATTCATGATCTTTTCATAGTTAGCCTTAAGTTAAAAATGAAGATTAAAAGACACTTTTTTTCCCCTCTATGTATACGAATGTACTGTCTGCATGCAGGTTGTGCACCCGTGTCCTGCAATGCTGCGGAGGTCAGAAGAGAGTGTTGGATTCCCCTGGAACTGGAGTTCTCCTGGAATTGGAGTTTCAGACGGTTCTCAGCCGCCATGTGGGTGTTGGGGATCAAACCCGGGTCCTGTGTAAGAGTGGTCGGCACTCTTAACTGCTAGGCCATCTCTCCAGCCCCTAAAATACACCTTTTAAAAGGCTCTTATTTACACTCTAATTAACATTTCTATACTAAAATAATAATGAAGTTTGAAGAAAGATGATCTGATCCTGTGTGTTCAAAGAATTATTTTTATGCCTTTTACCAGACAAACATCTTTTTTATTAATATATTTATTATTTTGTAAACATATCAAAAGTTTTCATTCAAGGGAGCTTTACAACCCAAATTAAAACCTGTTTTCAGAGATTTTATACTTAATTGTGATCCAAATATCTAGTTTTTAATTTAATTTATTTATCATTTTTATTTCATGTGTATAAGTGTATTGCCCAAATGTATGTAAGTGCACCTGTGTTGTGCAGTGCCAGTGGAGTTCAGAGACATCTTCAGATCCCCTGGAACTGGAGTTAAGCTTGGTTGTTAGCAGTCATGTGAGTGCTGAGAATCAACAAGATGCTCTGGAGAGCACTCAGTTCTCTTAAAGCCTGAGAAATTTCTCAAGTTCTTCATATTTTATTTTGAGAAATGTTTTCAAAAGGACAAATAGCTCCTATATGCTGGGCATCATGGTTTATGCCTGCTACACAGTACTCAGGGGACAGACAGGAGGATTATGATTTTTGAAGTAAACCTAGGTTATACTGAAAAACCATGTCTTGAAAATCAAACCCCAAACAAAACTGAAATAAAAATAACTTATTTAAAATAAAACTGGGTTAAATGATGCAGGACTAACTCAATTCATGCCAGCAACACCAGACATTTTTCCCAAGAAATCCAATTATCTTTTGGTGTATTAATGTGCATTTTCCACTATGTACAAGAATTCTGCTCCTTCCACATTTTGGCCAATGCCTATGACTTTTTACCTTACTCGTAATTTTTATTATATGATAGTTTCACACATTTATGTAATGAATTCTATGCCTTTCTACACCCCATTCTATTCTTTCATTCCCCAAACTCTCCTGTGGAAACCCTTCTTTCCCACAAGTCTCCCTCTTATTTATGTGTTCTCTTTTTTCATATGATCCTCTGAATTTATTTAGACTTTCTTACCTAAACATGGGTGGGAGATTATCTACTAGAGCAAGTGAAACTTCAGATCACAAAAGTCCTTAGCCTTTTTGAATTTTGATATGAAGCATCTTAATACATATGAGGTGAAGGCTCTTGCTGATCACCCTTCTTCTGTACTTCATGTACTTTGTGACCACATGTAATACTTTCTTGAGAAATAGTCTATTCATATATCATTGTGGTTTCTTGATTTGTTTTCTCTGGAGAAGCCTTTTATCTTGGTGTAGTGAACCTTTTCTTTTCTTTTTTTGATGGTAAAAAGAACCTGTTTATTTGCTCACAACATTCTGTTTTTTTTTTCTTTTTTTATTTATGCTTTGTGTATTTCATACATCATTTTCCAATTCAGTTCAGGCATATTTCCCCTTCCCTTCCCTCACCCCACCCCCCCCCATCCCAGATCCTTCCATTCTTCCATATTTTTTCTGCTTCTTTCCCTCCGTTTTTTTTTTAATTTTTTAGCAATAAGTGATAATTTATGAGTACAAGCATCCTTCATGTAAAACCAATTTGCAAGCAGTTGTGTCCAAACCCACACAGCCCCTTGGTCCCACCATCAAGCAAGAGGGGGCTTGTATGTTCAATCGAGTTGATCAAATGAGTGTCCAGGCTATATTGCTGTAGTTTCACCATTCACCCCAATTATAGCCCTTACATTCTACCACACCCCCTCTTCCGCAGATTTTTCCCTAGGCTTAGAAAAGGGGCACAGGTGGATGAGAAGCAAAACAGTCTACTTTCTCTGGAGCTGTTGTCTTGGACTATGGTCAATTCTGGCTGTTTTCTTTCATGGGCTGACAGTTTGTCCAGGGATAACCTTTCAATCCTACTAATGAAGCACAAGCAATTAGATATATAGGTATTTAAACAGCACTAATTGTTATCATAGGTTACTTTGGTATAGACACAGATGTTTGGATGGCATTTTAATCCATGAATTACATTTTCTTCTGTTGAATATGACAGGGTCTTACTGTGGCTTATGACATCTCCTGACCATTAGAGGGTGTAAGAGTGTGGCATCAGCCATGGGTTATTCCTCCAAGGAGAGAGCCAATAGCCAATTAGATTTGGGATATACAGGCATATGGCTGCCTCTGCTGCACAGTATTTCCAGGCAGGTGAGGTGTAGCTGGTTCTGGCAGAGGAGTCTTGCTTGACTCAAGGAGACACATATTTGCTTTATTGGTTTAGTGGCCTTTGGTAACACTCTCTGGTATTCCACAAATGCAAATCAACAAAATCAGACATGAAAGGGGAAAGATCAAAACAGATGCAAAAAGGATCCAGAACATTCTAAGAGCATACTAAAAACATACTCAAATATATTTGAAAACCTACAACAAATGGATGAATATCTAAAATTATGGGAACCACCCAAGTTAAACCAAGAAACAACAAAGAGAGTAAACTAATGCATAGTATATAAGGCAATTGAAACTGTAATAAATAACCCTCCAAACAAAAATGTTCAGATCCATATAGATTCATAGCAGAATTCTACCAGACTATCAAGGATCTACAACCAGTAGTTCTAAATTAATAAAAAAGATAGAAACAGAGGGAGAACCCTCAATATCCTTCTGTGAAGCCGGCATCACCCCAAAAGTGAAATCTGGTAAAGACACAACCCCAAAAAACAAAATTATAGAACCATGTCCTTAATGAAAATAGATTAAAAATTTCCCCTCAGAATACTTGCAAACCTCATACAGTCGCATGACAAAAAGATCATGCACCATTATCAAGTTAGCTTTATCCCAGATATGCAGGGATGGTACCAATATACATGTCATACAAATGATCTCAAAAAGAAAAGTCACATGATCATCTCAGTGCAGAAAAGGACTTTGACAAAATTTACCAAGTATTTTAAAAATCTTAGAGGGGATTGGATTGCATTGGGCACAACTCAACATAATTAGAGATATAAAGAACAAACCAGGGCTGGAGAGATGGCTCACTAGTTGAGTGCCAACTGCTCCTGCAGAGGACCTGGGTTCTCTTCCCACCACACATATGTTAGCTAAGAACCTTCTTTAAGCCTGGTTTGGTGGCCCACACCTTTAATCCTAGCTTTCAGGAGGCAGAGGCAGGTGGATCTCTGTGAGTTCAAGACCAGCCAGATCTACAGAGTGAGTTCAGGCTAGCTGGGGCTATTGGAGACCCTGTGTAAAAAAAAATAAAGAAAGAAAAGAGAACAATCCCACAGCCAACATCATTCTAAACAGAGAAAAACTTGAAGCAATCCCATTTTGGGAAATCATTCCATTAATGATTCCTATTAAAATTAGAAACCAGAAGAAGCTCTCCACTATCTCTACTGCTTTTTACTAATATGATGCTTGAAACTCTTGCTAGAAAAATAAGACATGAGTCATATAATTAACTTACCACCTACTTTCAGGCATGGTAATTACTGTACATGAGTAGGTCTATATTCATATTTTAGAGTAATATGAATTAAAAGAAAAAATCTGAACCCCTGTGTAGATGAAACAGATCAATGAATACCAAATTGGTTATATACAGCATAATGCTTTGGTGTATGATTTTATGGTTGGATCAACATAGATCTGATGTTGCATGCATTTCAAAAGCCTCAAAGTAAGAACTGTGTAATTTTGTTCAGAACTGTGGAATTTTTAACCACAAAGAAATTATACATGTTTAAAGACCTAAGCATGTTCAGCAGTTCTAAGTTTTAAACAATGTATATATAAATATATAAATTTATACCTATAAAAATATTTATATATGCTTATATATTAAATATATATATATTTATTTATAAATACATATATACTATGAAACATCATGTGACTCTATAAATATATATATATATGTACAATTATATATTTATATATGTCAACCACGATAAATTAAATAAAAATGAACAAAATATATTTTCTACTTCCCAGATGATCATGTAATTTCTTACCACAAGTTTACTCATCTGATCCATTATATTTGTTGATACACACACACTCACGCACACACATATCTATAACCATCTTTTTATTCCTGGGATGAAACCAACTTTGACATAGTATATTCTCTTCTTAATGTACTCTTAAATTCTGTTTGCACATATATTTTTGGTGGTTTTTGAGACAGTGTCTCCTTTAAGCCCAGCTTACTGAAGCTCACTATGTAGACTAGGCTGGCCTTGAAGTCACAATGATCTGCCTGTCTCTGCCTCCCCAGTGCTGGGATGAAAGATGTGCACCATCGTGGCCAGCTGTTTGCTCATATTTTATTGAGAACTTTTGAATCTATTCCTATTCTGCAATTCTTGTATGTGTAGCCATTTTTAGAACTCAACTGAAAAAATAATAAACAAATAAACAAAAAAGAACTCAACTGAAAAGAATAAACTATTACTTTTATTCTTTTTTTCTTTTCCTAGACTTCCTTTTATTAACTTCTGCCCATATCTTTATTATTTTTTTTATTTACTTCCTTTAGGATTATCATGCACTTGATATTATGAGACCTGGAGGTGATGAATTAGGTTCTTTATTTGAGATCTGACTGTTACTTTTTAATGTAAAATTCCTAGGTGTAAAATTTTCTTTTAGGAACCTTCAACACTGCTCTTGTTTAGTATCATTTTGTTTGTCTGTAGACTTTTGATGTTCTATAAATTTTATAATTACTTTTAATGTTTTTTTTCTTTTTTTTAATTTATTTTTATTGATGCTTTGTGTATTTCATACATCATTTTCCAATTCAGTTCAGGCATATATCCCCTTCCCTTCCCCCCCACCCCACCCCTACCCATCGCAGATCGTGCATTCTGCCATAAGTTTTCTGCATCTTTCTCTGCTTTTTTGTTTTGTTTTGTTTTCATTTTTTTTTAACAATAGGTGATAATTTGTGAGTACAAGCATCCTTCATGTAAAACCAATTTGCAAGCAGTTGTGCCCAGACCCACACAGCTCATGGGTCCCACCATCCAGCAGGGGGGGCTTGTATGTTGTTTTTTAAAGAATATCATTGTTATTCTTGTGCTCTGTGGCACACAGGTAGCTCTGCCCCCATAGCACACTGGGGCTGAGAGGTTGGAGTGTCCTGGGCAATACCAGGCCTCTAGGGGCACAGGGGTGCCCAAAGTCCCCAGGAAGACAGCCCTTGCCTGTTCCTTTGAAAGTTGGCACAAGACCAGCATGCACCCTGCTGGGCGAGAGGACTTCACCCATGTCCTGCAGAATAGCAACCTGCAAATACCTAGGGAAGTGGTAGTGCGGAGGATCTAGCTGCGCAGTCAACAATGAGGCATCAGAACCCAAAGAAACAAATAAACAAATGAATCCACATGCCAAAGACACACACACACACACACACACACACACACACACACACACACAAACAAACAAACAAAACCATGGGAAAAGCTCATAATAAATCCACACCAAATTCTACCAACCTACAGAAGGCTCTGACAACGAGATCTCCCTGGAATGAAATCAAGACACAGACTTTAGGAAAACGATTGTGAACATATTCAAACAAATTAAAGAACTAAAGGAAGGGAATGAAAAACTCAAGAAGTATCAAGAGGGTGATAATTATAACCATTGGAAAGAACTGAGGGGAGAGCTGAAAAACTCAAGTCCTAGAGGGAAAAAATGACAAACCTTGGAAAGAACTGAAATGAGAAAATGACAAACTCCAGAAGGAAGTGGAAATTCTGAAAAGATCCCAGGCTGAAAGGGAAAAAGAAAGTGACCAACAAACGAAGGACTTACAAGATGAGAATGACAGGCTCAAGAAGGAAGTGGAAACACTAAAGAAATCACAGGAGGAAATGAAAAAGGAAATTGAACATTTATCCAATCAACAGGAAAGGATGGGAAAAAGCTTCAGAAGCAGAATGGAAGAAGCAGAAAAAAAGAATATCAGACATGCAGGATAACACGGTCCAACTAGATTGCTTAAGTGAAGATTATGAAAAATTAAAAAAAATACACAAGAGTGGAACAACCAAGAAATGTGGGACACTATGAAAAATCCCAAACCTCCACATCATAGGGATAGCAAAAGGAGAAGAATCCCAAGACAACACTATTGACCAGATCTTCAGCAGGATAATAGAAGAAAATTTCCCCAAACTGAAAAAAGACAAACCCATACAAATACAAGAAGCACATAGAACACCCAACAGACAAGACCAGAAAAGAAATTCCCCATGCTATATAATTGTTAAAACACTAGGTGCTCAAAACAAAGACAAAATACTGAAAGCCACAAAAGGAAAACAAGTCACCTATAAGAGAAAACCCATCAAAATTACAGCTGACTTCTCAGCACAAATTATGAAAACTAGAAGAATGTGGACCAAAGTATTCCCTGAAATAAACCACTTTACATGCCAACCCAGACTACAATACCCAGCAAAAATGTCAATCATAGTTGAAGGAGAAAGAAGGATCTTTCCCAACATGAACAAGATGAAAGAATACAACAAGATGTCTAAGAAACCAACACTTCAGAAAATCCTGGAAGCAATCCAAAGAACAGAGGAAAGTAGCAACTATCCCTAAGTAATTAAAGAGAGAAAGCAACAAAATCATATAAACCTAGACCAAGAATGCAAACCAAAAATAAGTTAAAAAGAAGAAACACACATCTCTCAATAATAACCTTAAATACTAATGGTCTAAATTCCCCAATCAAAAGGCATAGACTTGGAGAATTAGAAAAGTGAACCCTTCTATATGCTGTCTACAAGAAACCCATCTCTTGGGGCTAGAGAGATAGCCTAGTGGATAAGAGCACTGACTGCTCTTTCAGAGGACCGGGGTTTGATCCCCAGCACCCACATGGTGGCTAAGAACCATCTCTAACTTCAATTCCAGGAGAACTCTAGTTCCAGGGGAATCCGAGACCCTCTTCTGACCTCCACAGCATTGCACGAAATGGGTGCACAAACCTACAAGCAGACAGTACATTCATACACATACAAAAATAAAAATTAATTAAAAAAAAATTAAAGAAACAAAAAAGAAACCCATCTCACCCTTAAGGACAGATGCTGCCTTAGAGTGAAATGATGGAAAAAAGTATTCCAAGCAAATGGTACCAAAAAACAAGCTGGAGTGGCTATTCTAATATCAGACAAAATAGATCTTAAAGTTAAATTTATCAGAAGAGACAAAGAGGGCCATTACATCCTAATCAAAAGAACAATGAACCATGAAGTCGTCACAATCCTAACTGTCTATGCACCAAACTCTGGTGCACCTAACTTTATTTTTTTGTCTTTTTGAGACAGGGTATCCCTGTAGCTCTGGTTGTCCTGGAACTCACTCTATAGACCAAGCTGGCCTTGAACTCACAGAGATCTACCTTCCTCTGCCTCCCAAGTGCTAGGATTAAAGGTGTGCAACACCATGCCTGGCCTGCACCTAACTTTATAAACACAACTCTGCAGGACATCAAGACACAGATCAATCCTAACACACTAATAGTTGGAGACTTCAACACCCCACTAAGCCCCTTGGATAGATCAATAGGACAAAAAATAAGGAGAAAGACATCAGAATTGAACAATACAATACACCAAATGGACCTCACAGACATCTACAGAGTATTCCACCCAAATACCAGAGAATATGCTTTCTACTCAGCACCTCACGGAACATTCTCCAAAATCGACCACATACTGGGGCACAAAAGGAACCTCAATAAATACAAAAGGGTAGAAATTATCCCATGCATTCTATCAGACCACAGAAAAATAAAGCTCAAAATAAACCCCAGAATAAGTCCAACTAGCTACACATGTAGATGAAATAACACAATCCTGAACAATGAATGGGTCAGGGAAGAAATAAAGAGTGAAATAAAAGTATTCATGGAACTGAACAAAAAAGACAATACAACACAACAAACCTGTGGGATACTTTAAAGGCAGTCTTGAGAGGGAAATTTATAGCCCTAAGTGCCCACATCAAAAAAACAGAAAGGGAACAAATAAACGACATGATGCTGCAATTAAAAACACTTGAGATACAACAAGTGAACCCTAAACCCAACAGACAGGAAGAAATAACAAAAATCAGAGCAGAAATCAATGAAATAGAAACAAAGAAAACAATACATAAAATCAATGAATCAAAAAGCTGGTTCTTTGAAGAAATAAACAAAATAGACAGACTTCTAGCCCAGTTAACAAAAAAAAAGAGAGAGCAACTCCAAATCAATAGTATTAGTGATGAAAGGGGAAATATAACAACAGACAAAGAATCCAGACAATCATACGGAAATACTTCAAAAATCTATACTCCAGTAAATTTGAAAGCCTAAGAGAAATGGATGAATATCTGAAATCCTGGGAACCAACAAAGGTTAACCAAGAAGAGATTGACCGTTCAAATAGAACCATAATATTAGAGGAAAGTGAAGATGTTGTTAAAAATCTCCCAGTCAAAAAAGCCCTGGTCCAGATTGTTTCACGGTAGAAATCTATAAAACAAAATCTATAAAACGAGGTCTTACAGCTATTGCTGCTCAAACTGTTTAGAAGGTTACAAACAGAGGGAATTCTCCCAAACTCCTTCTATGAAGCCAGCATCACTCTAATACCAAAGCCAGGCAAAAATGCGAGCAAAAAGAAAGCCATAGACCCATCTCACTAGTGAATATAAATGAAAAATTCTCAACAAAATTCTTGCTAATCACATACAGACCCATATCAAAAATATCATGCATCATGATCAAGTTGGATTCATACCAGAGATGCAGGGATGGTTCAACATATGTAAATCAATAAATATCATAAAACACATAAATGGACTGAAAGACAAAAAACACATGATCATCTCAATTGATGCAGAAAAAGCCTTTGACAAGATCCAGCTTCCCTTTATGTTTAAAGTCTTAGAAGGAATAGGAGTTAAAGGAACATTGCTCAACATGATCAAAGCCATATATTTCAAACACACTACCAACATTATCCTAAATGGAGAAAAATTGGAACCATTTCCCTTAAAGATGGGAACCCAGCAAGTCTGCCCCCTATCGCCACTCCTGTTCAACATAGTGCTTGAAACACTTGCTAGGGCAATAAGACAAGAGAAGGAAATTAAAGGAGTATTAATCGGAAAAGAAGAAGTTAAGTTATCATTTTTTGCAGATGATATGATAGTTTACCCAAGGGATGCTAAAAACTCCACCAGAAAACTTCTAGAAATGATTAAGAGTTTTAGTAAAGTGTTGGGCTACAAAATCAACATAGAAAAATCAGTAGCCTTTCTTTACACCAACAATAAATATTTGGAGAAGGAATACAAGGAGACCTTCCCACTCACAATAGCCTCAAAAATAATAAGATACCTGGGAACAAACCTAAGCAAAAATACTAAAGATCTCTACAACAAAAATTTTAAACCCTTGAAGAAGGAAATTGAAAATGACATCAGAAAATTAATATAGTAAAAATGTCCATTTTACCCAAACTGATACACACATTCAATGCAATCCCAATCAAAATCCCTATGAGCTTCTTCACAGACTTGGAAAAAATCATTAAATTCATATGGAAAAACAAAAGACACTGAATAGCTAAATCAACCCTGAATGAAACGTGCAATACCAGACTTCAAACTATATTACAGGGCCATATTCATAAAGACAGCCTGGTACTGGCATAAAACAGACCAGTTGACCAATGGAACAAAATTGAAGATCGAAATTTGAGCTCATACAATTTCAGCCACCTCATACCTGACAAAGGGGGCAAAAACCCCTCAGTCGAGGAAGGATAGCATCCTCAGCAAATGGTGCTGGCAAAATTGGATCAACATCTGTAGAAGAACAAAATTAAATCCGTACCTCTCACCTTGCATGAAAATAAACTCCAAGTGGATCAAATATTTCAACTTGAAGCCTGAAACCCTGAAGGTGATAAAAGAAAAAGTTGGCAACGACCTACAAGACATAGGTGTAGGGGGAGACTTTCTAAACCAGACAGCAGCCACATGGGAAGTAAAATCAACAGTTGACAAGTGGGACCTCATAAAACTCAAAAGCTTCTGTCAGCGAAAGAAACAATCAAGGAGGTGTAAAGAAAACCCACAAAGTGGGAAGAAATCTTTACCAGGGACACATCTGACAGAGAATTAACGTCAAATCAAAAATCAAAGAAGTAAGAAGACAAATGACCTACTCAAAAGATGGAGTAAAGACCTGAACAGAGTCTTCACCAGTGAGTAATTTAAGATGGCTGAGAAACATCTTAAAAAGTGTTCAACATCATTAATAATTAAGGAAATGCAAATAAAAACCACTCTCAGTTATCATCACACTCCAGTATGGCTAGCTGAGATCAAGAAAACAAAAGACAACAGATGCTGGAGGGGTTGTGGGGAAAGAGGAACACTCATCCACTGCTGGTGGGAATGTAAACTTGTACAACCACTATGGAAAGCAGTGTGGAGAACCCATAAAAGACTCGGAATGAGCATACCACCTGACCCAGCCATACCACTCCTGGGTATATACCCCAAAGACTCATCCTATCACAAAGATATATGCACATCCATGTTTATTGAAGCTCTCTTCACAATAGCGAAGACCTGCAACCAACCCATATTCCCCTCAACATACGAGTGAATGACAAAAATGTGGTACATCTACTCAATGGAGTACTATTCAGCAGTAAAGAAGGATGACATTATGAACTTTGCAGGTAAATGGATGGAGCTCAAAGCCATTATGCTGAGTGAGGTGACACAGTTCCAGAAAGACAAATGGAGAGTGGTTTCCCTCATTTGTGGATGCTAACACCAAATCCCCCAGACGAAAGGCAAGCTGAATGACAGTATGGTTATATTTTTGTTTATCTGAAAGCAACTATGTTGTTATAATGTGAATCTCTCAGTGGGCTCTAGAATCCATCCACCAATTATTTTCAGACTCTGTAATTACTGTATATGGGTGGAGAGTATGTACCCATATTTTAGAATAATATGAAATTAATGGAGATAATGTGAATTCTTAAGCATAAAAAAGACTGAGAGAAAGATGCAGGACAGTTATGGCATAATGCATGATCTGGGATGGTACAGAGTGGGGTGGGGGGAAGGGATAGGGAAATATGCCTGAACAGAAATGAAAAATGATGTACGAAATACATAAAACATCAATAAAAATGTAAAAAAGGATTGTCATTGTTGATTTCAGCCCTTTGCTCTTGTGAAGAGAGCTGCAATAAACATACCTTTACATGTATCTTTGCAGTAGGATGAGTCTTGTGGGTATATACCCAGAAGTGGTATGGCTGGGTCAGGCGGTAGGCTCATTCTGAGTCATTTAAGAGTTTTCCACACTGCCTTCCATAATGGTTTTATCAGTTTGCATTCCCACCAGCAGAGGATGAGTGTTCCCCTTTCCCCACAACCTCTCCAACATTTGGTATCATTTGTTTTCCTGATCCTAGCCAGCCTCGTCAGAGTGAGATGATATCTTAAAGTGGTTTTGATTTACATTTCCTTAATTATTAGCGATGCTGAAAACTTTTTTTAAAATTTTATTTATTTTCATATTTGTATGAATGTATTGTCTGCATGCAAGTCTGTGCACCCGTGACGTGCAACGCCGCGGAGGTCAGAAGAGGGTGTCGGACTCCCCTGAAACTGGAGCTCTCCTGGAATTGGAGTTTCAGACGGCTCTCGGCCACCATGTGGGTGCTGGGGATCGAACCCGGGTCCTCTGCAAGAATGGTCGGTGCTCTTAACCGCTAGGCCATCTCTCCAGCCCCAGCTTTTTAAGATGTTTCTCTGCCATCTAGTTTTCATCACTTGTGAAGTCTCTGTTCAGCTCTTTACTTCATCGTTTGAGTATTTTCTCTGTTTATTGATAGATACTACAACCATTCATAATTTACCCTTATGTAATCCGATGGTGTGTTCTATCATATAGGAATATTAATCTCCATATTGTAAAAAAAAATGAATATAAAGTTATACTTCTTTTTACCTGCATTCAACTTTACTGTAAAAATGTGCATCTCTAAATGTGCTTTGGAATTAACCTATAGTTCATTTTCAGATTTTGTAATTTTGATTTATGTGTGGAGTGTATATATGCATATTTTGGAATCATATAAAAATCAAAGGGAACAAAAATAGTGAAAAATACCTATTCAAAGAACTAACCAAAAAAGTAAACCTGTGCATTGAAAAGATTGTAAGAGACTGAGAAAAAGATGCAAGACAGGACTTAATATGTATGACAGAATCCATGAGCTCTGGCTGGGGGCAGGGGGATGTGAGGTGTGGGCATGGATGGGGGAATGAATCTAAATTTGATTAAGAAATGTTTTATGAATTGAGCTCAATAAAATTAAAAAGCTAATAAAAAAAGGAATGTCATTGTAATATTGATGAGAGTTGCACTGAGTCTATGAACTGCTTCTGGTAACATAGCTATTTTCACAACATTAATTTGGCCAGTACATGAGCATATGTGGCCTTTCTATCTTACAGTGTATTCTTTTATTAATTTATATGTATTTATTTATAGGAAAAATAATAACCGAATTTTTGTGTATTTCATACATAACATCTCCATCAGACTTAGTCTCCTTTATAATCCCCTCTCCTTTCTTTTGGTATTTTCGAGACAGGGTCTCCCTGTAGCTCCAGCTGTCCTGGAACTCACTCTGAAGACCAGGCTGGCCATGAACTCACAAAGATCCGCCTGCCTCTGCCTCCCAAAGTGCTAGGATTAAAGGCATGTGCCACCACGCCCAGCCTCCCCTCTCCTTTTATACCTTTCTGCAGTCCCACCTCTGGAATTCATACATTACATTTGTGTTAAGACCTATTATGCCAAATCAATCTTCCCAGCCAATCCTCAGTACAAGTTCATCCACTGAGCTTTTAGTCAACCTATTTAGAGTTCCTCACTTTAAGAAGACCAGTTACATGGCCTAGCGATTGGGAGCGCCGACGCTCTTGCAGAGGACCCGGGTTCGATCCCCAGCACCCACATGGAGGCCGAGAGCCGTCTGAAACTCCAATTCCAGGAGAACTCCAGTTCCAGGGGAATCCTTTTCTGACCTCCGAGGCATTGCACGACACGGTTGCACAGACTTGCATGCAGACAGTACATTCATACACATACAGAAATAAATAAAATTAATTAAAAAAATTAAAAAAAGAAGACCAGTTATTCCTCACCCGTCAGTAATCAGCTGCCAATAGTTCTTCAGTTAAAATTGGGTTCTGCTACTCGTTTCTGCAGTTCCATGCTGGGGTTTTGTCTGGATGAACTTGCATGTGTTTTGTGCATACTAACATGAATGCTGTAGGTTCATATGAAAAGTGTCCCAGGAGTTCGTAGGGTTCATTTCCATATGTTGTTGCATATCTTCCTGGCTCTTACGCTCTTTCCACTTCTGCTTCTGCAATGTTGCCTGGGCCCTGGAAGAGTGATATATACTCTCATATAAGGATTTGATACTAGCATCCATAAATGACAGAGAACATACATCATTTTTTTCCCAGAGTCTGTTTCTTCACTTAGGATATCATCTTCTAGTTCAATCCATTTACTGAAAACTTCGTAATGTCATCTTTCTTTACCACGGAGTAGAACTCCAGTGTGTAAAAGTACCACATTTTCATTACCTAATCATCACTTGGACATTGAAGTTTCTACCATCATTTTTTTGGTCATTTTGAGACGGGGTATCCCTGTAGCCCCTGCTTTCCTGGAACTCTCTCTGTAGACCAGGCTGGCATTGAACTCACAAAGATCCACCTGCCTCTGCCTCCTGAGTTCTAGGATTAAAGGCGTGTGCCACTACGCCCTGCTTCTACCATCTCTTTGCTATTATGAAAAGAGCAGCACGAAACCTGGATGTGCAAGTATCTCTGCAATAGGATGAATTTCTCGTTGTATTCCTGTGCAGTTTTTGGCATCTCTTAGGTATCATATCATTCCATCTGCAAAGGGGTATTTTGACCAAAGGGATAAGTTTGATCTTATCCAATTAGTACTCCTTTAATTTCCTTCTATTGTCTTATCACTCTAGCGGGAGTTTCATGCAATATATTAAAAAGGAGCATATAATGGACAGCCTTGCCAGGTTGCCGATTTTAAGGGAAATGCTTCCAATTTTTCTCCATTTAGAATGATGTTTGCTGTGGCTTTGTTGTATGTAACTTTAAATATGTTGAGGTATGTTCCCACCAGTCCAATACCGTCTAGGACTTTTAACATAAATGATGTTGCATTTTATCAAAAGCTTTTAATGCATCTATTTATATGACCTTGTGGTTTTTGTCTTTGATTCCGTCTATATATTTTTGACACTTATTGACTCATGTATTTTGAACCATCCCTGCACCTCTGGAACAAATCTGACTTGATCATGGTGGATGAATGTCCTATATGCCTGTGTGCAATTTGCAAGTATTTTGTTGAGAATATTTGCATCTATATTCGTTAAAGATATAGACCTATAATATTCTCTTTTGGGTTATATATTTACCTGGTATTGGTAGTAGAGGGATGCTGGTTTCATAGATGGAATTTGGGATTTCTCTCTCTGTTTCTATCTTTTTGAATGACTTACATTAATTAATATTGGTTGTAGCTCTTATTTAAATGTCTGCAGAATTCTGACGTAAATCCATTTGGGCTTGGGATTTTTTAGTTGGGATATTTTGTTTTACAATTAAAATTTTCTTATATGTTATAGATGTGTTTAAGCTGTGGATCGCTTTTTGGTTTAGGTTTGATGATTCGCATGCTTTCATATATTCATCCATTTCTTTTAGGTTTTCAAATTTAATAGAGTATAGGCTTTTAAAGTGTTCACATATAATACTATGGACCTTCTTGTTTGTTGTGATGTTTCCCTTTTCACCTCTAATTTTGTTGATTGGAGTTGCTTTTTCTTTCTTCTGGTTAATGTGGCTAAAAGTCTGTCTTTCCTAATTATCTTTTCAAAGAACCAGCTATTAGACTCATTGATTCTTTGTTTTAAATTTCTTTGTTTCTATTTTATTAATCTCTGCTTTGATTTTTATTATTTCTTCTTGTCTGCTGGGTTTGAGTTTCATTTGTTGTTCTTCAAATTCTTTAGTTGCAATGTCAAGACATTTATTTGTGCTTCTTCATATTTTTTAAGGTAGGAGTTCTACATTTAGTATTAGTGTTCTACATTTCCCTTTTAGGACTGCTTTTAATGTGTTCCATAGGTTTTTGTTTTGTTGCAATGTATTTTTGTTTAATTCCAGGAATACTGTTATTTCTTTCTTAATTTCTCCTTTTTCCCATTCATTATTCGCGAGTGTGTTCTTTAATCTCCATGAGTTTATGTAGTTACTAGGTCTACTTCCGTTGTTAATCTTTAAGCTTTATTGCATTTTGGTCTGATAGAATGCATGGAATTATTTCAGTTTTTTTTATTTGTTGATTTTGTTTTTGTGCCCCAGTATGTGGTTGATTTTGGAGGAAGTCCCATGGGACCTGAATAGAAGGTATATTCTTTGCTGCTTGGGTGGAATATTAGGTCGAATTGATGTATGGCATTGTTTATTTCAGATGTCTCTGTTTATTGTTTTTCCGGTTGACCTGCCTGATGGAGACAGTGGCGTACTGAAATTCTCTACTACAAGTGTGTTGGGATTAATCTATGTCTGAAAGTCCTGTAGTATTTATGAAGTTGGGTGCACCAGAGTTTGGTGTCTATATAATTGTAATATGTTCATGGTTAATTGGTTCTCTGATGAGAATGAAGTGATCCACTCCATCTTTTCTTACTAGTTTTAGTTTAAAATCAATTTTGTCAGATATTAGAATCGCACCCCCTGCTTGCTTTTTAGTGCCATTTATTTGGAACATTTTTCATCCTTTCACCTTATGGTAGTGCCTTTCCTTGAAAGTGAGATGTGTTTCTTCCAGGAAACAAAAAGATGAATTTTGTTTCTTAATTCATTTCACTAATCTGTGGGTTTGATTGGGGAGTTCAGTCCATTTGTATTTAAAGTTATTATTGACAGATTTATATTGGTTCTTGCCAGTTTTAGTCTCTGTTTGCATTCTTGGTCTGACTTTGTGTTTCCACAGTGATTCCTTCATTTTACTTCTTTCTGTTGCCATTTGGGTATAGTCATCCCTTTCTTCTGCTCTTTGTACTGCTTCAGTTATTCTCCAAGGGACTCATTTTCTGGCCATGAATTCTTTCAACCAATTCATGCCATGGAAGATTTCTCTTTCTCCTTCAACTATAATGGAAATTTTTGCTAGATAAAGTGTTCTTTGTTGGCATCTATGGTAAGTTAGAACTGGGAATACTTTTGGTCCAGGCTATTCTGGCTTTCATGATTTCCATTGAAAAATCAGCTGTAATTCTGATGGGTTTTCCTTTATATGTGACTTGTTTTTCTTTTGCAGCTTCCAATAAATTCAATTCTCTTTCTTCTAAACATTTAGTGCTTTTACTATGATATGGCATGGGTTGTTTCCTTTTGGACCTATTTGGTGTTCCATGCGTGTCTTTTATTTGTATGGGTGTGTCTTTCCTTAACTTTGAGAAAATTTCTCTTACCATCCTGTTGAAGATCTGCTTAATACCATTATACTGAGCTTCTTCCCCTTCCTCTATGCCTATGATCCATAAGTTTGGTTTTCTCATGATGTCCAACATTCCTGGAAATCCTATTCCTTTGATTTAAATTTTTCTTTTCATAATCTTTGCCAGAGCAAGCCAATTCTTCAACTTTATCATCCAGTCTTGATACTCTGTTTCCTACTTCACTCCGTTTGTTGGTGAGGCTTTCTCCTGTCCTTTCCAGATGGCATCTTAAATATTTCACTTTTCTCTTCATTTCAGCCTGAATTTTCTTCAATATATCTATCTCTTTTGTGATTCAGTCAGAAGTTTATCCTTTTTTTACTTCTTTAATTTGTTTGTGTTCTTTAAGTTCATAAGTTCTTTGATCAGTTTCATTTTTGTGCTTTAAAATTCTGTGTCCTATGTAATGTCTAGGGGGTCCTCATTGTAGAATTCTTCTATGGAATTGTTAGTATTTGTAGAGACATATTAATTACTTTTTCATATTATTATTCTTTGGATGTGATTTTGCCTTGTGGAGTTCTTGTTTTTTGTTTGTGATTCTGGTACAAAATTCTCCTCTTCCTTTGTTCACTTGAAAACTGACCTTGTTTGTATCTTTTTAAATCTCTCTTTGAGTCAAGGTCTCTTTGCAACCCCAGCTTTCCTGGAACTCACTACGTAGACCTGGACTGCCTCTGCCTCTGGATTGCTGGGATTAAAGGTGTGTACATCAATGCCCGGCTCCTTGTTGGTATTTTTTAAATATTTTTTTGAAATTTTGTGTATTTCATATATTACTTCTCAGGTCAATCCTGACTCATTTTGCCCTCCATGCCCCCACCTTTCCTGAGTTCATACTGTCTGCCGTATATGTCCTGTATCCCCTTCTGAATCTTTTCAAAGTTTTTTCAAAGCAGAGGATTATTTTGGCAGGGAGTACTTTCCCACTTCCCTCAGTTCCCGGTCCCAGTTCTTTTGTTGTTGTTGTTCCCCCCCAATTCATATTGCTTCAGCATATGCATATACATATTGCACATCTATACTGAAATCATGTCATCTGTGAATAAACTATATGTTATTTCCAAATCATATTTTGGGATTCACATTTTTCCCTTTTAATTTTATATTCCTCTAAAATATGCATACAAACCCTCCGCAATTATACCAAAATTACAAATTATGAAAATAAGTGGTGGGTAATTCTAGAGCCCATTAAGGGACTCACTTTATAGAGCACACTTGGATTTAGATAAAGAGAAATATAACATTAACATTACTCAGTTTGCCTTACAAGTATGTACTTGGTGTACTCATCCACAAATGAGGGGTACCATTTGTCCTTTATTTGTCTGGGACTGTGCTACTTCACTTAGCATAATGGCTTGAAGTTCCATCCATTTACCTGCAAAGTTCATGATGTCATCTTTCTTTACCGCTGCATAGAACTACATTCTTAGATGTACCACATTTTCTCTACCCACTCATTAGTTGAGGGGAACTTTGGTTGGTTCCAGCTCTTCACTATTGTGAATCTGTATATTAATTTGGTTAGAATGGACATTTTTACTGTAATAATAAATAATATAATAAATAATAAAAAAATAATAAATAATAATAAAATAATAAATAATAAATAATAATAAATAATAATAAAAAATAAATAATAAATAATAATAAATGTCCAATCCATGAGGTCTTGCCATCTTTTGATGTCTTCTTCAATCTCCTTCTTTGGGGGTTTAAAATTTTTGCTGTAGAGACCTTTGGTGTCTTTGGTTAGGTTTGTTCCTAGATATTTTATTGTTTTTGAGGCTATTGTGAGTTGTAACAACAAACAAATATCTAAACACCCGCTACACAACAGAAAAGTCAGATATCCATATGAAGAAACACTACCAAAGACATAATTCCAAGTGGCTAGTTCTGGCCACAAAACAAACAACTTTAATAACCCAGTTAATCTGTGTCTTTCAGAAGTTAACACCTACACCAGAATGTTTTCCTGAGAAAGTCATCTTAGGAAATGGAGAAGACAATGATTTCAAAGAGGTAATTATAAATCTGCTTAAATAATTAATTAGAGGTATGAATAATAGGCTGAATGAAATTACAGGCTTAAGTGTGCAAATGTTAGTCCCAGGGCTCAGGAGGCAGAGGCAGCAGGCCTGTGAAGCGTAGGCCAGTCTGGATTACATTACATAGCAAGTTCCAGGGCAATGTGGCTACAAGCAGACCCTGCCAGGAAAAAAAATTAATGATGATGAAAACCATGAGAAAACAGTTATATGAAATAACTAAAATTTCAATAAATTAAATTAGAATTCAATATAGACATGGAATCTCTGAATAAAAGCCAAAGTGAATTGGGAATACTTTGGTCCCGGGCCCTTCTGGCTTCATACTTTGCATTGAAAAGTCAGGGGAAATTCTGATGGGTCTTCCTTTATATGTAGCTTATTGTTTTTCTCTAGCAGCCTTTATTACCCTCTCTATATTCGATATACTTTATGTTCTTACTGTAATATGTTCTGGGGATTTTCTGTTCTAGTCATGCCTAGTTGGTATTCTATGTGCTTCTTGAATCTCTGCAGGTAAGTCTTTTCTTAATATAGGGAAGTTTGTGTTATAATCAAGTTGAAGATCTGTTCAATGCCACTGGCCTGAGATTCTTCTCTTCTTATGTCTAGAATTGATAAATTTGGTCTTCTCATGTTTCCCCACATTTCCTGCATATTCCATTCTTGTGTCTTTTTTAAATTTTACGGATTCTTTGTTCAAGGATTCCAGATCAACATTGGCACCCTGTCTTAATATTCTGTTTTCTACTCCATTCATTTTGCTTATGCAACTTTCTGCCATTGTTTCCAATTGGCTTATTGGGTTTGGATTTCATGTATAATTCCGTTTCTGTTTTCTTCACTATTTCTATCTCTATTGTTAATTCAGTTTTCAAGTGTATTTTTTTGATGTTTCATTAAGCCCTATATTTGTATATTCCTGAACTTACATGACAAGTTCTTTAAGTTGTCTGATTTCTTTAACTTCTGTGATCATGTTTATAATTGTTCTTTTATATTTTTGCTCTCTCTCTCTCTCTCTATATATATATATATATGTGTATATATATGTACAAGATTATGTTACTAATCAAATCTAGACCCTTGTCCCCAGCCCTACCCCCCACCAGAGCTCATGCATTTTGCCAAACATGCTTTTCATCGATTTCTCAGTCTTTCTCAAAGTTCTCCATGTAGAAGTTGACTGTTTTGAGCAAAAGTTCACCGTTTCAGTCAGTTATTTGAAGTAGTCCTTTCCATTGCTGTTGTTGTTTTTGTTGTTGCTGCTGCTGTTGTTTCCAATATGCATCACTCCCAACTGCTTGGACAAAAGCTCAAGGGGCTGTGCACAAGAAATACTTACAACTATGTAATTGGCACTAGCATCCACAGATGAGTGATACCACTCTTCGTTGGTATTTCTGGGACTGTGTTACTTCACTCAGCATGGTATCTTCTAGCTCCAGCCATTTACCTGCAAAGCTCATGATGTTATCTTTCTTTACTGCTGTATAGAACTCCATTGTGTAGATGAACCATATTTTCTCTATCCACTCGTCAGTTGAGGGTCATCTGGGTTGGTTCCAGCTCCTTGCTATGGTGAAGAGAGCTGAAATAAACATGGTTGTGCATGTATCTCTGTGGTAGGAAGAGTCTTGTAGGTACATGCCCAGGAGTGGTATGAATGGGTCAGGTGGCAAGTTCATTCCAAGTTTTCCAAGGGTTCTTCATACTGCTTTCCATAGTGTCTGTATGAGTTTGCATTCCCACCAGCAGTGGATGAATGTTCCTCTTTCCCCACAACCTCTCCAGTACTTGGTATCATTTGATTTCTTGATACTAGCCAGTCTTATTGGAGTAAGATGATGCCTTAGAGTGGTTTTTATTTGCAGTTCCAGGGGAATCCAACACCCTCTTCTGACCTCCGCAGCATTGCACGACACGGGTGCAGAAACTTGCAGGCAGACAGCACATTCATACACATACATAAATAAATAAAATTTAAAAAAACTAATGATTAATGGTGTTGAACACTTCTTACGATGTTTCTCAGCCATCTCTAATTCCTCATTTGTAAAGTCGCTGTTCAGCTATTTGCTCCATCTATTGAGTGGGTCTTTTGTTTTCATTCTTCTTTGTTTTTTGAGTAGTTTATATATTCTGGATATCAATGCTTTGTCAGATGTTTCTGCAGTGAAGGTTTCCTCCCACTCTGTGGGATTTCTCTTCCCTTCCTTGATTGTTTCTCTTGATGTACAAAAGCTTTTAATGAGGACCCATTTGTCAATCGTCGATGTTAATTCTTGCACAGCTGCTGTCTGATTTAGGAAGTCTTTTCCTACGCCTATGTCTTCTAGTCTGCTGCCAACTTTTTCTTCTATTGCATTCAGAGTTTGGGGTTTCAAGTTGGGGTCTGTAATCCATCTGGAGTTGACTTTTGTACAGGGCAAGAGGTATGGGTTTAATTTAATTCTTCTTTTTTTTTAATTTTTTTAAATTTATTTTTGTATGTGTATGAGCATAATGTCTGCATGTAGGTCTGTGCACCCGTGTCGTGCAATGCCGCGGAAGTCAGAAGAAGGTCTCGGATTCCCCTGGAACTGGAGTTCTCCTGGAATTGGAGTTACAGGCGGTTCTCAGCTGCCATGTGGGTTCTGGGGATCGAACCTGGGTCCTCTGCAAGAGCAGTCTGTGCCCTTAACCGCTAGGCCATCTCTCCAGCCCCTTAATTTAATTCTACAAGTGGTGATCCAGTTTTGCCAATACCACTTGCTGAAGATGCTGCCTTTGCTCCATTGTGTCTTCTTGGCCACCTTGTCAAATATGAGATGGCTGAAATTGTATGGGCTTAAGTTTGGATCTTCAGGTTTGTTCCATTGGTCAACAGGTCTGTTTTTGTGCTGGTAACAGGCTGTTTTTTTTATGACTATAGCCCTGTAGTATAGTTTGAAGTCTTCACAGGCTTGGATAAAAAGTCCTTCATTTCATTTGGAAAAACAGAAGACCCTGAATAGCCAAAACAAACCTGAGTGAAAAGAGCAATACGGGGATCATATCATCAGCAAATAAGGATAGCTTGACTTCCTTTTTTCCAATTAGTACTCCTTTAATTTCCTTTTCTTGCCTTATTGCCCTGGCAAGTGTAGCCTTGCCTAGTTCCTACCTTCAAAGGGAACGTTTCTGTCATTTCCCCATTTAGGATGATATTGGCTGTGGGTTTCCTGTATATGGCTTTTATTACATTGAGGAATGATCCCTCCAATCCAATTCCCTCTAGGACTTTAAGCATGAAGGGATGTTGGATTTTTGTCAAAGGCTTTTTTTGCATCAATTGAGATGATGGTGTGGTTTTTGTCTTTCAGTCCATTTATATGCTTGATGATATTTGTTGATTTTCATATGTTGAACCATCACTGCATCTCTGATATGAATCCAAGTTGGACATGATGCATGATCTTCTTGATGTGGGTCTGTACGCGATTTGCCAGTATCCTGTTTAGAATTTTGGCATTTGTGTTCATTAGGAACATGGGTCTCTATTTCACATTTTTGGTTGTATCTTTTCTGGTTTTGGTAATAGATTGATGCTGGCTTCATAGAAGGAATTTGGGAAAATTCCCTCTGTTTGTATCCTTCTAAATAATTTCAGTAATAATGGTTGTAATATTTTTGAAATGTTTTATAGAATTCTGCCATGAAACCGTCTGGGCCTGGGCTTTTTTTAGTTGGGAGGTTTCTTATTACATCTTCAATTTCTTCATATATTATGGGTCTGTTCAAGCTGTCGATCTCTTCTTGGTTGAGCTTTGGTGATTCCCAGAATTTCTGATATTCATCCATTTCTTCTAGGTTTTCAAACATGATAGAGTATAGGTTTTTGAAGTATTCCTGTATAATTTTCTGGATTTTTCCTTGTCCTTTGTGATATTTCCCCTTTCATCATGGATTGTATTGATTTGGAGTTGTTCCTTCATTCTTTTGGTTAACTGGGCTAGAGGTCTGTCTATCTTGTTTATTCTTTCAAAGAACCAACTTTTGGATTCATTGATTTTTCATATTGTTTTCTTTGTTTCTATTTCATTTATTTCTGCTCAGAGTTTTGTTATTTCTTCCTGTCTGTAGTGTTTAGGGTTCATCTGTTGTTGCCTCTCCAGTGCTTTTAGCTGCAGTGTTAGATTGTTCACTTGTGCTTTTTCTGTTTTTCTAATGTAGGCACCCAGGGCTATAAACTTCCCGCTTAGGATTGCTTTTAATGTATCCTATAGGTTTTGTTGTGCTGTATTATCATTGTCATTCAGTTGCAGGAATGCTTTTATTTCTTTTTCCTCTTCCTTGACCCATTCATTATTCAAGTGCGTGTTGTTTTGTCTCCCTGTGTTCTTGTAGATAGTAGGTCTTATCCTGGTGTTGATATTGAGCTTTATTGCACTGTGGT
This sequence comes from Rhizomys pruinosus, assembly GCA_009823505.1. NCBI lineage: Eukaryota > Metazoa > Chordata > Mammalia > Rodentia > Spalacidae > Rhizomys > Rhizomys pruinosus. The sequence continues at coordinate 1,317,058 of VZQC01004771.1, forward strand.
CTGATAGAATGCATGAAATTATTTAAATCTTTTTGTATTTGTTGAGGTTTCTTCTGTGTCCCAGTATGTGGTCGATTTTGGAGAATGTTCCGTGGGGTGCTGAGTAGAAAGTGTATTCTCTGATATTAGGGTGGAATATTTGGTAGGTGTCTATGAGGTCCATTTGGTGTATCATATCATTCATTTCAAATGTCTCTATTTGTTCTTTGTTCTGTTGACCTGTCCAAAGGGCTCAGTGGGTTATTGAAGCCCCCTACTATGAGTGTACTGGTGTTAGTCTGTGACTTGTGGTCCTGGAGAATTTTCTTTATAAAGTTTGGTGCGCCAGAATTTGGTGCATATATATTCATAATTGTGAAATCTTCTTGGTGAATTGTTCCTTTGATAGAAATGTAATGGCCTTCTTTGTCTCTTCTGATTTCTTTTACTTTGAAGTCTATTTTGTCTGATATTAAAATAGCAACACCTGCTTTCTTTTTGGTACCACTTAGAATATTTTTCCATCCTTTCACTTTAAGGTGGTGCCTCTCCTTGAAGGTAAGATGTGTTTCTTGTAGACCACATATTGATGGGTTCTTTTTCCTAATCCAAACTTCCAGTCTATGTCTTTTGATTGGGGAATTTAGTCCATTAATATTTAAGGTTATGACTGATAGGTTTGTGTTGCTTCCTTTTGCCTTATTATCCATTTGCGGTTTTTGTTTCTACTTCTGCAGTTATGCTTTTATTGATTTCTCTTTCTAGGTGCCTGGGGATGGTTGCTCTTATCTTCTGTCCTTTGAATTGCTTCAAGTATTCTCTGAAGGGTTGGTTTTCCGGCCATGTATTCTTTCAACTTGTTTATGTCATGGAGGGTTATAATCAACATTTTTGCTGGGTATAGTAATCTGGTTTGGCATCTATTGTCTTTAACACTGGGAATACTTTGCTCCACGTTCTTCTTGCTTTCATAGTTTGCACTGAGAAGTCAGTTTTAATTCTGATAGGTTTCCCTTTATATGTCACTTGTTGTTTTTCTCTTGTGGCTTTAAGGATTTTGTCTTTGTTTTGGGTGTCTAGCATTTTAACTATGATGTGGCATGGAGAGTTTATTTTCTGATCTTGTCTGTTTAGAGTTCTATGTGTTTCTTGTATTTGTATTGGTTTGACTGTTTTTAGTTTGGTGAAATTTTCATCTATTATTCTGTTGAAGATCTGATCAATACCATTCTCTTGGGATTCCTCTCCTTCCTCTATTCCTATGATGCAGAGGTTTGATCTTTTCATAGTGTTCCACAGTTCCTGTCTGTTCCAATTTTGTGCATTTAAAAATTTTTCATAATCTTTACTTGAGGTTTTTAGTTGTTCTGTGTTATCTTCCAGGTCTGATATTCTCCATTCTGCTTCTGAGGCTTTTTCCATTACTTTCTTCTTGATTGGATGAGTGTTTGAATTCCTTTTTCATTTCCTCTTCTGATATCTTTAGTATTTCCACTTCCTTTTGGAGCTTCTCAATCTCTTCCTGTAGCTCTTTGCTTCCCTGGTTGGTTTCCTTATCTTTTTCAACATGGTATCCTTTCAGTATTTCCACTTCCTTCCATAGTTTGTCATTCTCTCGCTCTAGGGCCTTCTTGAGTTTTCATTCTGTTTTCTTAATTCTTTGATTTGCTCTTTATAATCCTGCACTTATTTAAGTATGTTCACAATTGTACTTCTTATATCTGTGTCCTGGGCCATTCCCAGGGGGATCCCACTGGGATCCACAGGGTGGGTAGAGCTTGGTATGGGATTATCTTGCACCTTTCCCATGTTATCTCTTCTTCGTGTCCCTGGTATATGGGCTTCTCCTTGCCTGTATTCCAATATGAATCGCAAATGCCTCTTCACTGTGTTGAAGACTTGCTTTGCTTGCCTCCTTCAGATGCTTTCATTTTTTTTTTTGATTGATTTGTTTTTCTCCTTTACTCCTTGTTTATAGAGCATTGACTTCTCTAAGCTCTAGGCTTTCTATTGGAAGTCCAATTCATTCTTCCCTTTCTGTTCTGAAAGTTCTCCTAAGAATCCACTTGGTCACTCCTTCCTGTGCTTCAGGTGGTCTTGGGAGATCTCCCTATAATTGTTATTTTAAATTCTGAGTACAGCTGTACCTCAGAGTAGTTCTCATTGTAGTCTACTTCCTCTATAGAGGGTGGGTTTTGTTTGGGACATATACTCTTGAATTTTTATTTATGGTTTCTCACTGCCTTTTGGGCATATGGGTAGTCTTTGTTGGTAATATGTCTATAGGTACTTTTGCTTGGTTTTTATTTTATTGAATTTTGGTATGCTTATCTTGTTAATGCAGCTTGGTGACTTTTTGTTCCAAGTCTTAGGTGGGCATGTCTGTCCCTCAGATCAGGAGCCAAGGAAGATGGTGTTTCAGACCATCTGAGAAGTTCTTAGCAATCTGTGCTAGGGCATTTAGCAAGTCTGGGTTCTAGAAACAGACCAGAGAACTAAGGTGGAAGATTTGGTTCCTGCCTGTGTCCAAGGGTGGCAGGATCAGAGTGGGGAGGTTGAGAAGAACGGAATATACAGGAAAGCAGGTTCTGATGTACCAGTGTCCTAGGTAGGGTAAGCCAGTCTGGCAGATCAGACCTCAGGAAAGATGGGGGTCGTGGTCACCTGAAGTGTCTCATCATATCTTCTGTTGTCATTTGTCAAAGAGTATCTTTAGCTCAACTTTATTTCAGAAGAGCAAATTTGTAATGGTAAAATAGTCCTCATTTGCATAATTTTTGCATTTGCTATTTTCAATATACACTCCCCTGGCCAGAAAGTTTATTTGTTGTTTTGTTTTAAACATAATTTTTAGTTTTTGACCTTTTTAAACAGTTTTTATTTATTTGAAAATTTTATACATGCATACAAAATTCCTTTATCACACCCACCTTTACACTCCCACTCCATCTAAACTGAGGAGTCCCCATCACATCTCTCTTCACATCCTCCTTTTATATTTATTTTATTTATTTATTTATTTACTTATTTATTTATGTGTATGAATGTACTGTCTGCATGTAGGTTTGTGCACCCGTGTCATGCAATGCCGTGGAGGTCAGAAGAGGGTCTCACATTCCCCTGGAACTGGAGTTCTCCTGGAATTGGAGTTACAGATGGTTCTCAGCAGCCATGTGGGTTCTGGGGATCGAACGCGGGTCTTCTGCAAGAGCAGTCGGTGCTCTTAACCGCTAGGCTATCTCTCCAGCCCCTCCTTTTATATTTATATATTTAATTGTTTATCTATTGAGTCCAGTTAGTGCTGCCCTCATGCACATTGGTGTGAGGTTATTCACTGGTGGATGGGGAATTTATCAGTTGTCATGAACGTTTCTGCTGAGTAATCAGCTGATGGCTCTGCATGGTGGTTCCTTGTATGTAACTATTTTATTTTCTCCTGCCATTTTCCCAATAATCTCTGACTTGTGAGATTTGATGTGCATGTGTCTCTGTGAAGTTCTTCTGGGAAGAAATCTGTTTTGGGGGTGGGGCTACTTCATTTGGATGTCTACACATTCTCATCTCTCTTCAGAATGAAAAGCTCTTACCTATCCGGTCCTTAAATAATTTCCTACATCTCTTTCACATTTTTCTCCTAAAACTCAAATGATTCATCTTGCTTTTGATAGTGTCCCACATCAGGGCAATATTCCTCTCAATTCTCATTTTCCTCTTCTCCCCTAATGTCAAGTGACTTTTTGGATGTTCATTGATTCTTTTTCCTGCTTAGCAAGTCACTTGATACGACTGTATTTTCTTTTTATATACATTTTAAATTTTTATTTATTTATTTTTATATGTGTATGAGTGTACTGTCTGCATGTAGGTTTGTGCACCCATGTCGTGCAATGCCGGGGAGGTCAGAAAAGGGTCGCAGATTCCCCTGGAACTGGAGTTTTCCTAGAACTGGAGTTACAGACGGTTCTCAGCCACCATGTGGGTTCTGGGGATTGAACCTGGGTCTTCTTCAAGAGCAGTTGGTGCTTTTAACAGCTAGGCTACCTCCCCAGCCCCTGATACTACTGTAATTTCATATCATTCATTGCATTCAACACTTCTAAAATTTCTGTATCATTATTTTTATTATTTCCATCTATTTTGTTCATGTACTTTTTCATCAATATCATTAGTATCTCTGTTTTTAAAGATAGTGTGATTCCTTAAAACCATTATTTTCAATTACTGTCAGGCAATTCATAGCTTTGTATTTCTCCATGGTTACATTGGCAACACTAGGTAGTTCCATGGGTTTAAAAAAAAAGAAGAAGCCATTTTGCAAGTGGAGTCTCCTGCCCCTGCAGCCATAGCTGCAGTCACTCTTGTAGGCACTGCTGCTATTTTTGCCACTCTCACAGCCTCTGCTGGTATGGTCCTGGGAGAAAGAACAGGAGAGGGGATGCACCATTGTGAAAGCCACCATCTGCTGGCAGCTACACCCTGCCCACTTCCCTTCTGCCCTGGCCTGTTCCCCTCGCCCCTCAGGGCCATCCACTCCATCTGTGGCAGCACCACCACAATCCCCACGTGAGGAGGCTGAACCGGGTCACTCAGACCTTTAGGAGCCTGGTAGAGTCACCATTTGCACCATGACATGGCAGGAGCTGGAGGAGGGAATGATAGTCCGTGGTTTTTCTCAGGTGAAAGGAGCAGTAGATGATGATGTAGCAGAAGCAGATATAATTCTAAAGTAGAATTTAATCATTCTGGAAAATGATTAAATGATTCAGGAGATAAAGGTGGGAGCATTGTCATCTTTCAACAAGAGCAGGAGAACAAAATCCAATCTCAAAGCAGAGACAAATATAATGTTTACAGCATCTTCCAGGGCCATGAACCAGAAATTGACTACTTGAAAAGTTTAGAACTAGAAGAGAAGATCAACAAAATTAGGGGGTTACCCCAGAAAAATGCTGCTCAGTTTTTATTGTCTACCAATGATAAAACAATAATATTATGGAAAAATCAATGAGACAAAAGACCAGAAGTGCATAATTTGAAAGAGGAAGATGGAAGGTGTAAAGACCACACTACGGTCATGACATTATGAGTACCAGTCTTCATGCACATATCAAAATCTCCATCAGTTATAACAGAAAAGGATTTTTCATATAATTTTTCTAATGTCTGTGTACTTGAGAAGTCATTTCTTACAGTCCTTTCAATCATTACATGGGATGCATTGAAATACTCACCTTTGCACAACTTCCTACATAATTGTGGTGCCTCTTCCTTGTATTAACATTCTACTTACAGGGTATTTGCTTTTCAATATAAACTATGAACTTTGTTGATATCTATAAAATAATAGGCTGGCATTTGGGGAAGGATTATATCAAATCTATAAGCCAACTTGGATGCCACTGACATCTTCACAGTATGGAGTTTCCTTATCAATGAACACAGAAATTCTCTCCACTTTTTAAATTCTCTATTCCACTGGAGGTTTGTTCCATACACTATTTAAAAATGTGTTGAAATCATCAACTTCTAGAGGGAATTCATCCATTTCTCCATGCCTTTCTAATGGCTGTCTTCCCCCTGTTTTTCAGCACTGTGAGTAACATATTGTGAAAATAATAATTTTAATACTGTAGCAATATAAGTTGGAGAGAACAACAAAAGCTGAAAAAAACTCTAGAAAGACTCAGAAAAATATGCAGAACATGTATAGCAGACTGCAGGGACTCGGGTGGGGGGCATGGAAAGGGAAGTGACTCTAGATTCCACTGAGAAATGATGTATGACTTATAGAAAAACGTTTAATAACAATAATAAAAAGTAATAATAATTTTCATATATATGTGAACATTTTGTTGATTTTCTTAGGTTTTGTTGATGATTTCATTATTTCCCTAATTCAAATAATTATTGTCCTAGCATCCCATTTTATTCTTCATGTTTTCTTATTAGAAGGCTGATTTGTCTAACTTTAGTATGGTAAACCCTAATTTCTCTTTACCACTGTTGGCATAGTGTATATTTTCCACATCTTGGCAAGCTTTCATTATTTGTTTTTCTTCTTTTAAGAATTTCAGGGCTGGAGAGATGGCCTTGCAGTTGAGAGTGCCGACTGCTCTTACAAAGACCCGGGTTCGATCCCCAGCACCCACATGGCGGCTGAGAACCGTCTGAAACTCCAATTCCAGGAGAACTCTGGTTCTGGGGGAATCTGAGACCCTCTTCTGACCTCCTTGGCATTGCACGACACGGGTGCACACACTTGCATGCAGACAGTACATTCATACACATACAGAAATAAATAAAAAATTAAAAAAACAAAACTTAAAAAAATTTCATACATGAGTACTGTCTTTGCATTATTTCTACCCCTTCTAATATCCTAGCAGTTCCTTGCATGTTCCCTGACTCCGTCTCAATTTCATGCCCTTTACATTAATTATTATTTTATATGTACGCACACATGTAAATAAATATAAATATGTGTGTAATGCAGTGCTTTCATTATGTGATGCTCCTGTGTACCTGCATTTAGGGCTATCATAAAAGTGTGGCATTAGGACAGAGTCAGTTCCAGGACAGCTGGGGCTACAGGGAGAACCTGTCTCGAAAAGCCAAAAAAAAGTGTGGCATTAGATAACCTCTCAATGATCTAGGCCCTGAGTAAAATTGTTCCCCTTCCTCATTATCTTTTGAATTCCTATAGCTCTTCATGTTTTTCAAAGCAACTTTTTTATTGAAACTTTGTGCATTTCATACAAAATTTCAAATCTAGAGCCCCACAACCCTCCCAGCTCCCCCCACTCCACCAGAGCTCATTTTGCCAAACATGTTTTTCATCTATTTCTCATTCTCTCTCAAAATTCTAGATGCAGAAATTTACTGTTTTGAGCATAAGTGCTTAAAGTCGTTTTAATTTGCATTTCCTTAATTATTAGTGATGTTGAACACTTTTTAAGATGTTTCTCAGCCATCGCTAACTCCTCATTTGTTAAGTCTCTGTACAGTTCTTTGCTCCATCTTTTGAGTGGGTCATTTGTTTTCTTTCTTCTTTGTTTTTTGAGTAGTTTATATATTCTGGATGTCAATGCTTTGTCAGATGTATCTGCGGTGAAGGTTTCCTCCCACTCCGTGGGTTTTCTCTTCACTTCCTTGACTGTTTCTTTGATGAACAGGAGCTTTTGAGTTTAACGAGGACCCATTAGCCAATTGATGATCCTATTTCTTGCACAGCTGCTGTCTGATTTAGGAAGTCTTTTCCTATGCCTATGTCTTGTAGGCTGCTGCCAACTTTTTCTGCTATAACCTTCAGTATTTTGCGTTTCATGTTGCAGTCTTTGATCCATCTGGAGTTGACTTTTTTACAGGGCAAGAGGTAGGGTTTTTTTTTTTTTTTTTTTTTTACATTATTACCCTACAAGTGGTGATCCAGTATCGCCAACACCACTTGCTGAAGATGCTGTCTTTCTTCCATTGTGTCTTCTTGGACCACTTGTCAAATGTGAGGTGATGGAAATGGTATATGCTCAACTTTAGATCTCCAGTTTTGTTCCATTGTTCAACAAGTCTGTTTATGTGCCAGTACCAAGCTGTTTTTATGAGTATAGTCCTGTAGTTTGAAGTCTGGAATAGAGAGACCCTTGTATTGTTCTTTTAACTCAGGGTTGCTATGGCTATTCAGGGTCTTTTGTTTTTCCAGATGAAATTAAGGATTCTTATTCCAAGATTCTGAAGAAACTCTTGGGGATTTTCATTGGGATTGTGATGAATATGTATATTAATTTGGTAAAATGGACATTTTTGCTATTAATTTTTCAGTCCAAGAGCATGGGAGGTCTTGCCATCTTTTGATGTCTTCTTTAATCTCCTTCTTAAAGGGTTTAAAAATTTCTTGTGGAGCTCTTTGGTATCTTTGGTTAGGTTTGTTCCTAGGTATTTTATTGTTTTTGAGGCTATCATGAGTGGGAAGGTCTCCTTGAATTCCTTCTTCAATTGCTTATTGTTGGTGTAAAGAAAGGCTATGGATTTTTCTGGGTTAATCCTGTATCCTTCCTCTTTACCGAAACTCTTAATAGTTTCTAAGAGTTTTCTGGTGGAGTTTTTAGAATCCCTTCGTTAAACTATCATATCATCAGCAAAAAGTGTTAGCTTGACTTCCTCTTTTCCAATAAATACTCCTTTAATTTCCTTTTCTTGCCTTATTGCCCTAGCAAGCGTTTCAAGCACTATATTGAAAAGGAGTGTTGATAGGGGGCAACTTTGCAGATTTCCTACCTTTAAGGGGAATGCTTCTTTCTTTTCTCCATTTAGGATGACATTGGCTTTGGGTTTCCTGTATATGGCTTTGATTGCTTTGAGGAATGATTACTCCAATCCAATTCCCTCAAGAACTTTAAGCATGAAGGGACGCTGGAATTTGTCAAAGGCTTTTTCTGCATCAATTGTGATGATCGTGTGGTTTTTTCTTTCATTCCATTTATGTGTTTTGTAATATTTATTGATTTTCATGTGTTGAACCATTCCCGCATCTCTGGTATGAATCCCAGTTGGTCATGATGGATAATCTTTTTGCTGTGGGTCTGTATGCAGTTTGCAACTATTTTCTTGAGAATTTTTGCATCTGTATTCATTAATATGATGGGTCTATAGTTCTCCTTTTTGGTTGAAGCTTTGCATGATTTTGGTATTAGAGTGATTCTCACTTCATAGAAGGAATTTGGGAGATTTCCCTCTGCTTGTATCCTTCTGAACAATTTCACTAATGGTTGTAAGTCCTCTTTAAATGTCTTATAGAATTCTGCCATGAAACCATCTTGGCTTTGGCTTTTTGGAGTTGTGAATTTGCTTGTTACATTTTCAATTTCTTCATGTATGATGGGTCTGTTTATGCTGTCAATCTCTTCTTGGTTAAGCTTTACTGATTGCCAGGATTTCAGACAATCATCCATTTTTCCTAGGTTTTCAAACTTAGTAGGGTATGTGTTTTTGTAGTATTCCTGTATGATTGCCTGCATCTTTTCATTGTCTGTTGTGATTTTTCCCCTTTCATCATGAATTCTATTGATTTGGATTTGCTCCTTATTTTGGTTAACTGGGCTAGAGGTCTGTCTATATTTATTGTCTCAAAGAACCATCTTTTGGATTAGTTTATATTTGTATTGTTTTCTTTGTTTCTATTTCATTGATTTCTGCTCTGATTTTAGTTATTTCCTCCTGTCTGTTTCATTTGTTTTCTCTCAAGTGTGTTTAGCTGCAGCATGAGGTTGTTCACTTCTGCTCTTTCTGTTTTTCTAATGTAGGCAACCATGGACTATAAAGTTCCCTCTTAGGACTGTTTTTAAAGTATCCCATAGGTTTTCTTGTGTTGTATTATCATTGCCATTCCGTCCCAGGAATACTTTTATTTCTTTTTTTAATTTCTTCATTGACCCATTCATTATTCAGGAGTGTGTGGTTTAGTTTCCATGTGTGCTTGTAAGTCGTAGGGCTTAGCCTGGTGTTGATATTGAACTGTATTGCACTGTGGTCTGATAGAGTGAATGAAATTAGTTCAAATTTTTGTATTTGTTGACTTTTTTCTGTGTCCCAGAATGTGGTCAGTTTTGGAGAATGTTCTGTGGTGTGCTGAGTAGAAAGTGCATTCTCTGGTATTTGGATGGAATATTTGGTAGATGTCTGTGAGGTCTCTTTGGTGTAAAGTATCATTCAGTTCAGATGTCTCTGTTTATTCTTTGTCTGGTTTACCTTTCCAAAGGCCTAAGTGGGGTATTTAAGTCCCCTGCTATGAGTGTGCTGGGGTTCATCTGTGCTTTGAGGTCCTGGAGAATTATCTTTATAAAGTTTGTTGCGACAGAGTTTGGTTCATGATTGTGAAATCTTCATGGTCAATTATTCCTTTGATAAAGTTGTAATGGCCGTCTATGTCTCTTCTGATTTCTTTTACTTTGAAGTCTATTTTGTCTGATATTAAAATAGCAACTCCTGCTTTCTTCTTGGTACCATTTGCTTGGAACACTTTTTTCCATCCTTTCACCTTAAGTTGTTGCCTATCCTTGAGAGTGAGATTGGTTTCTTATAGACATCATATAGATGGATTCTGTTTCCTAAACCATTCTCCCAGTCTATGTCTTTCAATTGGGGAATTTAGACCATTAGTATTTAAGGTTATAAGTGAAATATTTGTGTTGCTTCCTCTAATCTTATTATCCATGAGCATGTTTGGTCTAGGTTTCTACTTCTTCAGTTATGTTTTTATTGATTTATTTTTCTAGATCCCTGGGGATAGTTGCTCTTCTCTTCTGAACTTTGAATTGCTTCTATTATTATCTGAAGGGTTGGTTTCCCAGACATGTAGTCTATCATCCTTGTCATAGAAGAACTTTCTCTCTCCTTTAACAATAATAGACATTTTTGCTGGGTATACTAACCTGGGTTTGCATCTATAGTCCTTTAACACTGGGAACGCTTCGATCTACATTCTTGTTGCTATCACAGTTTTCACTGAGAAGTCAGTTGTAATTCTGATGGGTTTCCCTTTATAGGTAACTTGTTGTTTTTCTCTTGTGTTTCAGAATTGTGTCTTTGTTTTGGGTATCTAGTGTTTTAAATATGATATGGCGTGTGGAGTTTCTTTTCTGATCTTGTCTGTTTGGAGTTCTATGTCCTTCCTGTATTTGTATGGGTTTGTCGTTTTTTTAGTTTGGGGAAATTTTCATCTATTATTCTGTTGAAGATCGGATCAATAGCATTCTCTTGGGATTCTTCTCCTTCCTCTATCCCTATGATGAGGAGGTTTGATCTTTTCATACTGTCCCACATTTCCTGGTTGTTCAACTTTTGAACACTTCATCTTGAGGTAGGACTTGGTGATATCCTATGTCAACGTTACCATGTCAGCTTGTTTGCCTTGTGTAGATATATTAGATCATTTTAATGTGGATATTTCATTGGTGTATCTTCTCATCATGTCTAGAATGCATTGACTAGCAGCACAAGTCTCATCTCACTGATGCTTACATTCTTTCTGTCCCCTCTTCCATGATGTTTCCTGAACTTTAGGTGTAGATCTTGCATTGTAGATGTGCCACTTAGAGTTGGGCATCTCATGGTCATTTGTTCTATGAATTTGACCAATTGTGGAACTCTGTAATAGTCTCTATCTGTTGTAAAATAGAGGCAACTTTGAATACCATTGAGAGGTATACTTCTCTGTACACACAAATATGCATATTCAGAATACAGGAAGAAGTTACATTAGTGTAGAGAAGTGAGAACAGTAACATTTTCCCTGGGATCTATGCATTCTCCTTGTTTGTAAAGTGGACTTCAGATTAGAAAATTCTGCTTTAGTCTTGTTGGGATGTATTGCTTCTTTTAAGTAATTGTGTTTTCCTCCAGTTTCTTTTATAATTGGTGTAATTAGCATGTTCACAATAAATTTGTGAATAAGTTTGAAATTTGTATTAATATATATCAGGTGTAAAATTTTTCATTTGTTTTTCCTAGCTTTAGATGATTTTGTCTTTCCTTCTTTCTCTGATTTCTTTAGATATAATTGAACATTTTCTATTCTACTTTTTCTGTTTCCTTAAAATATAAGTATATACTTATATTTTAAGGAAACAGAAAAGGTAGAATAGATATGCATATATATGCATATTTATATGGCTTGCCTATTATTTGCAATGTACATTTAAAAATGCTGCTTATCGGTAGCACTAGTACCTTTCTCAGCATTTCTGCATCTTCTTCCTCTTTGTCTTTATATGTAATGTTACTATCAGTCATTTCATGTAAGAATGACTTTTATAATATGGACATACTCTGAACAAATAGCTTATTTTGCAACCAAACATTTTATGTTAGTGCATTTATCATTATACATAAGCTTACTGAGCCATTGCTCATGATATGACCTAAGAATATTTTCTTAATCTCTCATCACCCATCCTTCACTTTGACAAATAGTGTCTGACTATATGTATATAGACATAAGAATGTTCATAACCCTATGGATTTACTTGGACATCCCAATTTAATTTTGGTTATATTCTTTCCTTTTTGGTATTTTTGAGACAGGGTCTCCCTTTAAGTCCCAGCTGCCCTGGAGCTCATTCTGTAGACCAGGCTGGACTTGAACTCACAGAGATCCGCCTGCCTCTGCCTCCTGAGTGCTAGGATTAAAGGCATGCACCAACATGTCCCGCTGGTTATACTCTTCCAATAACAGAAATCCTGAGCTTTTTCATAGAATAGCTCTGAGGGAATTTTGAAGGAACAGTTCTTGGCCATTTGGGTCTGCTCTTGGCTTAAAATGGAAGCTTAGAATCAGGTTGTTTTATCAAGGCACGACTGTAACATGGTATTGCATAGGAACAGGCACAGTTTCATTTATGGATAAGATAGAGTCACATGAAATTTTATTTGTATTGTGGTTTAGAGTAAATTGCTACCTAAGATACAAAGGAAGAAAGAAGGAAATAGAATGTTCAGTGTTACTGTCATCATCTCCTACTGAAGCTTTTCCTTTCTCCATGTCAATTTGATTTTCTATCTCACAGAATTTTATTTTTCTTGTGAATATTTTCATTTAACATTTCCTATAAACTGGGGACACTAACAAAAATCCCCTTCAACTGTCATTGCTCTGGGACCATATTTATTTCCTATGTAATTTCAGAGGAATATGTTGCTGAATTTAAACATTTTAAAAATCCTACTTCTATAGGTAAGGGATTTTGTGTCCTTGTTTCTTCAAACACTTGTTTCTGTTTGATATTTTGATTAAATTGATAAAACTACATAGTTTTTTGATATTTAACCTATGTGGTATTTTAAGTTTTTGTTTATCATTACTTTATGTGGTAGAATGTTTTGCCTGCATGTATGCTTGCAATGCCTATGGAGGCAAGAAGATGGTGTCAGATCCCAAGGGACTGGAGTTATAGGTGATTGACATCCACCCTGTGGGAACTAAACATGGGTCCTCTGCAAGATCAAGCAGAACTGTGAAATGGTGAGCCATCTCTGCAGCCCTTTCTATGGTGTTATTTTTAATGAATTTTTTCTTCATAAATTCATACATGTAGACAATGATCAAATTCAGCCCTTTAACCTTTATCTCATTTCACCCGAGAGAGTCCATCTTACCTCCCATCTCTATCTTATTTTCATGTCTGTTTCTTTTGGTTTTGGTTTTGCTTTTGCTGTATGGGCCACTGGATTAACAAGGGTTAAGGCATGGAGCTGTCTCCTGGGGCAAATGTAAATCATCAATGGCTATATCAAAGACAAATTGACTTGAACTCCCCAGAAGCCCCTGACTTCCTGTTTCTCCCAAGTAAGGGTCTGGGATCCATGATCACTTCCCCTCCCCTATCTGCAACTGTATGTTTATGGGCTCAGTATTATACAGGTTCTACATCTAAAACCACACTTTCTATGATTACATTAGTACCACAGCCATGTTATGCCCTTAAAATAGCATTTCATGGAACTTCTCTCCATTATCTGGCTCTTAAATTTTCTCTACCCATCATCTCCTGAGCTGTTCCCTGGGATTTCTCCCACAATCATATCAATGAATTTGGTGATATGGATATCTCATTTCAGGCTGACTCAACAGTCAGCCTTAACAGTCTCAACAGTCAGAACAAATGATTCAAGAGTCACTTGTTCTCAAGAATCTCAACCAGTCATGAGTCTGTATTTACCACCATTCACAGCAAAATAAAAGTTTTTTTTTTTTTAATTTTTTGGTCAAGGCTGAGCACAGCACTAATCCATATATAAAGCTCTAAAAGCCTCTCTTACGGTGTGTCCATTTAGCAAAAATGTTTCACTTCCTGTACAGCTAGTATTAGTCACTCTTCTGTTGATATAAATATCGTGACTAATGCAACTTAGAGAAAGAAGTCTTTATTTGGCTTATGGTTCCAGAAGCAAAACATTATGGTAGACGTGGTCAGAGAAGAAAGCTGAGCACTCATCTCTTAGGCATGGGCAGGAAGACAGAAAGGTATTCAAAGCATGGCAAGGGTATGAACCCTCCTAAGCCTACCTCCAGCAACATGCTTCCATGAGGAAGTTTATACTTCTTAAGCCTCCTCCAACAAAGCCACCAAGCCAGACAAGGTATTAAACCATTTGAAGCCTATGGAGGAGATATTCATGCAAACTACTTCAGCTTATGACCTCCCTGCCATGGACCTTTGACCAGATCCACAGTATAGGTCATGAAATTCTTCCTGCAAGACAGCCTCAACATCAATCAGTAAGCAGTAGTTTACTCCATGACAGTTGTGCCTCTCTTCCACCAGTGGATATATTTTATCATGGAATTTGGTATTATAGTATGCAAGGTTCAAGGTGTGGAAAGACCATTGCTGAATTTTCTCCCTTAGATGCTACAAAGCAACTTCTGGAGCTGTGAAAGGCAGCCAACAGAGAGGAAACTTACAACTCACTCCCAATGTGGTTTCTCTGTGACCTGCATCCCAGATGTGTGGTCATCACCCAGTTCTGATAGGCAACCAAGGTCAATGAGCATACCCTGTATAGTTTTGGGGTCCTCTAGGAATTCTCTCTCCAGCAACTCATAGGGTGGCACTCCATACCAGGAACTGGGATTTTCATTTAATACTTATGGGCTCTCTGTTCAAACTCTTAAAATATCCTTTCAAAATTGCCTTATAATGCAGTGGGTTTCCATTTGAATCCATCATACACCTATGGGGATTTAAACTCTCTCCAATACTTACTATGCCCTCCTTATACCTTGACATTCCTTGGCATTCCCAATACTTCCTCTCTATATTGTAATATCACATGTGTTCTCTTCTCCCTCCTTAAATGCAAGTTTTATTTGTATATTTTTGAGACAGCATCTTCCTGTAGCCCCAGCTTCACAGGAACTCACTATGCAGATCAGGCTAGTTCCTATCTCAAAGAAATCCACTTGCTCTGCCTCACAAGTGCTGGGAATAAAGGCCTGTACCACCAAGCCTGGACAATTTTTCATTCTTAAAAGGCTAAAATTTTAGATTATTGGCATTATTATTTCTGAAAAGATTTGTATTGGTTAGATAAAGAAACATTTTTTTCTGGAAGTGCTATTATGCATAGAGTCTAAAGCACCACAAAAAATGCTTTCCTGTTTTCTTAAAAATTATAACATAGTGCATGTCTTCCTGCTTTTATTATTGGCATGATATTGAGAAATTCAGGTTTCAAATTTGTAAAATGAAGATAATATCCATCAATTGAATATGTAGGTGCCAATATGTATAAAATGATTACCACTAATTCTGCTATGAATTAAACATATAATAAATATTTTAGACAAACAATAATGAAATCCACAGTGATATATTGTTAGAAGTTGAAGTAATAAGGTTTGATTCTATTTCACTGCCTTGTACCTCACATTCTGAAAGTTATTTTACTTTTAGCTACATGTATTCCTTCAAAAGAGCCAACTTGAAATAAATGCTGAAAAGGAGAACTTAGTGAAGGAGGAAAATTCAACAACCAAGCTTGGCATCTTTAATTACCAGTCTTTCATGAATAAGACAACAGCTCAAGTGAAAGTTGGAGAGTTCATCTCTGAATCACACAGTGTTCAGCATTTTCCCTTAATGATAAACTGGTATCAAGGGGTAAACACCACAGTGAGGTATCTACAATCAGTGTCATGTGTCAGAATGAAGTTCCTCAGAGCACAGGATATATGGGCACTTCTAAATTCCATTAACCTGGAATACATCTTAATTTGCTCTTTCTAGTTCCAAGTACTGGAACTTTATGGTCTCAGAGTCACTGTAAAAATTCCAGATTAATTTTGGATTATTTAGATTGCTTATTATTATAATGACAAAATAAATCTGTGGCCTCCATGCTAAGGAAAACCAAAAAAACTACATTTTCTACAGTAGATTTTATGCAATACTGGGAGAAATAGAAGTGATTGACTCTGATGAAAGAAAGAGAATGAGGAATGGGAATAAAATAATCTCCATGATAAATACAATCGTTTTGATATTACAAATTAAATACTACAGGCATATTCATTTTAATTTAAAAAAAATTTCCCTCACAATAAAAGGAACATTATGTTCTCCAAGAGATCTTTAGCCATTTAAGTCTTTCTACAATCACTATAGTTCTTGGTTATTACCACACAGAGAACAACCCCTAAAATCTACCATCTAATCTAAATGCTTCTTCTGATTTTTGCCTGTTGACAGGTTTCCCTCCTCCCCTATGTCCTACACTGCCTCCCTTTTCTCTCTGCAGTTCAAGACGTCAACTTGGATTCAGAAGAATACATCTCTGGAAGGAAAAGCATTTTGTCGTTTTGATTGTCTTCCTTGTCCAGATGAGGAGATTGCAAATGAAACAGGTAATTCTGAAAATGAAATGGAATGAGGAAATGATGCACAACGACACACAATCCAATAATGCAACACTTGAAGATATATGTATAACTAACTCACATTCCTATAAAAACAGTCCTTGATTTCATCCTAGTCATTTTATTGCTGTTGCTATTTGTTTTGTTTTGGTTTTGTTAGGTTTGATTTGGTTTGGTTTGATTTGGTCTGGGTTTGGTTTGTTTTAGTTTGAGATATGGTCTTGCTATGCTCCCCAGACTGGTCTCAAACTCCTGGACACAAAACCTCCTCCTGCTTCAGTCTCTTGGGTTATTGAGATTACAGGACTATGCTTTTGCCTCTTGCCCAGTTTAGTCTTTAGCATATCTACGTTGAAGTCAATTTCTTTTCTTTCTACCTCCTTCTTTCCACTAACTGCTCTATTATTTCTGATGAGCAGTAATGGCTAATTTTTTTTAGCTTTCTCTATACTATAGACCAAAAACAATGAAATGCATTATAAAATGATAATCTTTTTTTTTTTTTACCTTTTTGAGACAGGGACTATCTGTAGTCCCAACTGTCTTGTAACTTACTATGTAGACCAAGCTGGCATTGAACTTACAGACATTCATCTCCCTCTGTGTTTCCTGAGTCCTGTGATTAAAGATGTGTGCCACCATGCCTGGCTACAAAAGCATAACATTATTTAATGCTTCCAAAACCCTTTGATACAACTAAAATAATCAATATTTTAGTGGTTAGAAAGTCAAACTGAGAAAAATTATATAAATTGCCCAGGATGTGCAACTAAGAGACAGCTCAGACAAAATACGGACTTGGCAAATCAGGTATTTAAAAATATTCTAAAATTGTGACCTGATGTCAGATACATCACTTTTTCTGAGATCTTACACTCAACATATTAGGATTCATATTAGAAACTACATATATATGGTTAAAGAATTTCCTTCCTTCCTTTCTTCCTCTTTCCTTCCTCCCTCCCTCCCTCCTTCCCTTCCTCTCTCCCTTCCTTCCTTCTTTTCTTTCATTTATTTAGATAATTTTTCACTGTGAAGCTCTGTCTTGCCTGGAATGTGTTATATATATCAGGCTTGTAAGCAATTCTCCTGTCTTTGTGACCCTGTGCTTGGTTATTTTTTTCTTTTTTTTCTTCTTAATTTTTTTCATTTTTTTGACAATAAGTAATAATTTATGAGTACAAGCATCCTTCATGTAAAACCAATTTTCAAGCAGTTGCGCCCAAACCCACACAGCCCAAGGGTCCCACCATCCAGCTTGGGGGGCTTGTATGTACAATCAAGTTGATTAAATAAGTGTCTAGTCTATATTGCTGTAGTTTCACCATTCACCCCAATCACAGCCCTTACATTCTACCATGCCCCCTCCCGCAGATTGTTCCCTAGGCTTAGAAAAGGGGCACAGGTGGACAAGAAGCAAAACAGTCTATTTTCTCTGGAGATCTCGTTTTGGACTCTGGTCAATTCTGGCTGTTTCCTTTCATGGGCTGACAGTTTGTCCAGGAATAACCTTTCAGTCCTACTAATGAAGCACAAGCAATTAGATATATAGGTATTTAAACAGAACTAATTGTTGTGGTAGGTTACTTTGGTATACACACAGATGTTTGGATGGTATATTAATCCATGAGTTACGTTTTTTCTGTAAAACATGACAGGGTCTTACTGTGGCTTATATCATCTCCTAACCACTAGAGGATGTAAGATTCTGGCATCAGCCGTGGATTATTCCTCCAAGGAGAGAGCTAATAGCCAATTAGATTTGGGATATACAGGCATATGTCTGCCACTGCTGTACAGTATTTCCAAGCAGGTGAGGTGTAGCTGGTGCTGACGGAGGAGTCTTGCTTGACTCAAGGAGACCTATATTTGCTTTATTGGTTTTGTGGCCTTTAGTAGCACTCTCTGGTATTCCAGAGACCAACTGTATACTTGCAAGTGTGGTGTCAATACATCTTTCCCATCTTTACATCAGTTCTTCGACAGCAGGGCCTTATCCCCTCTCTTCTTGCAGGTATCCCAGTTTAGAGGCAAGGAGCCTTTACCTTTTGTGGGGGCTTGGATCCCTTGGCCAACATTTCCTGTATTATCCGTTGCTGATATCAGAGCTCTCCTGTATTAATACATTTTGCTTAAATGGACAGCTTAAGGAGACTTTAGTATTATATTTGTCTCTCAATAGAGAATAATCCTTTTCACACTTCCTATGTCTATTAGTCAATTAAAGAAGGCAGTTTTACTGGTTTTATAAGCGATTACCTCTATAACAGTTGGCTCCAATTTATTTCTAGAGAACAACCTCATCATCATCATATTCCTCCTTGTTCTATGAAGGGGAGGTAAAAAAGTCTTTCGTATTAAAACTTTGTGGCACCTAAAAGGTAAGTTTCATTAGGACTCAGTATAAACAGTTGTTACAAGTAGGATCCATAGAAGGTGTTGATGCCTGTAGCAGTCTGAGGCTTTTCTTCGTTTCAATGTTCAGACGGGCTAACCTTTCTGCTGGTACTTCCTGGTACATCCTACATAGTGCAAAGCTGTATCTTTTCTTTCTCAGCCGTTAAGGTGGTGACATTTTGACATGTGGGAACATACAAATCTTTTCCCGTAGTTAGTTTTAAGATTTAAATTGCAAAGTTTTTGATGAAAAGGTTTCTCACATATCTGTATCCCCCCTTTTTATTTTAGGTTTTTATTTCTTGACCCATGAGTCTCAAAAAGGCAGTTGTAGTACACACACCTATAGGCAGGAATCAAGGCGCAGATTTCATCAAATTCACCCAAGCTGTTTTGGGTGACTATGTCGTTAACTTGGGAAGCAAACTTAATTCCTTAAGTTAAATCATCCTACAGGTAAAAAAGAATGCTACAAGATAATACTGTACAACAGAAAAAATTATACAGAACATTTGTATGTGCCAATCACAAAGTTATTGTTATACAGATTCAAAGTAAAACAAATGTGGACAATAACAATTTATATTTCCAATTAACTCAGACGCATTACTGTTTTTATCAAAACCTTTAAACCAATGTTGGTTAATATACACATATTTACTTTTACTAAGTCCTAAAACACCATGTAACCTGTAGAGAGAGTCTGGGCAAAATTGGATACTTGTTGAACTCACAACAATTAAATATACATTAATCAAATATAGATCCGTGTTCCTCTCCTGCCCCTCCCTCCCCTCCCAATTCACCATTTCAGTCAGTTTTCTGATGTAGTCTTTCTGTTGTTGTTCTTTTAATATGCATCCCTCTCCACAAGAAATACTTACAACTGGGTTATTGGTGCTAGCTTCCACAGATTAGGGATACCATTCATCATTTGTTTTTCTGGGACTGTGTTACTTCACTTAATATAATATCTTCTAGCTCCATCCATTTACCTGCAAAGTTCATTATGTTGTCTTTCTTTACTGCTGCATAGAACTCCTTTGTGTACATGTAGCACATTTTCTGTATCTACTCGTCAGTTGAGGAGCACTGTTGTTTGGCCTGTCTAAAATTCTCACAAGCAGGCGCATATGCTCTGTAGATGCCATTGTTTTAGGCACTCCTCAAAGACATGAGATACAGCTTTTTAACTTTTTATCCTTTCAATGTGGACTGAGGACTGCTGAGATACTCAGCTTGTAAACCAAGTAGCTAATGGAAATTCAGCCTCCTCAGAAGATGGACTGACATTGTTAGATTACCTTGGCAGTATCAAGGAGACCAATGCAGGGGGATCATGACAGGACATGTGTTTACTTGACTTCATTTGGGGGCACAATATTTAAAGCAGAAGCATGTCAGTAAGGGTTTCCTTCTGCATAAGAATTTTTGTAATGTAATGTCTTAATCATAGTCTACCATCAAATATTTTAGGAATATCTTTAATGTTTAGATAGTATATTAGCAGCATGCAATAATTACATTGTAGGTTCTCAAGCAGAGGCATTCTATTGCAAGAACCTTCTCTACTGCCAGTTATCATAGACTGTTTAAAGTTAGAAAACTGAATAGAAACACCAAACATTGTAGAAATGCACTTTGCTCAGTAATACTTGAGTTGTTACAATATTAGACTATCCATTTGTTTGTTACAGAAAATCCTTAACTGTAATTGATGGTTGTTACCATAATAGTATATTGCCTGTATTTCTTTTTTTCAGTGTAACTTTTTTTCTATTACTTTTTTTTCATTTTTTTAAACAATAAGTGATAATTTATGAGTACAAGCATCCTTCCTGTAAAACCATTTTGCAAGCCGTTGTGCCCAAACCTACACAGCCCAAGGGTCCCACCTTCCAGCTGGGGGGGGGGGCTTGTATGTACAATCAAGTTGATCAAATAAGTGTCCAGTCTATATTGCTGTAGTTTTGCCATTCGCCCCAATCACAGCCCTTACATTCTACCACGGCCCCTCTTCTGAAGATTGTTCCCTAGGTCTAGAAAAGGGGAACAGGTGAACGAGAAGCAGAGCAGTCTAGTTTCTCTGGAGCTGTGATTTTGGACTCTAGTCAATTCTGGCTGTATTGCCCGTATTTCTACCTCAACTAATGGGCTTTATGTACAAGATTTCAGTATCCTTGAGCTTGGGAAAGTGCACAAGTCTTTTTAAAAAGAAACATGGTTTATTTGCACAAAACCTATCAGATTTGAGAGATCAGTAATGCCCTTGAAGTATTTCTTGTGGGTGTGAACAAATGGTGAGAATTTGAATTGTTCCCTTACTGTAACATTGAAATTAAGTCCACATAATCTGTCAAATCATATTCATTCCCTGGTTTTATGTATTTGTATCTATCAATAAACATTGTGAAAAAATTGTATTTCATTATAAATTATATTTGCTTCTAAAATGTACAGCTTTCAACATTATTCTCTATTGTAAGCATTGAAAACATAGATCACCACTTGCTAAAATTACTGTCAAAATCAAATGATAACTTAAAAGTAAATAACACAGTTGCTAAACATAGATACTCAACAAATATTAAGAAGTGTTTATTTCCCAGGCCTTCTATAATTAAAACTAAGAGGATCCAGAGATCACTGTGGAAGAAAAGGTAGAAAGATTATAAGAGACAGAGCTAGTTGATGTCTGCAACAAAGTGATATGATAGTGTTGTTGCACATATGAACTCACATCAACGTCCAGAGCATGCACAAGACCTATACAAGATCAAGCCAGAAAAAAAAATTATGTATGGGAAAAAGGCTTATGAATTTTATGAATTCTCACCCCTAGCAGAGGAGTTATTGACAATTGATGAGTGCTGAGGAAGAAGGAGTCCATTTATTTAACACTGCAGGCTCGCCAAGGCTATGCATCATGATCCAGTAGATGGCTTACAATCCTGTGCACAGTGTCAGCACCAAGTTAACTCAGTGGAACTAAAAAGAAGCACATAAAGTAGGGAGAGAAAAGTGGTGGCCAAGAGAGGGGACGACTTAGAGGGTGAGAATGGAAGGGGGATTTGATCAAAACAATATTGGCATGGATAAAACTCTCCAGCAATAGGAAGGAAAGAAATAACAAAAAGGACTATAAAGAAAGAAAAAGAAAAATCAAAACTAAGAGCTTTATATTTTATTTTCTCGGCCTGGCAAGCTAGAGTACACCTTTAATACCAGCACTCCTGGAGGCAGGCACAGGCAGATCTCCATGAGAGTGAGGCTAGGCTCATCTACATAACATTTTCCAGACTAAGCAGGGCTTCAGTGACATGCCTTCTTAAAATATATGCTTTCTCTTTCTTTCATAATTAATCAGATATCATTTTCATATTGTGTGATTTTTCTCTCAAAAAATTCCTACACTTCTGAATCTCTCCAACTGTTCAGTTCAGCTCACTTTATATTTGTGGGATTAAGTCTGTGTTTTTCTCTCATGAAAGTTAATTCATTCATCTAATTTATTTCAAACATATGGTCCTATAAATATAACAAATGATATTTTCTTTAAAATTCCATCATGGTTCTGTTCAGCATATGCTTCCTTAGACATATAATTTGGAATTAACTATTGGAATCTGAGGTTGGAGTCCTGCTGATCTCCTGCTTGCTTTTGAAACCTGCCTGGAGCCAACTTTGATGATTTGTGCAAACATTGTCACATTCCTGTAGTGATCTGGAGTATATGGTGTGAAATCCTGTATGCACCAACCCCTGCAAGGTCCAGTATAAATACCCTCGATTACAGCAATAGACCAAGTCATTTTCTCTTGGAATCCTTCCTAGTCTTATCCTTCAGTCCATATTTCCTTATTCTTTCTCTCTCTCTTTCTCCTCCCCAGGCTGAACATTCTATCTCCTCCCCCTTTCTACCAGGGCTATGATCCAGGTTGTTAACCAGCTGGGCTGGAATGATCCAGGTGCTTGCAGCCCCAAGAAACTGTGAGCTCTGGTCCAGAGAGGAACAACATCTCGTATGGCTGCACACAAGGCATCAACTGGTGCCCAAGTGGGGCAAAGCCTTTCAGAAGACATGAAGGAATAAGGTATGGTTTATGGTTCTTGGGTTGTAATTCATAACCCCACACCTCTCGAGTGAGGCAGGTTTCTTGGGCATCTGCCCATGTCAGACTCATCCAATCCCGCCCTCTATCGTTAGTGAGGAGCATTTTAAGGCTTGAGCTGTCTCTCAGCCCCTCATCTCTCTGAGTGAGACATTTTTCAGATGTTTCAGATAGGGAAGTTAAGCCAGTCTTGGCTGGAAAATGGGACCAGGGAAGCAGCCAGCTGAGCCTCTCTTCACGAGTTACCCTTGGAGGATAAGTTGTCAATCATGTGTTCTTCACAATTTTTTCTAACCTGTAACTTCAGTTCCTGCAGGTGCAAGGGGATGATTAACATAATTGGGTTCCCACCTGCTGAGTCAGCTGCAAAAATGTTCTTCCTTTGAGCACTTATTATTTTCTACCATTTCTCTCCCTTTCCATCCTAATAAGTCCATGTGCATGTGTACACACACCTGCACCAACTAGACTCTGAGACCAAGGGAATGGAGGCCACACCCAGTGATGGTGGGGTGCCAGCCTGTTAATTCTAGCTCAGAAAAGACAACGACAATAACTGCCCAGGTTGGGGGAGGGATGGAGCTAACACCTGCCTATCTGGAGCAGGGGACCAGGAAGTTCATGCAGCACAGGGTGGATGTAAGTAAAGAGGAACACTAGGCACTGCAGCCCACTCATGTAGGAATGTAAAAAACAAAGAAGGGGTTGTGGGAATGAAACTTTGTGTGTGGCTCGAGGCAAGAACTTGTAAGACCTGTCCCATTAGACCTCCGAGGAGGGTTATCTGGTATCTCCATAGGCATTTGGTTGCCTCTGTTAGTTATATATTGCTCCATAGGAAGGTTTGGGATATTACAATGTTTTCTTGCTTTGCCTATCTCTGCAAAGTTCCAGGCCCCTTCCCTTGAGGCATTGAACAAAATGTCACACCTCAAGTTTCCTGTTGCACAAACAGGAGCTATGCAGCCGCTCCAAGGTGGTTCACCCCTCCCTTCCACCTGTCCCCCACTTCCTTGCCCAGAGCACAGTAACTTTTGGTATATAAGCACACTGCTGGCATCAATAAAGAGAGAACCTATTCTCCTGGACCTCACCCTCTGAGTCTGTGTCTGTATCTTTCCTTGTCTTTCTATTCAGGTAACACTCCTGCTGTCCCCTCCACCCTCCTTGCCAGAGCTATGCCAAGAGATTGTCTGGCTGCAGGCAGAAGACAACATCGAGAAATGCAAGAAGGGAAGAACACCATGTGGATGTCAGCTGCACATGACTAAATGACCATTAAACCCCCACACATTCCCAGGCTGGCATGCATGGGACTATTTCCACATGGCTGGGGGGGGGGTAAAATAACTAAAAATAAAACCCCAGGAGATTCATAAACATGACCATCTGCCCTTCAATGCAGCAACTATAAATATATGGCTAAAGTTTTAAAAAGAGAAACTTAGGACTGGGAAAGTAAAAATACAACAACAAAAACAACAACAAAAAGCCTATGAAGAGATTCACATTTTATTGGGCTGGAAAGATGGCTCAGTGGTCAAGCGCACCAACTGCTCTTGCAGAGGACCCAGGTTCAATTCCCAGCACCCACATTGCAGCTAAGAAGTGTCTTTAAACTGGGTGTGCTGCCTCATGCCTTTAATCCCACCGCCCCAGAAGCAGAGGCAGGTAGATGTCTCTGAGTTCAAGGCCAGCCTGGATTACAGGGCTAGTTCCAACACAGCTGGAGCTACAGGGAGACTCTGTTAAAAAAAGAGAGAGATCCACATTTTATAAGAGCACAGTTGCTTTCAGATAAAAGGAAATATAACAATAATTTTGCCCAGCTTGCCTTTCAACAGGGTATTTGGTGTTAGCCTCCACAAATGAGGGATACCATTCCTCCTTTGTTTTTCTAGGACTTTGTTACTTCACTTAGAATAATGGTTTTGAGTTCCATCTATTTACCTGCAATGTTCATGATGTCATCTCTCTTTACAACTGAATAGAACTCCATTGTGTATATGTACCACATTTTTTTATCCTCTCATCAGTTGAATGGCATTTGGTTTGGTTCCAGCTCTTCACTATTGGGAAGAGAGCTACAATAAACACAGATGTGCATGTACCTTTGCAGTAGAATGAGTCTTGTGGCTGTATACCCAGGAGTGGTATGACTGGGTCAGGTGGTAGGGTCATTTTTAATATTTTAAGTGTTCTCCACCCTGCTTTCCTTAGTGGTTGTGTGAGTTTACATTCTCACTAACAGTGGATGAGTGTCCCCCTTTCCACACAACTCCAGAATTTGCTGTCTTTGGTTTTCTTGATATTAGCCAGTTTTATCAGAATTAGATGATTATCTTCGAGTGGTTTTAATTTACTTAATTATTAATGATATTGAACACTTTTTAACATGTTTCTCAGCCATCTTTCTTCTTCAGTGGTGAAGTCTCTTTTCAGCTCTTTACTCCATCTTTTGAGTAGGGCATTTATTTTCTTACTTCTTTGTTTTTTGAGTAGTTTATATATTCTGGATATCAATGTTCTGTCAGATGTATCGCTGGTGAAGGTGTCCTCCCACTCTGTGGATTTTCACTTCTTTAATTTAATTCTTTAATTGGGTTTATGTAAATGTTAATATATATTGTACAATTCTAAAAATCCTCTGAGTTGAATCTGGCCCTTTCAACTCAGATGCAGCTCTATTTATATAGTTAAACTTCTATGGTTATTTGTGTAATTTACTTGTTTTGGTTAAGTATTACTAATAAAATTATACAAGTGTGGTAACAGCTAAATACTTTGTGAGTGTATGCCACCATCTGCTGGTTGCACTCCTTCAATGCCTAAGAAAAATTCAAGCAAACTCTTTAAGTGTTGTAGGAAATAAATTGGTTTTAAGAAATAGTCTTATTTTATTTTAGATATAATTTAATGTATAGTTAAATATGTATTGTAGAGCATTTAGCAACTAAGTAAAACATCTTTAAAACAGGGTTTTCTGCCAAGCCTGGAAAAATGACCTCCAATTACTGAAAGAAAAATTATCCTTATAAACCCACTATATAAGTTTTATAGTGATATGTTTAAAATAACTACTATATATTTATACAGAGGTATTTCAGTAGAGATTTATACAGAAATACAAACAAACAATATAAGTTAATGGAATTGATTTCTCTGAAGTCACAGTCTAGTGAAATAATTTTAAGAAACAATGTATATCTAATTCATATGTGTTTAAAAGGTATCCAAATTGGCCCAAACTTTGTCTACATATTTATTACATGATATTTATTTTATGGTATTTTAAGACTTAGTAAAAGCAAAAATGCCTATGTTAGTTAGATTTGGTTAAAAGGTTTTAATAAAAATGGTAATACATTTAAACTAATTAGGAATATAGATTGTTGTCCACATTTGTTTTATCTATAAGTTGTATAACAACCTTGGGGTTAAGGTACATAAATGTTCTCTATAATTTTTGTGTTGTAAAATATCACCTTGTAACATTTTCTTTTACCTCTAGGATAATTTAACTAAAGGAATTAAGTTTCCTTCCCAAATTAACAACATACAGTCAATGTTAATCTGTTGGGTAAATTTAATGAAAATTTATGCATTGATTCCTGTCTATAGGTATGTGTAATACAACTGCCTTTTAAACATCTATAGGGCAAAATATAAAAATTAAAACAAAACAAAAGAAAAAAAGAAAAACAAATTATATATATATATATATATATATATATATATATATATATATAATCTCCAGTCTTTAACTAATGGACATAAGAACTATAAAAGAAAATTTTATTCAGAGCTAGATATTGAAAAAATTTTAAAGGCTTGTTAATTTAGCAAATGTATTAATATAAAAAGCTTTGGTACCAGGAATGGGACATTCTGCCAAAGAAATGTTGGCTGGGGGCTAATGGATTCTCCAAAGTAAAGGTTATTTGTCTATACATTGGCATACACATATGTGCATTAAGAACCTGGCTGTTGAAGACCTGGTGTGAGAACAGAAGTCTGAGAATGGAAAGGACAAAGACCATGCTTGCAAATGGACAGTAGTCCTCTAAAAATGGCAGAGAACATTAACAAAGGCCACTGGAAAGCACAATATTGGTCTCTCTGAGGCAAGCAAGACTCATTGCTACTACACACTTGCCTGGAACACATTATACAGCTAGTGGCTGCCAAAGTTATCACAAACCTAAATGGCAATTAGCTCACTCCTTTGGGAGAATAATATGGCTGGTATAAATTAATAACAGTATAAAAAGGCCTTAGTACCTAGACTAATATGTCCTCTAAATATTTGTATCTGTGCCCATAGAGCAACTTGTCGTGAAAATCAATGCCATTTAAATAACTTTAAATAACTTTGATGTCTCACTGCTTGCTTGTTGGTAAGATCAAACAAAGGATTCCCAAAACAAACTGCCAACCCATGAAGGGAAACTGCCTGAACAGGCCAAAGTCAAAAATGACATCTCCAGAGAAAGTAGACTGTTTTGTTTCTCACCCACTTGTGCCCCTTTCCCAAAGCCGAGGGGGCGTGATAGACTGTAAGGCCTGCAGAGATTGGGGTGAATTGTGAGATTACAGCAATATAGACTGGACTCTTATTTGATCAATCTGTTGTACATACAAGCCTCTCCAACTGGACAATGAGGACCTTAGGCTGTACAAATTTGGACATAGCTGCTTACAAATTTGTTTTACATGAAGGTTTCCTGTATTCATTACTTATGGTTGACAGTTTACCTCATGGTAGGATTTTTGGGCACGAATTAGTTTTGCTGTAAAAAATAAAATATTAGGTCTGGCCTGCCTCTGCCTGGCACTCAAGATAGGTTTAAGCTATCCTCTATTCAAGACCCGGGTTCCTTCATGGTGCCAACCTCTCCCATGGGCTTATCTGCCTCTCAGAAAAAATAAAATATAAGGGGGGATGTAGGGAGATCCAGTTTGAATTAGGGGCTAGTTGTCATCAAGCACTCCTCAGGGCACAATGTGGGTGAGAATCATGGGATTTCTCTGACCCCAGCCCAAGAAAGAGCAAGCAACATGGCCCAGGTACAAGATACTGGGTGGGCCAGCAGTGTGATTGCCTCTGGGAACTGATATCATTTTGCTTATAAAAGCAAGCTGTAGCAGACAATAAATCAAATTCTCCATTACCACCATTACAGAATTCTCAGCTGTTAATTTTGCACACATACAGGCTGAAACAGGCCTGAATTTCATTCAAGTGACCAGTGGGTTGGGCAGTAATCCTTTAGACCACCAAGCTAGATAGCTGGTGTGAGTGAAGTGGGCTGGAAGGAGACCTATCAGGTCACCAGCTGTGAAGTGAATTGTGAGTGGGCATAGGCTGAAGATAGGCAATCAGCCAACAGCATGAAATTCTTGTCCCGAGGCGAGCCGTCTTTGGGAAAGCGGTGTGCCAAGGAGTCGGTTCCCCACAGTGTCCTCACAGACACTGTGCTCCCCTTCCCTTAGCTCATAGCAAAGGAAACTTCCTACACTCAAGCTCCAAGGAACTCCACCCAAGTCAAACCAAGATTCCTGACTGAATGCTGATGTAATTTTACTACCTAGCAAAATGCAGTTATCTCTGGTCCTTTGAGATAGAGTCTGCTCATAGAATCTGGGTGGAAACTCACCAAAGCAGACCAAACGGGCTGACTTTGAGCTCACAAAGAACTGTCTGCCTCTGCCTCCCAAGGACTGGGATAAAAGTCATGTGCCATGACACTCAGAACAAGAGCCAGTCTAAGAATTCATTTCCAGCCCTGAAGGAAAGTTAATATGTTATATCAAGTATACATCCACCCAGAGAATCTGGCCCACAGAGGTCTCAAAATAGAAAAAAACAAACACAAAACAGAAAGTCATCTAGAAAATAAAATTCTTAAACAGTCAATGCAGAGGCTAACTCCTACAAACAAATACCATCAGTTGTGAAGCATTCAATAGAATGATGTCTATGGTATCCAAATTTTAGGCCTTTAAATGCATTTTTAAATATCCATATTTTAAAGTTTGCATGTGTATATCTAATCTGGTATCCCAAAATGAATGATTCTGTGCACATAAAGGATGGAGAATGAAAGTCAAAGCAACAGACAAGACAAAAAAAATATACCAAAGAATATGTAGACATGAAGAGAAGAAATGATGCATGCATGGAGCCTACCCACTCTTCATCCCAGAACCAAAAATCTAGACCCCTCATCCAGATTCCAAACTGCTGAGGTGAACCCCTTGTTTGCACTCTACCCATGGACATTTGGGGCATACCCTGTCTCCAAACTCAAGGTGTGGTACTCTGTCCAGTTTCTCCTAACCAAGTGCCCCAGACCAGAAACTCAAATTTAATCAGAACCAAAGTGAAAGTATTCTTTTACGCAGAAGACATGGCTGGCTGAGTGTCTTTAGTCCCTCCAGTGCTCTTTGGCAGATCCATGGTTGTGTGTTGGTGTTAGCACCCACGTTAACAGGGAACACATGCAAGTGTGGGGGTGATTGAAGGAATGGGTTCTGAGAGGAATGGGATGAGGGGGCAACTGAGGTTGAAGGGGGAGCTTAGGAGAGAGAGCTTCCTGAGACTACCTCCAAAAGTATATTGGCTGGGGTGAATGAGTATCCCTAGCAAGGGCAGCTGAAGGGAGTTTAGGGGGGGTTGGAATTGGAGGGGCAACCTTCCTTATCCAGGTGAAAGTCAGGGACACAGGGCAGGGCCAACTTCTCCCAGTGTTCTGTGACAGGCTGTGTTATGCTCACACAGATTTTCCTCTGCCGAGGAGACTTTAAGGCTTGCAATTATGGCAAGGAATATCAGAACAAATGGGGCTGGGGGAAGAGTACCTGAGGAGACCTCCCATTTGCCAGTGAGGTATAAGACCCGCATCCAAATGGAAGGGTCCTAGATGTTTTGGGGGCTGATCCATGGGGCAATACAAATGACCTCCTCCACAAAGGTATCTAGATCCTGAGACTTAACTTTAAGACCATGGGTTTGGAAGAGAGTCTTAGGGCTAGCCATCTGAGGCTCCTTAAAATGAGGAGCGAGGTTACCCATGATGGCAGGGAGGGGAACTAAGACAGGCAAAGAGTGTGTATCAGATCCAGAAGTGTTTTGTGTTTAGCAGGGAATTTCCAAGGGCTGCCCCTTGGCCGTATACCCACATGGTGTCTCTGGGGTGGCATCTCTTTATATGTAGAGGGCCAGGTTCCAAGTCCTGAATGGATCAACTGTTATGCAGATCCGCGGGGATGAAGCAAGAGGTGGAACAGCCAGTGCTGTGTGGCATGGCATAGCAATCTGTACCTTCCTGGTGCCAAACAGACAAGACAACAGATGAATCAAAAGTAAAAGGAGAGGTCCATACGCTCACCCTCATGTAGCTGCAAGCACATAAAACAGAAAGGGGTCTACTCTCAGATACAGTGAAGGGGGCATCATCCAAACAACGCAGGGGGAGGGGACAAAGCACACGTTGGGTACCAGATGTTATAACCTTCTGTGGTCCACCCAGAGGGGTTCAGGTCCTGCCCAAGAAGAGGGGGTGAGAGATGTGGAGTCACCACACAGACACTGGGAATTGGGTGAAAGCAAGCAGATATTGAGCTGCTGTAGACTCATTTATTCAGGGGAAGGAAATAGAAACTCCTGTTTACTTTTTAATACAATTTGCTTGGAATATTTGTGCCATCCTGTTAAGTTTGTGTCAGTCCTTGATGGCGAGATGGGTTTCTTGTAGACAGCATATAGATGGATTCTGTTTTCTAATCCATTCTCCCAGTCTATGTCATTTGATTGGGGCTATTAGACCATTAATATTTAAGGTTATTATTGAGAGACGTGTGTTACTTCTTTTCCCCTTGTTTTTTGTTTGCATTCTTGGTCTAGGTTTGTATTTCTGCTGTATGCTTTTATTAATTTCTCTTTTTAGTTAATTGGGGATAGGTACTCCTTTCATCTGTACTTTGAATTGCTTTGAGTATTTTCTGAAGTTTTGGTGTTTCTGTCATGTATTCTACCATTTTTTTATGTCATGAAAGATTTTTCTTTCTCCTTCAACCATAAGTGGAATTTTTTCAGGGTATATTAATCTGGGTTGGCATCTAAAGTCATTTAGCACTGAGAACACTTTGGTCCTCATTCTTCTGGCTTTCATAGTTTGTACAGAGAAGACAGCTATTATTCTGACAGGTTTCCATTCATATGTGACTTGCTGTTTTTCTCTTATGGCTTTCAGTATTTTGTCTTTGTTTTGAGCATCTAGTATTTTAACTATGATATGGCATGGAGAATTTCTTTTCTGATCTTGTCTACTTGTAGTTCTATGTGCTTTGTCTATTTGTATGGGTATGTCTTTTTTTCAGTTTGGGGAAATTTTCTTCTATTATTCAGTTAAAGATCTAATCAATAACATTGTCTTGGGGTTCTTCTCCTTCCTCTGTCCCTATGATGGAGAGATTTGTTCTTTTCATAGTGTCTCACATGTCCTGCTTGTTCCACTCTTGCATTTTTTTTAATTTTTCATAATCTTTATTTGAGCATTCTAGTTGTTCTGCATTATCTTGCAGGTCTGATATTCTTTTTTCTGCTTCATCCATTCTGCTTCTCAGGCTTTTTCCCCATCCTTTCCTGTTGATTCGACGAGTGTTCAAGTTCCTTTTCCATTTCATCCTGTGATTTCTTTAGTATTTCCACTTCCATTTTGGAGTTTGTCATTCTCATCTTGTAGCTCCTTGCTTCACTAGTCAGTTTCTTTTTTATTCCCTTTCAGTCTGTGATATTTTCAGTGTTTCCACTTCCTTTTGAAGTTTGTCATTCTCTCTCTCTACTGCTTTCAGGAATTTATCATTCTTTCCCTCTAGTTCCTTCCTGAGTTTTTCATTCTCTCCCCTTAGTTCTCTGATTTGTTCTTTATATTCTTGGATTTCTTTGAATAGGTCTATGATTGTTCTTTTAGGTTCGAAGAGTTTGTTTCCTTCCAAGGAGATCTCATGGTAGGGATCTTCTATAGGACTTGTAGAGTTCAGTGTGGATTGATTAGGAGCTTTTCCCATGTTGCTGTTTTTTTTTTTTTTTTTTTTTTTTTTTTTGACATGTGGTATTGTTTGGATTCTTGTACAAATCTCAAATGTTACTATTGATGACTGGTTGGTCCCTCACTCTGCTTCTTGCCAGCCAGTTCCTCTATGTTGGCTATGCAGCATAGAATCACTAATACTGGGCACACTGGATCCTCAGAACCACAGCACCACCATCTTGGGTGGTGTGGGGTAGCTGGTGTCGCTCCCTTGGTCTGAGTGCTAGTATCTTGTGGACCTTCTATCCACTATATCTGCCCACGCTGCTTTGCATTCTGGTACCTGAGGTGGAGCCTTCCCAGGCACTCCCAAGCTACCAGGGGCCAGGGCTGCCAAGAAGTTCTGCCTCACCTGGCCTCCATGCTGTCTGCCTGTCTAGCTCTATGCATGCTGCTTTGCATGGTGGTACCCGAGGTGGGGGTTTTCTGGGTGCTCCCAAGCCACCAGGCATGGGGAGGCTTCCAGGAATTTCTGAGGGACCTGGCCACAGCACTGATGTCCTGCTGTCACACTAAAAATATTTTTCATTTACATACAATTCCACATTCTACATGTATGCAAGTAACGAAGGAGTTAAAATCCCTGCCTATGAGCAGATATTTTCTAGTGGATTAAGACATAATAAAACATTTTGGTCAAGTATATAGTATGCTAGAAAACATAAAATAATGTGGAGAAAAAATAAACTGCAGAAGCAGTTTATTAAGTTTATTAAGGAAATGAAATGTTTTTATTTTGTCTTGGGCTTTTATTATTGCACAAAATAATGGGCTTTATGGTGAGATTTTCATTCATGCTATGTTTGTCGCATAAACTCACCCCCTCCTTGCTTTTACCTAATCTTCCCTCTCCTGACATTTTAAAAATTCAGTTGTTGTGACTTCCAGGGAATACAATTTGATGATAGATCCCATTGCCTATGCAAACCTCCCCTTCTTGCCCCTGCCAATTTAATAAATGCACACCATTGTGTTGATTAGAGAAACTTAAAGATAAAACATTTTATTTTATTTCAAAGCCAATGGTTTTTTTGAAGCTCTGTGCATTTTATACAAAATTACAAATCATATTGTAGAAACAATGTATTCCCTGAAACTGCCTGTGTGAGACATTCTGCCTGGGTGGCTGCATTGTGAATGGCTAGCCAAAAACACAGGGTAAAACAAAAGTCAGCTATAACCAAATGGAGTTAGTTTTGCATGACTTCCTTCCTTCCTTCTTTCCTTATTTATTTATTTATTTATTTATTTATTTATTTATGACAGGTTCTCATCTTGCAGCCCTGGGCTGGCCTGGAGCTGGATGTGTGGACCATGTTGGCCTCCAACCCACAGAGATCTGTCCCTGCCACTCCCTGCAGGCCTAGCTGGCCTGGAGCTTAATTCGTGGACCAGGCTGGCCTCCAATTTATGGGGATCTACATGGCTCTGGCTCAGGGGTGATGGGATTGAAGGCATGCACCACCATGCCTAGCAAGATGTATTTTAATTAAGTATACATGTGTGCCTATGTGTTTCTGCACATGAGTGCAGGCTCCTGCAGAGGCCAGAGGCAGCAGATTCTCCAAGAGGTAGATATAGGCAGTTGTGAAGAGGCAGGTATGGGTGCTAGGAACAAAACTCTCTCCAGTCCAGGGAATCTTTCTATTTAGACCAATAAGAACCTGCCCTGGGAGAAGCTGGTGATATGGCTTCACAGGTAAAGCAATCACTGCAGAATCTGAGGACATTGGGTTATATCTCCACGGAAGCACTGCTGTCCATGGCTCCCACAAGTTGGCCTCTGATATCAAGACTCATGCTATTTGGCTTAATTGCCCACAGACATACACACACACATAACTTAGTTAATTTGTAACTAATATTATTTAAGCCTACGGTTTGGCACATGCTTTTGGTCCCTGCACTCTGGAGGTGGAGGCAGGTGGATCTCTGTGAGTTCAGGGCCAGGCTGGTTTAGAGTGTTCCAGGTCACCTGGGCCTGCAGGGAGAACCTGTCTCGAAAAGACCAAATAATAATAATAATAATAATAATAATAATAATAATAATAGTAGTAGACAAATTTGGAGGCCAACCAGGGCTACTTGAGACCCTGCTTAAATAAATAATATTTAAGGAAAAAGATACAAGACGTGTATGGCAGGATGCATGATCTCAGGTGGGGTGGGGGACATGGAAAGGGAAATGAGTCTAAATTGGAATGAGAAATAATGTATGAAATGCACAAAACTTCAATAAAAATATTTTTTTAATTGAAAAAAAAAAAGAATCCACCCCTGGAGATGGGGATAGAACTTGGTCCCCTCAGCCAAGAGTTTAGTGACCTTAAGAAAATGCAGAGTGAGAGTCAGGCTTGGTGGGCACAGCTGCAATCCCAGCAGCAGCAGGAGAATCACACACAAAAAAATTACAAATCAAATCTAGACACATGCCCTCTCCCTGCCCCCAACCCAACCAGAGCTCATGCATTCTGCCAAACATGTTTTTCATCTTTTTCTCAGTCTCTTTCAAAATTCTCAATGCAGAAGTTTACAGTTTCGAGTAGAAATTCACCATTTCAGTCAGTACTTTGATATAGTCTTTCTGTTGTTGTTGTTTTGTTGTTGTTATTCCTTCCAATATGCATTACTCCAAAATATGCACATATACATGCCACATATACCATGGGTTTTAGCATCTTCAGGTTATGATTTTTTTAATTATTTTTTAATTAGGCTTAAATATGTCATGTTTGAAGACTCCTCCTTGGTAAGGCCAAACCACCATCAGTTCTTCCCTTGTGCTCCGCACTGGGGTTTTCCCTTCCCATGGTCACCAAATGAGGTCCAGTAAGCACTGTGTCCTGTCCTGAGCTTCCTGTACAAGGTCTCCATGATATGTCCCACGCTGTAGTCTCGCCGGCAAGAACTTCACGCGGACAACAGGATTCTTCTGTGGTAATATTTATTGTGCACAGCTCTTTTGTGAGAAGGACCCCGAAATGGGGCAGAAGCACCGCTTATATAGCAGTCCAGAGGGTTCGGGTATGCTCTGGATTGGTGCACCGTCCGATGCCTCATTAGCATGCCCAAGGTGCGGGCCCAGAGAGCTCGGGCCCGGGAGCGCAGTTTGCCCAATGCAAAGGCAACGGCGGGAAACGGCTTGTAGTTGTTCTAGCAACTCAGGAAGTCAGCGCCACCTTAGGGCGTGGTACAGCACACATTGTGTGGTAGGCTGCCAACAGTTCCCCCTTTCTGTTTTAATAGAGCAAGGTCTCTGGGCCGCAGCTGCGACATGACCTGTCAGAGACTCTATTAAAATTGGCTGGGAGAATGCCTGTCTTAGGTTGCCTCTGCAGAGGTATTCCTTACCCGTCATGGGGTGGACAGACAGCTTTTGGTCTGTTCCCTGTCTTAGGTTGGTAATACTTGCAGCAGGTCTTACCCGTCATTGACTACTTCTCCAGCATACTAAGCCAAATGTTTGGGGAGGAGCCTGCTTCCAAAGCCGCAAGGGCCTGTGCAATGACTACTTTATCGCGCTGATGCTGGGCACGGAGCCTACACATAATCCAGAGCATAATTATAATCCCTCCACATAGAAATAGGCCAAACCCTGCCACCCCTGCCCATTCCTTGAAGCATGAGACGGCAGTAGCAATCCAGGAGGCCAGTCCTTCAGCGAGGGGAGGCGTCCACTCTAGTCTAGTTCCGGTAACAAAGCCATGATGTTGGTTCATCAAGCTGTCAAATTCTCCAGTCCAATTACCCAAAAGATATTCTATGACAATTGGTTATAGATAGACCAAATTTGCTGCCCTAGTGTGAAGTTTTGATATTGGATTGACTCTGGTTCACACATCAGGTCCAGAATATTTCCAACTCACTCTCCTTACCAGCCATTAGCTGGGTAGCTGCTTGCCAATTTTATTGTTCAAATGTAGTAGAAGTATTCCTAAAAGGTAAAAAGCCGTTAATTGTCCACGTACTCCCCGTGACTGGCAACCTGTCCAAATGGGGCGACATAAGCTTTTCCCCCTCGCCAGTACAGCCAATGGGTGAACTTAAGGATTGCATGCAACACTTTTATCACAGTTCTTGCTATTAGCTTTATAGCGATTATATAAGGGCGCACAATCACATCTTCTGGAAAGCATTAAGCATTTTCTGCATGGAATGATTTTTTAGTCTTAATACTAGTAGTACAGAGTTAAGAGCTATATTTTTAACACTTAACTTTCAGTGTTATTGGAATATGGTTATGTTTTAACTCTGGAATAAATGGGTAGCTGTTTTTAAATCTCTACTGGAACAAAAGTTAATATTGAATAAGCTCTGGTTAAGCATTGTATTTAGAAAAAAAGTAAAAATCAAACGGTTTATTGTTGGTTTTTGCCATTTGGTAGCATTTACACACAGGCTTTGATCTTTAGAATACTCTGGATTCAGTAGAAAAACCTTTAAATGAAGTTTTGCTAATAGAAATTATTCAGCAGTCAAAAATTAAGACTGGTAAAAAAATACTGCGAAACATACTTTTTTGAAAACATTTAACTTTGAACAAAGCACCAAATTACACAAACGCAGATTGGGAACTTTTGCCTCATGGCATGTCGCGCTCCGGGGAACAAAAGGAGGTGGAGCATTTCCCAGGCGCATAAGGCGGTGGAGCTGAATGCAGGAGAGCGGGAGAGCTATGGGACCTGTTTACTTTCAGTTTTAAACTTTTCTTTTGCCGGGTGGGGCGAAAGTGTTCATTTTTTGTACCGGGCTGCTTCTTCCTCTAATTCCTCCTCCTCAAATAGCGGTAATTTTTCATTATAATCTGAATCATTTAATGTCAAGCGGTTATAGAGATAGCGCTTCTACTCAAAGGTGATTGGGCAGTAGCTTTTATTATATTGTCACATCTCTTTTTTCTTTGAATGCGCATATAACCTTTCACTCCGTTCTGTTACTGACATGCTTTCCTGTTGTAGTGATGGCTTGTATCGATCTGTATATATAGGTTTATTGAAGATACAGTTAGATAATATATTTTGTGGTATACTTTGGCAGGTTACATTTAGATAAATAATTAGGGGGACTTCAATCGCCTTAGATAAATAGGAGCTTAATGTGCATCAGATATAACATATGGATCGCACTTTGTTTTGTGGCAGAACCCTTTCAGGACAACTGAAGGGTCTCTCGGCGCCAGCTCCGGGATTTCGGCAAGCGATTGTCCCGCGCGCTGTGTCTCGCTGGCAAGAACTTCACTTGGACAACAGGATTCTTCTGTTGTAATATTTATTGTGCACAGTCTTTTGTGAGAAGGACCCCAAAATGGGGAAGAGGCACTGCTTATATAAGCAGTCCAGAGGGTCGGGTATGCTCTGGATTGGAGCACCATCCAATGCCTCATTAGCATACCCAAGGCGCAGGCTCAGAGAGCACGGGCTAAGAGAGCGTGGGCTCGGAGAATAGTAGTCATGTGCAGTTTGTCCAATGCAAAAGGCAACAGCGGGAAGCGGCTTGTAGTGACTCAGGAAGTCGGCGCTATCTTAGGGCGTGGCACAGCAAACATTGTCTGTGTGGTAGGCTGCCAAAATGCTAACGCCCTGGTTAGTCCAACAATGGTAGTCTATAGTCTGAAGAGGCAGAACCCCAGTAGTAGCTCAGTACAAGTTGGACGGACTCAGCCGTCCCCATTTGGCACTGAAGGTTTGGAGATTTTTGGAGAGACATGATTTCAGTTCATATTTGAAAAGTTGAAAAGCTGTGGTCTCATGTTCTTTGAAGGATGAAAGCAGTGGGCAAGACACAAGTAGCTGTATTTGCCAGTAAAACTGGAAAAATAGACTGTGCACTATGGTTAAATGATAATACATTTTAAATAGTGTCATATACAGAAGGCAGGGTATCTACTGTGGCTTAATGACATCTCCTAACACTGATAAGAGGTGAGAGCTTGTGGCTAGCGCAATGTGGTTTATTCCCAAGGAGAGAGCACATAACAGCATTAGATTTGGGTCATACAAGGCACATGGCTGTCCGTCTGCTGCACAGTATTTCCAGGCAGGAGTGAAGTTAGCTGTGACTGTTAGAGTGGGATCTTGCTTGACTCAGAGAGACCTATTTGCTTTATTAGTTGAGTGGGCTTGGGAACTCTCTGGGATTCACGAGAGAGGCTATCGTACTTGCAGGTGCGCGTCTAACGATCCAGCCCTGTGTACAGGGTTTAACAGCAGTTTAACGAGCAGGGTTGTCACTTATGGCCTCTCCTGAAGTATCCCAACTGTTAGGGAAGGCAAGGAAGCGCTTCAATTACTTGTGGGGTCCTTGGATCCCCTGGTCAAATCCCACCCTGGGGTAGAACAAGTCCAGTTGCTGATGTCAGAGCTCCGTGCATTAATATTGGTTTGTCCTAGTGCATAGCCCTAAGGATTTTAGTGTTATATTTGGTTTGATATAGAGTATAATCCTTTTCATCAGTTATCTATGTCTTATTAGTCAATATTTCATGTTATTAGAAATTAGAGCAGTTTGTACGCGTTAGTACATTTAGTAAGAGATTATACTCTATATTTAGTTGTCTCCATTTAATTGGAAATGACATACATCATCAGGTCATATTTCTCCTTGTATTACATGGGGGGGGAAGGCAAGAAGTCATATCAAAACCGTTTGTGTTGACAGCTAGAAGGTGTGAAAGATTTTCATTAGGACTCATTTATAAGATAGTTGTTCATGTAAGGTCCACAGAAGGGTATCGCATGTTTAATGGAACTCTGAGGCTTTTCTTCCATTTCAGTGTTCAGACGGGTCAACCTTTATGTTGCCACTTTTTGGTACATCCTACCAATGCAAAGCTGTATTTTTCTTTCTCAGCCGTAAGTTGGGTGAAATTTTGTGTCCTGTTGGAACACACAAAATCTGCTCCATAGTTTGTTTTAAGATTTGATTGCAAGGTTCCTTTGCTAGAAGGTTGCCATGTCTGTATAGTACACCCGCCCCCCCCTTTTATTTTTTTTTAACCCATGAGTCTCCAGAAGACATTGTATTTACATAACTATAGGGTGCGAATCAGGCACAGATTCAATCAAATTACCTTGCTGTTTTGTGGTGACTTATATTGTTTCTTGGGAAAGCAAACTTAATTTTTTTTGCGTTTAAATATCTTAAAGAGAATGCTACACAGGTGATCTGTAAACAGAATAATTATAAGAGAGAACATTTGTATGTGCCTACTACCGAAGTTACTTGCTCAGAGAATTTTATGTGTAAAACAAAGGTGGACAACAGGCAATATATATCTACATTTTAACATCAAGATGCTTATATGGCCTGTTGGCTCTCTCCTTGGAGGAATAGCCATCATGGCTGATGCCACAGAGCTTACATCGCTCTACAGGATTAGGAGATGTTCAGAAAAGTAAAGACCCTGTTATATTTATAAGGGGGTAAAAATAATATATTCATAGAAGTACATATTATCAAAATATGTGTTCCTATGCCAAAGTAACCTACATACTATTAGTGCTGCTTAAATACCTATATATCTAATTGCTTGTGCTTCATTAGAAGGGATCGAAAGTACTCGTTGAAACAAAATGCTCAGCCCATGAAAGGAACAGCCAGAATTGTGACGAATGGACCAGTACAACAGCTCCAGAGAGAGAACAGTTTTACTTCTCATCCACCTGTGCCCTTTTTCTAAGCTAGGGAACAATCTGCGGAAGAGGGGGCGTGGTAGAATGTAAGGGCTCGATTGTGGGTGACGGTGAAACTACAGCGATGTATTCTGGAACTCATTTGATCACTTGATTGAACAAACAACCTGTCAACCTCCACTGATGGTGGGACTGTGGGGGTTTGGGCACACAACAGTCTATAGATTGGTTTTGCACGAAGGATGCTTATAATCATGGATTATCACTTATAGCTAAAAAATGAAAAAAAAATAAACCTGAAAGATGCGGAACAGTTATGGCAGAATACATGATTTGTGGCTGGGGTGGGGGGTGGGGGGGAAGGGAAAGGGAATATGGCCTGATATGAATTGGAAATGAATGTATAAAATGCACAAACCATAACTAAAATTCAAAAAAAAAAAAAAAAAAAAAAAAAAAAAGAAGGCAAGGCTAGTGGTTTTGGACAAGGAACTATTAATAAGATCAGTAAGCCAAATATTGCAGGTGATAGCACACTGTACTAGAGTCTATCTTTTCTTTTGTACAACATCAGGGGGATTGTGCTACATTTGCTCTCTGTGCAAAGTGAGAGAAACCAGGAAATCTAAATGTTATACACTAAACTAGGTCTTAATGTTGGTTCAATATTTTCAATTCTACATAATTCTAAATTCAGTAAATTTACTGAGTAAATATTTATTGATTAGATACCATGTCCAGGTAATGTTTTAACAACTAAGAATGCCATATGAAGGAAAAAAAAAACCTTAGTAATAATAAGGGAAACAGACAATGGTTTCCACTTTTGGCTAAAGACTGCTGGCAAATCATGTGTTCTTAAACATCAAACTTCTGGAATTCACGATTATACATATATTAAAATACTTATCATATTTATGTACTGTAAATAATATAGAAATTGACATAAAATTTCACTCTATATTCTATACTGAAGGCTGTAGGTTTCCAAGTATTTTTCTTCCCTCCTTCCTTCCCTCCTTTCCTTTCCCTCTTTATCTCTCATTCTTATTTTATTTTTTCCTTCTTATCTTTCTCTCTTTTTGTGTGGGGAGCTAGGGATAGAATCCAAGGCCTTGTGAAAGTTAGGTAAATATTGGACAACTGAGCTTCCCTTAAACCATGAAAATTCTTTTAACACTTTTTTGGATTTGGAAAATAATATCATCAATGATTTGAACATATTTGTATGGATATGTGTGTGCACACAATGTCATGGTTTTCCAGGTATTAAGAAAATCTGTGTTTCATTCCTCCAAAATGAGCTTTAATAATGGTGTATTATATTTCATGTGTAATCCAGAAAATAGTACTATGACTTAAATAGAGACTGTGGGAGGGAAGGAGAGAGTATTTGGTATTTTACCAATGGGTTTTGGAAGTTGAAAGATGTTGTTACTGTTATGCATTTCCATTTATCACTGCGGCTGTTTATATATGCCTGCAGTGACCATCCATATTTATTCACAATAAAAACATGCATTTTCCAAGCCATAATATTTCTACGTCTTCCTGAAGTCCCCAAAATGAGGTGCTACAAACATAAATTTGTACTCTATGTATTATTTAATATTTTAGAAGTCACTCTGGGAGGTTACAATATGCACATCTTCCCTTAAAGCTATACTTTTTTAGACTAGCTTTTTCCTATATTTATATGGTGGTGGCAGATTTAGATGTTTGAGCTTTTGCTTTGTTTTATTGGCCTATTTTTATCCACATTGCACTGGGTTCATAAATACATTATCTTTTAAAAAGAATTATTAAAATTTCGTGTATTTCATACAGAGTATCTCAATCAATCTTAATCATCTTTATACCACCTTCCCCCCTGGAGCCAACCCCCTTAGTCCATTCTTCTTTGGAATTCCTACATTCTGTAATTTGTGTAAAGGCCTCTTGTGTAAATTTAATGTCCCCAGATGTTCCTCAGTGCTAGTTAATGTACGGAGGTTTAGTCAACCTATCCAGAGTCCCTCTCTTTGGAAGATCAGCTCACTCTCACCCAGCAGTAATGAATGGCCAATATTTCTTCAGCTAATATTGGAGTCTGCTGTCTATTTTCCCACTTCTGTGCTGCAGTTTTGTCTGCATCAGTTTCCATGGGTCTTTTGCATGCTGACACCATTTCTGGTGTCAGCACCTCTTCCACAAAGGTCCCTGAGACCTGGGTGGGTGAAGTTTAATATAGGAGTCCTGTTCAATGAACGGAATTCTACAGACTCTTAATCTCTATGCTTTGCTCATTTGTGACCTTTTGTGTTCGTGTCCCTTTGTTGCATGAGTGAGCATCAAACATGAAAATTGAGATATTCATTAGTGTCCCTTTTACTGCTTGTTCTATATTCTGTGTGCCTTAGATGTTGGGGACAGATTGTAGATATGCCACTAAGGTTTGGGCAGTTCACAGGCAATGCCTGTGTGATGAGTTGTGGTACTCTATAAGAGTCTCTGTCTGGTGCAAAGAAGCTTCTCTGCTGAATAGTGACTGGGATGTTTGTCTGTAAATATAAGGATACAGCTTTTGAGCATAGTATGAAATTACATTAATCTATGGTTGTGACCACGTTAGGGTATGACCTCTTCAGCCATGTGTATATGGCTTTGTTTACAGTACCACACATGAGTTCCTCCCATTGAGTGGGCTTTTTGTCTAAGTAGGTAACTGTTGATTGCTCCCAAGGTAAAAGGGAGAGAGAAAGAGAGAGAGAGAGAGAGAGAGAGAGAGAGAGAGAGAGAGAGAGAGAGAGAGAGAGAGAGAGAACACTGATTATTCTTTCTGATTATTGTAGATTATAGATAAATTTTACAACCCTCTACTTTGCTGAAAGTGTTAATCATGTTCATCAGTTTTCTGGTGGAAATTTTGGCATGCATAATGTATAATATCATAGCATCTGTAAAAAGAGATAATTGACCTCAAATTTTCCAATTTAGTATTCACTTAATTTCTTTCTCTTGTTTTATTTCTTTATCAAGAATTTCAAGCACTATATTTAAAAGGAGTTGAGAGATAGTGGACAGCCTTGTCTGGTTCCTGATTTTAATGGGAATGCATCAAGTATTTGTCCATTTAGCTCTTGCCTCTGGGTTTGCTCTATATGATTTTAAATATGTTGGGGTTTCCAGGTCCAACTTGACTGTGGTCTTACACTACACCTATGCAATTTAAAATGTTAGAAATCCAAAAGTTGGCTGGATGTTGTGGCACACACCTTTAATCCTAGCACTTGGGAGGCAAAGGCAGGCAAATATTTGTGAGTTCAAGGCCAGCCTGGTCTACAGAGTGAGTTCCAAGACAGCTGGGGCTACAGGGATACCCTGTCTTGAAAAGACCAAAAAAAAAAAAAAAGAAATCCAAATTTGAGGCAGGAGAGTTGGGTCAGCAGTTAAGAGCACCACTTGCTCTTGAAGAGGATCTGTGTCCAATACACAGCATTCACGTG
Source organism: Rhizomys pruinosus (assembly GCA_009823505.1). Classification (NCBI taxonomy): domain Eukaryota; kingdom Metazoa; phylum Chordata; class Mammalia; order Rodentia; family Spalacidae; genus Rhizomys; species Rhizomys pruinosus. The sequence continues at coordinate 1,360,165 of VZQC01004771.1, forward strand.
ATGGCGAACAATTGTCCATAACTCCAGTTCCAGGGGAATCCAACATCTTGTTATGATTCCATGGACATTGCATGACATGAGTGCACTTACAAACTTGTAGGCAATATACTCATACACATAAAATAAAAAATATAATTTTAAAGCCACAACTTAATAAGTGACTGTGGAAATAATTGGGAATGATTTTTGTCTAATGAAAATGCTGTAGCTTGCTTTTGCAGAGGTGTACAGAAATAGGTAACATTTTGTCCCACACTATACATATGTTAAATGATTAAAACTCCAACATTTTTAACCTGTCTGTATCCATCAATGTCCCCCTTTCAGATGAAACTTTTTGACTTATGTCATAACGATTCCAGTGAGTTCAACTATATTTACTTTGTGATCTGTACTAGCCTTCAAATTCCTAAATGTATAAAGTCCACAAGTGCTTTTCCTGACTTCAAATGTGTTTTTAATTATATAATTTTCTTGTGTGAATCAGAAATACCAGGTGCAAAGTGAGATGTTTGTGACCCAATGGAGACTTAACAGCAGTTCTGTGAATGAGACATAATTGAGTGGTTAACAGGTACAATGACAACACACTCCCAGAAATCAAGGGAATCCTTAGGTTTTAGTACATTTGTATTAGGACCAAGCAAATGCTTTAAAACCTGTCCCACATGGATTATAAAGGCACAGATTTTGAGCATGTTGTTCAAATACTGTTAGGATTTATTAGTTTAAGATTTACAACTGAGTAGATTTTTGAGGGTCTATTAATTATTTATGAATGTTATTAAGAAATTCCTCATTGGTTTCCCTCTCTTCCTTGTTCTCATTATATTCCAGAAGAGATTTCTAGCTTTTCCTTAAACATACCTGCTTCTCTTGGCTACTATCAAGATGGGGATTTTTTGATTGTAGGAATCTTCTCCCCGAGAGTGACTGCTGGGGACACCAAAAGCAGATTTGGCTTTCAACACACATACTCCATACAAGATTACGTTTTTGTGTAAGTGAATGGCTTAAGTAAATAAGAAGTCTTAAAAACACTCTAGATGTGTGAAATATTTTTTTATGGGATAGTGCTGAGAATTTTATCCTGCTTAATTTCTTTTACACTGTTTTTGTGAATTGCCAGGGGTAATCAAACACACCTTATTTTCCTGAACTGGGTCTTATTTTCCAAGGCAAGACACATGAAATACTAAACCTTGATGCCCCTATTTCCCATTTGCTTCATTCCCTGATTTATTTTCTCAGACTCAAGCTGCACATTAAAAAGCCATAATTGTAAATAACGCATGAATTGTATTATGAGTCTGATTTGTTTTGGTAACAGATTCTTCCACATTTTCACAGAGAATATGATGTTTATAACTCAGATTATTATCATTGTTTTAGAAATAACACCCCAGAAAATTATCTTTCCAAGTTTGCCTTCTAGGGACCTTAATAAACATTATCAGCACATGCTGGCAATAGTTTTTGCTATAGAAAAAAATCAACAAGAACCTGAATCTGCTGTTCAATATGTCCTTGAGAGTTTATCTCTTCAGTGTCAGCTTCACTGAGATGAGGTCCATGGAAAGTTCCATGTCTTTGCTTTCAGGACAGAGCCCTCAAGCTCCCAACTACAGCTGCTGGCCTGAGAAGAGACACAAGCTGATGGCTGTGATAGGAGGTGTTTCAACAGGATCCACTCTGATTTCCCGAGTGCTAAGTCTCTACAACATTCCACAGGTAAAAAATATATTCTGGCCCTTGAAATTAAACACAGTATGATAGTACGTAATGCCAAATAATCCAATTAAAATTTCTTGAAAAGATAAAGAACTCCTAAACAATTTACTACTTATCATTATTACTTAAAAGTATATTTATGGGGTCAGAGAGGTGGCTCAGCAGTTAAGAGCACCGACTGCTCTTGCAGAGGACCCTGGTTCGATTCTCAGCACCCACATGGTGGCTAAGAACCATCTTTAACTCCAGTTCCAGGGGAATCCACCACCCTCTTCTCACCTCTGCAGCATTTAAAGACACGGGTGCACCAACACACATGCAGACAGTATACTCATACACATAAAAAATAATAATAAATAAATAAATATTTTTTAAAAAGTAAATTTATAAGATAAAAGATCCTTATGCAATAAAATATGAGATGAAAATCTCACAATCATGAATATGTATGCAGCAAACTCTGGTGCACCAAACTTTATAAAGGCAATTCTTCAGGATCTCAAGACATAGATTAACCCCAGTACACTAATAGTAGTGGACTTCTATACCCCACTAAGTCCTTTAGACAGATCAACAGGACAAAAGATAAACAGAGAGACATCTGAACTGAATGATACAATACACCAAATGGACCTCACAGATATCTATCGAATATTGCACCCAAACACCAGAGAATACGCTTTCTACTCAGCACCCCATGGAACATTCTCCAAAATAGACCATATACTGGGACACAGGAAAAAACTCAACAAATACAAAAAGATGGAAATAATCTCATTCATTCTATCAGAACACAGTGCAATAAAACTCAATATCAAAACCAGTATAAGCCCTAAAACCTAAAAGTACACATGGAGACTAAACAACATTCTCCTGAATAATGAATGGGTCAAGGAAGAAATAAAAAAAGAAATAAAAACATTCCTGGAACTGAATGACAACGATAATACAACACAATAAAACCTATGGGACACTTTAAAAGCAGTTCTAAGAGGGAAGTTTATAGCCCTAAGTGCCTACATCAAAATAAACAAACAAAAAGAAACAAACAAACAAACAAACCAGAAAGAGCACAAGTAAATGATCTAACACTGTAGCTAAAAATGCTTGAGAGACAACAACAAATGAACCCTAAATGCAGCAAACAAGAAGAAATAACAAAAATCAGAGCAGAGATCAATGAAACAGAAAGAAAAAAAATCTATTCAAAAAATCAATGAATCCAAAAGTTATTTCTTTGAGAGAATAAACAAGATAGACAGACTTGCCCAGTTAACCAAAAGAAATAAGGAACAACTCCAAATCAATAGAATCTGTGATGAAAGGGGAAACATCACAACAGACAATGAAAAGCTCCAGACAATCATATGGGAATACTTCAAAAACCTATACTCTACTAAGTTTGAAAACCTAGAAGAAATGGATGAATATCTGAAATCCCGGGAATCACGAAAGCTCAACCAAGAAGAGATCAGCAGCTTAAATAGACCAATAATATATGAAGAAATTGAAGATGTAATAAGAAGCCTCCCAACCCAAAAAAGCCCAGTCCCAGATGGTTTCAGAGCAGAATTCTATAAAATATTTCAAAAAGACTTACAACCATTACTACTCAAGTTGTTTAGAAGGATACAAATGGAGGGAGTTCTCTCAGAATCCTCTTATGAAGCCACCATCATTCTATTACCAAAACCAGGCAAAGATACAACCAAAAAGGAGAACTATAGACCCATCTCCTTAATGAGCACAAATGCAAAAATTCTAAATAAAATACTTTCAAATCACATACAGATCCACATCAAGAAGATCATCCACCATGACCGAGTTGGATTTATTCCAAAAATGCAGGGATGGTACAATATATGAAAATCAGTGAATATCATGAAACATATAAGTGAACTAAAACACAAAAACCATACAATCATCTCAATTGATGCAGAAAAAGCCTTTGACAAAATCCAGCATCCCTTCATGCTTAAAGTCCTAGAGGGAATTGGATTGGAGGGATCATTCTTCAATGTAATCAAAGCCATATACAGGAAACCCACAGCCAATATCATCCTAAATGGGGAAATGACAGAATCATTCCCCTTAAAGTTAGGAACTGGACAAGGCTGCCCCCTATCACCACTCCTCTTCAATATAGTGCTTGAAACACTTGCTAGGGTAATAAAGCAAGAAAAGGAAATTAAAGGAGTTCTAATTGGAAAAGAGGAAGTCAAGATATCCCTTTTTGCTGATGATATGATCGTTTACTTAAGGGATGCAAAGAACATCAGAAAACTCCTAGAATTGATTAAGAACTTCAGTAAAGTGGCAGTATACAAAATAAATCTAGAAAAATCAGTAACCTTTCTTTACACAAACAATAAGCAACAGAAGTAGGAGTACAAAGAGACCTTCCCATTCAAAATAATCTCAAAAACAATAAAATACCTAGGAACAAACCTAAACAAAGACACCAAGAATCTCTACAACAAAAATGTTAAAGCCCTGAAGAAGGAAATTGAAGAAGACATCAGAAGATGGAAAGACCTCACCTGCTCATGGATTGGGAAAATAAACATAGTAAAACTGTCTCAAAAAGGCCAAAAAAAATTTCTATTCTACCCAAACTCTTGTACAGATGTAATGCAATCCCAATTAAAATCCCCAAGAGTTTCTGCACAGGCTTGGAAAAAACCATCCTTAATTTCATTTGGAAAAACAAAAGACCCCGAATAGCCAAAGCAACCCTGGGCGAAAAGAGCAATACATGGGGGATCACTCTACAAGACTTTGAACTATACTACAGGGTTATAGTCATAAAAACAGCTTGGTACTGGTACAAAAACAGACCAGTTGACCAATGCAACAAAACAGAAGATCCAAACCTGAGCACATATAATTTCAGCCATCTCATATTCGACAAGGGGGCCAAGAAAACACAATGGAGGAAAGATAGTAACTTCAGCAAATGGTGTTAGCAAAAATGGATCACCACCTGTAGAAAAATTAAATTAAATCCCTACCTCTCACCTTGTACAAAAGTCAATTCCAGATGGATCAAAGATCTCAACTTTTCAATTTTGAAATCCAAAACTCTGGAGGCGATAGAAGAAAAGGTTGGCAGAAGATTAAAAGACATATGAGTAGGAAAAGACTTCCTAAATCAGACAGCAGCTGCAGAAGAATTGAGATCGACAATTGACAAATGGGACCTCATCAAACTCAAAAGCTTCTGTACATCAAAAGAAGCAATAAAGGAAGTGAAGAGAAAACCCACAGAGTGGGAGGAAACCTTCACTGCAAGTACATCTGACAAAGCATTGATTTCCAGAGTATACAAACTACTCAAAAAACAAAGAAGAAAAGAAATGAATCACTCAAAAGATGGAGCAAAGAACTGAATAGAGACTTTACAGTGGAAGAATTAGAGATGGCTGAGAAACATCTCAAAAAATGTTCAACATCACCAATAATTAGGGAAATGCAAACTAAAACCACTTTAAGACATCATCTCACTCTGATAAGACTGGCTAGGATCAAGAAAACAAATGTTGCCAAGTGCTGGAGTGGTTGTGGGGAAAGGGGTACACTCATCCATTGCTTGTCAGAATGTAAACTTGTACAACCACTATGGAAAGTAGTGTGTAGGACCCTTGGAAAACTCAAAATGAGTTTGCCATTCGACACAGCCATAGCTCTCCTGGGTACATACCCAGAAAACTCATCTTACTACAGAAATACATGCACAGCTATGTTTATTGCAGCTCTGTTTACAATAGCAAAAAGCTGGAACCAAGCCAAATGTCGCTCAACTGACGAGTGGATAGAGAAAATATGGAACATGTACACAATGGAATTCTATGCAGCAGTAAAGAAAGAGAACATTATGAACTTTGCAAGTAAATGGATGGAACTAGAAGATAATATGTTTAGTGAAATAACACAGTCCCAGAAAAACAAACGACGAATCGTATCCCTCATTTGTGGATACTAAGGTCAATAACCCAGTTTTAAATACTTCTTGGGGAGGGATGCATATTGGAAAGAACAACAATAGAAAGACTGCATAAAAACTGACTGAAATGGTGAAACTGGAGGGGTTGTAGGGGGACATAAGTCTATATGCGATTAATGTATATTTAATTGATGTGAGTTTAACAAGTATCCAACTTTGTCCAAATTCTATCTACAAACTACATGGTATTTTAGGACTCAGTAAAAGTAAAAATATCTATATTAAACAACATCGGTTTAAAGGTTTTAATAAAAACGGTAATATATCTAAGTTAAGTGGAAATATAAATTGTCCACATTTGTTCTACTTAAAATCTGTATAACAATAACCTTGGGATTAACATATACAAACGTCCTTTATAATTTCTTTGTTATACTGTATCATCTTCCAACATTATCTTTTACCTGTAGGATAATTTAACTTAAGGAATTAAGTTTGCTTCCCAAATTAGCAACATACAGTCACTCAAAACAGCTTGGGTAAATTTAATGAAATTTACACCGTGATTCCTGCCTATAGGTATGTGTACTACAACTGCCCTTTTGAGACTCATGGGTCAAAAAATAAAAACCTAAAATAAAAACGGGTGGATACAGTTACATATTGAAACTTTTTAATCAAATCTTCCATTTAAATCTTAAAAGTAACTATCAGAAAAGATATGTATGTTCCCACAGGTCAAAATGTCACCAACTTAATGGCTGAGAAAGAAAAGATACAGCTTTGCATTGTGCAGGATGTACCAAGAAATACCAGCAGAGAAATTGGCCCATCTAAGTATTAAAAGGAAGAAAAGCCTCAGACTGCTACAGACAGCAAACCCCTCTGTAGATCCTATTTTTAACAACTCTTTATAATGAGTCCTAATGAACCTTACTTTCTAGGTGCAGCAAAGCCTTAATATGAGAGACCTTCTTACCTCCTTTTCATAGAACAAAGAAATACATGATGGTAATGAAGTCATTCTCTAAGCGTAACTTAGAAGACTGTTATAGAGGTAATCTCCTATAAAACTGGTATAAGTGATTACTTTAATTGATGAATGGACATAGGAAATGTGAAAAGGATTATTCTCTATTCAGAGCCAAATACAATACTAAAGTCTTTTCAATCTGTGCATTTAAGTAAAATATATTAACACAGGAGAGCTCTGATATCAGCAATGGATTATTTTGTCAAGGAGATGTTGGCCAGGGGATCCAAGTCCCCCCCCCCCCAAAAAAAGGTAAAGGCTTCTTGCCTGTAAACTGGGATACCTGCAAGAAGAGAGGCGGTAAGTCCCTGCTGTGGAAGACCTGATGCAAGCATGGGAAAGATGTATCGAGACTGCACTTGCAAGTGTACAGTTGGTCCCTGGATGCCAGAGAGTGTTACGAAAGGCCACTAAACCAATAAAGCAAAAATTGGTCTTCTTGAGTCAAACAATACTCCTCTGTCAGGATCAGTTACACCTCACCTGCTTGTAAATACTGTGCAGCAGTGGCAGCCACATGTCTGTATATCCCAAATCTAATTGGCTATTAGCTCTCTCCTTGGAGGAATAGTTAATGGCTGATGCCACAAGCTTATATCCTCACGTGGTTAGGAGAAGTTATAAGCCACAGTAAGACCTTGTCATCTTTTACAGAAAAAATATAATTCATGGATTAGCATACCACCCAAACATCTGTGTGTATACCAAAGTAACCTACCATAATAATTAGTACTGTTTAAATACCTATAAATCTAATTTCTTGTGCTTCATTAGTAGGATTGAGAGGTTATACCTGGACAAACTGTCAATCCATGAAAGGAAATAGCCAGAACTGATCAGAGTCCAAAATGACATCTCCAGAGAAAGTAGACTGTTTTGCTTCTTGTCCACAAGTACCCCTTTTCTAAGCCTAGGGAACAATCTGTGGAAGAGGGGGCATGGTAGAATGTAAGGGCTGCGATTGGGGTGAATGGTGAAACTACAGCAATATAGTCTAGACACTTATTTGATCAACATGGTTGTACATAAAAGCCCCACCAGGTGGATGGTGGGAGACATGGACTGTGTGGGTTTAGGCATAGCTGCTTGCAAATTGGTTCTACATGAAGGATGCCTATACTAATTACTTATTGTTAAAAAAATAAAAATAAAAAATTGAAAAAAAACTCTCCAACATGAAAACATATAAATAAAAATATAACAACTAATACTTCTATCCAGTCTTTTATGTTATGAAACTTTATATTAATTTTAATCACAAACATGGGAAATATGAGAATTTTACTCAAGTTTTACAGTATATATGCTATAAACAATGTTAACTAGAATTCATTTTTTGCAGTATCATTTAAATTTCCACATAATATTTCTTTCCACAAAGTTAACTTATATATTTTTATGTCCCAATACTTAGGTCGTTTATAATTCTGTTCTATTCAGAGGAAAATCTTAACTCATGGTCTAGTTTAAAAATGGTTTTATTGATTAGGAATAGCTTCCTATAAACATTGTTGGAGTACTGATATTTTTAAGTGTAGTTTTTTTTGGAAGAGTTATGAAAATTGAAAATTGCTATTTTGAAGCATCAATTAAGCCAGAAATCATGGTGCACAACTTTACTCGAACACTTGAGTGACAGCAGTAGGCAGATCTCTGTGAGATCAAGGACAGCCTGGTCTACATGTCAAATTTCAAGCTGAGTGGTGCTACAGGAGGATACTGTCTCAAGGCAAGAAAAAAGAAACTTTAATATATAGGCAATAGCAAGGGCCCAAACTTCTGTACATTTTCCTCCATAATTAGTAGAATTACTTTTAGAATTTTATCAAGTGCGTTAGGCCATAAATTGATTTTTTATAAGTTGATTTTTTAATTCTTTGGGAGTTAATTTTATTTGTATTTACATTTGCAAGGTATGTTTTTATTAGGACATTTTCATATACACACGTATGTAGCATTGTACCTTGGTTTTTTAGTTACTACCTTCCCTGTACCCCTCCCCTCCCACTATAGACCTCCTGTTTGCATGTCATAGGATTCTTTCTTTGCTCTGCAGGTGGTATTTAATTCCATGCAATTTCTATAATCAACCCTCAGAATATTTGCAGAATTGTATCCTTCCAGAAATTCCATGTCTGTGCCAACATTTTGAAAGGTTTTCCTTAAATTATCAGTGTCAGGTTTTACTTTAATGTCATCTCTGAACAATTTTGACTTGATTGTTCTATGGGAACTGGGAGGTATAGGGCTCTAATTTCATTTTTCTACATGTGGATATTCAATTCTCTTAGAAGACATTGTGGAAGCATCTGTATTTCTCTAATATAAGTTTTTGACTATAGTTATATGAATTTATTTCTAAGTCCTAAATCTATTCCATTTGTTTAGATGCCTGTTTTGTGCCAGTACTATGCTGTTTATGTTACTGTGACTTACTGGCATTATTTCATATCTGGTCTTGTGAAACATCTAGTATTCTCTCTGTTTATGAATGTTTTGTCCCTTGGGGAATCTTTTGTGCTTTCAATATGAATTTTGGAACTACTCTTCCTAGATTTGTGAGGAATGTCATAACGTTGATGAGGATTGTGTTTAACCTCTGTCACTTTTGGTCATATACCAAATTTTAAAATATTAACTTTGCTCATCTCTCTTTTATAAGTTCCTTCTATCTTCTGACATCCTTGATTTCATTATTATATTAGTGTTTCATTCTAAAGAACTTTCACCCCTTTGGTTAGGTTTACTCTTAGATATTTTTAAAGATATGGCAAATGGGATTTCCCACAGTGCTTCTTTTTCTGCAAGGCCATTGATAATATATAGAAAGTTGTTAATTTTAGCATGTTCATTTATTTGGTATTTTGAGATAGGGTTTCCCTGTAGCCCCAGCTGTCCTGGAACTTGCTATGTAGACCAGGCTGGCCTTCAACTCACACAGATCTGCCTGCCTCTGTCTCTGAGTGCTGGGACTAAAGGTGTGCAACACCATGCCTGGCTAGCATATTGATTTTGTACTCCTTTGCTGAAAGTTTTTATGAAATCTGAGAGTTTTCTGGCAGGATTGTCATAGTATTTTAAGTATGTAAACATCTGAAAAGAGGGATCATTTGACTTCTTTTTTATTTGTATATTTTTCTTGCTGTATTGATTTTGCTCTGATTTCAAGCTGAAATTGATGGTGACAATGAATACTTTCATCTACTACTGATTTTAGAGAAAAGGCTTTTAGTTTTCCCCCATTTCATATGTATTGGCTATCAGTTTGTAATAAATAGATATTATTATGGTGAGGAAACTTGCTTTTTTTCTAGATCCTCCAGCACTTTTGTAATGAAAGATTGTTGAGGTTTACAATAGGTCTTTATGGTTTCCCTCATTTGTGGACGCTAGTACCAAATCCCCCAATTGAAAGAAAAGCTGAGCAATGTTATTGTTATAGTTCTTTCTATTTGAAAACAACTGTGATGTTATAATGTGAATATCTTAAGGAGCCCTAGAATTAACTTATCACCTACTTTCAGGCATGAAAATTAGTGTATATGGGTGGAAGGTATATATTCATATATTAGAGTAATATAAAACTAAAAGAAAATTTGAAATCCGGAACATAATAAAAAAGAAGGGAGCACTATATTTCAACCTGTGGATGGGAATTTTCCCCATTCTTGGTTCCTCTGTAGTGCAAAAGAATTCCTGTCTCCTTCTTGCACAGTTGACTTGTGTAGTTTTGGTGTTGCTTTATGGAGTTAAGGAACATGGAAAAAAAGAAGGAATGTGTAGATGAAACAGATCAATGAATACTAAGTTGGTTACATACAGCATAATGCTTTGGTGTACAGTTTTACAGTAGGATCAATATAGATGTGATGTTGCATGCATTTCAAAAGACTCAAAGAATGAACTGTGTAATTTTGTTGAGAACTGTGGAATTTTTAACCACAAAGAAATTATCCATGTTTAACAACCTAGACATGTTCATCAGTTGTAAGTTTTATTTATTTTTATTTTTTTATCAGCCTTTAAACCAATGTTGTTTAATATGCACTTATTTACTTTTACTAAGTCCTAAAACATGATGTATCCTGTAGACAGAGTCTGGGAAAAACTGGATACTTGCTGAACTCATGTCAACCAAATATGCACCAATCAAATATACCCCTGTGTCCCTCTCCCACCCCTCCCACCCCTCCCGAGTCACCATTTCAGTCAGTTTTCTGATGCAATCCCTCTGTTGTTGTTCTTTTAACATGCATCCCTCTCCACAAAAAATATTTATAACTGGGTTATTGGTACTAGCATCCACATATGAGAGATACCATTTGTCGTTTGTTTTTCTGGGACTCTGTTACCTCACTTAACATGATGTCTTCTAGCTCCATCCATTTACCTGCAAAGTTCATGATTTTGTCTTTCTTTACTGCTGCATAGAATTACATTGTGTACATGTACCACATTTTCTCTATCCTTTCGTCAGTTGAGGGGCATTTGGGTTGATTCCAGGTTTTTGCTATTGTGAACAGAGTGGCAATAAACATAGCTGTGCATGTATCTCTGCAGTAAGATGAGTCTTGTGGGTATATACCCAGGAGTGGTATGACTGGGTCAAATGGCAGGATCATTTTGAGTCTTCTAAGGGTTCTCCACACTGTTTTCCATAGTGGCTGCACAAGTTTACATTCCCACCAGCAATGGATGAGTGTTCCCCTTTCCCCACACCCTCTCCAGCACTTGGCATCATTTGTTTTCTTGATCCTAGCCAGTCTTACTGGAGTAAGGTGGTATCTTAAGGTGGTTTTAATTTGCATTTCCTTAATTATTAGTGATGTTGAACACTTCTTAAGGTGTTTCTCAGCCATCTCTAATTCCTCCTCTGTGAAGTCTCTGTTCAGATCTTTGCTCCATCTTCTGAGTGATTCATTTGTTTTCTTTCTTCTTTGTTTTTTGAGTAGCTTGTATACTCTGGAGATTAATGCTTTGTCGGATGTATCTGCTGTGAAGGTTTCCTCCCATTCTGTGGGTTTTCTCTTCACTTCCTTTATTGTTTCCTTTGATGTACAGAAGCTTTTGAGTTTAATGAGGTCCCATTTGTCAATTGACGACCTTATTTCTTGTGCAGCTGCTGTCTGATTTAAGAAGTCTTTTCCTACACCTACGTCTTGTAGTCTGCTGCCAAGTTTCTCTTCTATCACCTCCAGAGTTTTGGATTTCACGTTGAGGTCTTTGATCCATTTGGAATTGACTTTTGTACAGGGTGAGAGGTAGGGGTTTAATTTCATTCTTCTACAGGTGGTGATCCAGTTTTGCCAACACCACTTGTTGAAGATGCTGTCTTTCCTCCAATGTGTCTTCTTGGCCTCCTTATCAAATATGAGATGGCTGAAATTGTATGTGCTCAGGTTTGGATCTTCAATTTTGTTCCATTGGTCAACTGGTCTGTTTTTGTGCCAGTACCAAGCTGTTTTTATGACTATAGCCCTGTAGTATAGTTTGATGTCTGGTATAGCGATCCCCCCTGTATTGCTCTTTTCGCCCAGAGTTGCTTTGGCTATTCGGGGTCTTTTGTTTTTCCAAATGAAATTGAGGATTCTTTTTTCCAAACATGTGAAGAAGCTCTTGGGGATTTTGATTGGGATTGCATTAAATCTGTATACAAGTTTAGGTAGAATGGACATTTTTACTATATTTATTTTCCCAATCCATGAGCATGGGAGGTTTGTCCATCTCCTGATGTCTTCTTCAATTTCCTTCTTCAGAGGTTTAAAATTTTTGTTGTAGAGGTCCTTGGTATCTTTGGTTAGGTTTGTTCCTAGGTATTTTATTGTTTTTGAGGCTATTGTGAGTGGGAAGGTCTCCTTGTATTCCTTCTTCAGCTGCCTACTGTTGGTGTAGAGAAAGGCTACTGATTTTTCTAGGTTTATTTTGTATCCTGCCACCTTACTGAAGCTCCTAATCGTTTCTAGGAGTTTCCTGGTGGAGTTCTTAGCATCCCTTAAGTAGACAATCATATCATCAGCAAAAAGGGATAGCTTGACTTCCTCTTTTCCTATTAGAACTCCTTTAATTTCCTTTTCTTGCCTTATTGCCCTAGCAAGGGATTCAAGCACTATGTTGAAAAGGAGTGGTGACAGGGGACAACCTTGCCGAGTTCCTACCCTTAAGGGGAATGCTTCTGTCGTTTCCCCATTTAGGATGATATTGGCTGTGGGTTTCCTGTATATGGCTTTGATTACATTAAGGTATGATCCCTCCAATCCAATTCCCTCTAGGACTTTAAACATGAACGGATGCTGGATTTTGTCAAAGGCTTTTTCCGCGTCAATTGAGATGATGGTGTGGTTTTTGTCTTTCAGTCCGTTTATATGCTTGATGATATTTATTGATTTTCGTATGTTGAACCATCCCTGCATCTCTGGTATGAATCCAACTTGGTCATGGTGGATGATCTTCTTGATGTGGGTCTGTATGCGATTTGCCAGTATCCTATTTAGAATTTTGGCATCTGTGTTCATTAGGGAGATGGGTCTATAGTTCTCCTTTTTAGTTGCATCTTTGCCTGGTTTTGGTATTAGAGTGATGCTGGCTTCATAGAAGGAATCTGGGAGAACTCCCTCCGTTTGTATCCTTCTAAACAACTTGAATATTAATGGTTGTAAGTCTTTTTGAAATATTTTATAGAATTCTGCTGTGAAACCATCTGGGCCTGGGCATTTTTTGGTTGGGAGGCTGCTTATTACATCTTCAATTTCTTCACATATTATTGGTCTGTTTAAGCTGTCGATCTCTTCTTGGTTGAGCTTTGGTGATTCCCAAGATTTCAGATATTCATCCATTTCTTCTAGGTTTTCAAACTTGGTAGAGTATAGGTTTTTAAAGTAATTCCGTATGATTGTCTGGATCTTTTCATTATCTGTTGTGATATTTCCCTTTTCATCACAGATTCTATTGATTTGGAGTTGTTCCTTCTTTCTTTTGGTTAACTGGGCTAGAGGTCTGTCTATCTTGTTTATTCTCTCAAAGAACCAGCTTTTGGATTCATTGATTTTTTGTATGGTTTTCTTTGTTTCTATTTCATTGATCTCTGCTCTGATTTTTGTTATTTCTTCTTGTCTGCTGCGTTTAGGGTTCATTTGTTGTTGTCTCTCAAGTACTTTTAGCTGGAGTGTTAGATCGTTCACTTGTGCTCTTTCTGTTTTTTTAATGTAGGCACTTAGAGCTATAAACTTTCCTCTTAGGACTGCTTTTAAAGTGTCCCATAGGTTTTGCTGCGTTGTATTATCATTGTCATTCAGTTCCAGGAATGTTTTTATTTCTTTCTTTATTTCTTCCTTGACCCATTCATTATTCAGGAGAGTGTTGTTTAGTCTCCATGTGTTCTTGTAGGTTGTAGGGTTTATCCTGGTGTTGATATTGAGTTTTATTGCACTGTGGTCTGAAAGAATGCATGAGATTATTTCAATCTTTTTGTATTTGTTGAGTTTTTCCCTGTGGCCCAGTATATGATCTATTTTGGAGAATGTTCCATGGGGTGCTGAGTAGAAAGTGTATTCTCTGGTGTTTGGGTGGAATATTCGATAGATGTCTGTGAGGTCCATTTGGTGTATTGTATCATTCAGTTCAGATGTCTCTCTGTTTATCCTTTGTCCTGTTGATCTGTCTAAAGGACTTAGTGGGGTATTAAAGTCCCCTACTATTAGTGTGCTGGGGTTAATCTGAGCCTTAAGATCCTGAAGAGTTGTCTTTACAAAGTTTGGTGCGCCGGCATTTGGTGCATATATATTCATGATTGTGAGATCTTCATCGTCGATTGTTCCTTTAATGAAGATATAATGGCCCTCTTTGTCTCTTTTGATTTCTTTTGCTTTGAAGTCTATTTTGTCTGATATTAGGATAGCGACACCTGCTTTCTTTTTGGTACCATTTGCTTGGAATATTTTCTTCCATCCCTTCACCTTAAGTTGGTGTCTGTCCTTGAAATTGAGATGGGTTTCTTGCAGACAGCATATAGATGGATTTTGTTTCCTAATCCATTCTCCCAGTCTATGCCTTTTGATTGGGGAGTTCAGCCCATTAATATTTAAGGTTATAATTGAAAGATGGATGTTTTTTCCTTTCACCTTATTATCCATTTGGACTTTTAGTCTCTGATTCTACTCCTATGTTTATATTTTTATTAGTTTCTTTTCCTAGGTGCTTGAGGATAGTTGCTCCTCTCTTCTGCCCTTTGAATTGCTTCAAGCATTTTCTGGAGAGTTGGTTTTCCGGACATGTATTCTATCATCTTGTTTTTGTCTTGGAAGATTCTTCTCTCTCCTTCAACTGTAATTGACATTTTTGCTGGGTAAAGTATTCTGGGTTGGCATCCATAGTCCTTTAACACTGGGAATGCTTTGCTCCATGTTCTTCTTGCTTTCATGGTTTGCGGCGAGAAGTCAGTTGTAATTCTGATGGGTTTCCCTTTGTATGTGACTTGTTTTTCTTTTGTGGCCTTCAGAATTTTATCTTTGTTTTGGGCATCTAGCATTTTGACTATGATGTGGCGTGGGGAGTTTCTTTTCTGATCTTGTCTATTTGGAGTCCTGTGTGCTTCTTGTATTTGAATGGGTTTGTCTACTTTTAGTTTGGGGAAGTTTTCATCTATTATTCTGTTGAAGATCTGATCAATACTATTCTCTTGAGATTCTTCTCCTTCCTCTATTCCCATGATGCGGAGGTTTGATCTTTTCATAGTGTCCCATATTTCCTGGTTGTTCCAGTTTTGTGTATTTTTAAATTTTTCATAATCTTTATTTGAGTTTTTTAGTTGCTCTGTGTTATCTTCCAGATCTGATATTCTTTGTTCTGCTTCCTCCATTCTAATTCTGAGGCTTTTTCCTTTCCTTTCTTCCTGGTTAGATAAGTGTTCTATTTCCTTTTTCATTTCATCCTGTGATTTCCTTAATATATCCATTTCCTTTATGAGTTTCTCAATTTCTTCTTGGTGTTCCTTACTTCGTTGGTTGGCCTCCTTTTTCAGTGTTTCTACTTCCTTAAGGTGTTTGCTTTTTCTCTCTCTCTTATTCTTTCTGGAGTTTGTCAATCTCTTCCTTTAGTTTGTTATTGTATCCCTCTAGGTCCTTTTTGAGTTTTTCATTCTCTCTCTTTACTTCTCTGAATTCTTCTTTTAGTTTGTCATTGTATCCCTCTAGGTCCTTTTTGAGTTTTTCATTCTCTCTCTTTACTTCTCTGAATTCTTCCTTTAGTTTGTCATTGTATCCCTCTAGGTCCCTTTTGAGTTTTTCATTCTCTCTTTACTTCCCTGAATTCTTCTTTATGTTCTTTAATTTCTCTGCATAGGTCTGCAATTAGTCCTCTAGGGTCTGTTTCTGGGGTCACCTCCAGGGGGATCCGATTGTAGCTGTCTCCGGGTCGGTAGAGCTTGGTGCGGAATTATCCTGCACCTTTCCCATATTGTCTCTTCGTCTTCTCCCTGGCATTTGGGTTTCCCTTTTGTGATTCAAATCTCAAATGCCTTTTCAGTTTGTTGAAGGCTGAAAGCTTGTTTTATTTTGCTTGCCTCCTTCCAATGCCTTTTTTTTCCCCCTTCCTTCCCTCCTCGTTGTTTATGGAGTATTGACTTCTCTAGTTTTCAGGCTTTCACTTTTTTTTTTATACATTGGATACTGAAAGTCTCTTCCTTTCCTGTTTTGAATGTTCTCTTAATCCACTGGATACTCTCTCCTCAATTCCAGTTGTTGGTGTTGGGGGGTTCCTGACTTAACCCGCGCCCCATTACCTTCCTGGAGCAGTGGCGGGCTGGTCCTGACCCCTGCGCTGCTCAGAACCACAATATGGTATCTGCACCTGACTCCAAACCCAGGATCCCCTCCCACTTGTGACTACGGGGGGCGGGGCCACCCAGCCGGGCAGCCACGCTTTAGCAGGATTTAGGAGTCTGGTCTAGGTCCGCCAGTCACTGGCCCCCTCTGCCACAACTCAGCAAATCAATTTTCCTGCACCAGTTGGTCGATGCCCTAAGTTTACCTTCCTGGAGCAGTGACGGGCTGGTCCTGACCCCTGCCCTGCTCAGCACCACAATATGGCATCTGCGCCTGACTCCAAACCCAGTTGTAAGTTTTAAACAATGTATATATGCATGAAATATCATTTGACCCTATAAATATGCAGAACTATATATTTGTGTATGTCAGCCAATATAAATTAAATATAAAAAAAGAAAAAAACCAAAGATATTTTTTGCTTCTGAGATGATCATGTAATTTCTTCCCTCAAGTTTATTCATCTGATCCATTATATTTATTGATATGCACACACACACACACACACACACACACACACACAGTATCTATAACCATCCTTTCATGCCTGGGATGAAACCAACTTGGAAATTGTATATTTTCTTCTTAATGTAATCTTGAATTATGTTTGAACATTTTTTGGTCTTTTTGAGACAGGGTCTCCTTTAGGCCCAACTTGCCTGGAGCTCGCTATGTAGACCAGGCTGGCCTTGAACTCACAATGATCTGCCTACCTCTGCCTCCTGAGTGCTGGTGTTAAAGGTTTGCACCACTGCACCAACCTGTTTGCACATATTTTATTGAGAACTTTTGACTCTATTCCTATTCTGCAATTTTTGTCTATGTAGCCATTTTTAGAACTCAACTGAAAAGAATAAATTATTTCATTTATTTTTTTTTCCTAGATTTCCTTTTATTAGGTTCTGGCCAGATCTTTATTTTTTTCTATTTACTGCTTTTAGGATTACCTTGCACTTGATTTTATAAGACCTGGAGGTGAAGCATTAGGTTCTTTATTTGAGATCTCACTGTTACTTTTTAATGTAAAACTCCTAGTATAAAATTTTCTCTTAGGAACATTCAACATTGCTCTTGTTGTCTGGGGTCATGTTGTTTGTAGACTTTTGTGTTTCTATAAATTTTAGAATTGCTTTTCATGCTTTTTAAAGAATGTAATTTTGATGAGAGTTGCATTGAGTCTATGAACTACTTCTGGTAACATAGCTATTTTCACAAAATAAATTTTGTCAGTCCATGAGCATATGTGGCCTTTTTATCTTCCCTTGTCTTCTTTCATTAATTTATATGTATTTATTTATTGGAAAAAATTTAATTGAATTTTGTGTATTTCATGCATAGTGTCTCAATCAGTCTTAATCACATTTATAATACCCTCTCCTTTGACACCCTCCTCCAGTCCCCCCTCTGGAATTCATACATTATCATTTGTGTTAAAGTATACTATGCCAAATTAATCTCCATAGCCATTCCTCAGTACAAGTTCATCCACTAAGCATCCAGTCTTTCTACCCAGAGACCCTTGCTTTAAGAAGACCAGTTATTCCCCACCCAATATTAATCAGCTGCCAATATTTCTTCAGTTAAGTTTGGGTTCTGCTACCCATTTCTGCAGTTCCATGCTGGGTTTTTGCCTGGTTGAGCTTGCATGGGTCTTGTGCATGCTGACATTAATGCTGTAGGTTCATTTGAAAAGCATCCCAGGAGCTCATAGGATTCATTTCCATATGCTCTTACATCATCTCCTTGGCTCTTACAATCTTTCCACCTCCTCTTTTGCAATGTTCCCTGAGCCCTGGATGAGTGATATATACTTATATATAAGGATTTGATACTAACATCCATAAATGATGGAGAACATACATCATTTGTTTTTCAGAGTCTGTTTTTTCACTTAGCATAACCGCTTCTAGTTCTATCCATTTACTGCAAACTTCATGATATCATCTTTCTTTACCATGGAGTAGAACTCCATTGTGTAAAACTACCATATTTTCATTATCTACTCATCACTTGGACATTTAATTCTCTATCATCTCTTTGCTATTGTGAAAAGAGCAGCAATAAACCTGGATGTGCAAGTATCTTTGCAATGGGATGAATTTCTAGGAGTTTTCTTGTGAAATTTTTGTCATCTCTTAGGTATAATATAATTCCATGTGCAACGGGATAGTTTGACCTCTTCTTATCCAAATAGGATTCTTTAATTTCATTCTGTTGTCTGATTACTCTAGCAGGAGTTTCAAGCACTATATTGAAAAGGAGCAGAGATAGTGGACAGTCTTGCCAGGTTGTTGATTTTAAGGGAAATGCTTCCATTTTTTCTCCATTTAGAATGATGTTGGCTGTGGTTTTGTTGAATATAACTTTAACTCTGTTGAGGTATATTCCTACCAGTCCAATACCCTCTTGGACTTTTAACATAAATGATGTTGTATTTTATCAAAGGCCTTTTATGCATCTATTGATATGACCATGTGGTTTTTGTCTTTGAGTCCATCTATATGGTTTTTGGTATTTATTTTGTCATGTATATTCAACCATCCCTGCACCTCTGGAATAATATGACTTGATCATGGTGGATGAATATCCTACATGTGCTTGTGTGCAGTTTGCAAGTATTTTTTTGAGAATTTTTGCATCTATATTCAGTAAATATATAGGCCTATAATTTTCTCTTTGGGTTATATATTTACCTCATTTTGGTATTAGAGTGATGATTTTTTATAGGTGGAATTTGGTAGATTTCCCTCTGTTTCTATTTTTGAGTAACATATTACATAATATTGGTTATAAATCTTTAAATGTCTGGTTCCTGCTTCATTGCTGTAAGTTCTATGTTTGAATTATATTCTGTGTTCATCAGTATGGTCTTACATTCAATTTCTGAGAAATAACCAATGGTTCTAGCAAAAGCTTGGTTTATTTTGGGAGTCTCTTGTACAGCTCTGAGCAGCAACTGAAAGGGAGGTCTCTCCTGTCTGGTACTGTGCCCCTTGCCATAAAGGGCCCAGGTTTTAAATATGCAGTAATGATCAGTCATGGTATGTATATTTCTCATGGGGTTCCCAAGCCAACACATTTCCCTCTGTCTTTCCATGCTACTCATAATCCATTAATCTCTCTTCTCTCTCTCACCTTCTAACTTTCCTTCCTCCAAATTTCATTTGTCTAGAGATATGACCCCAATAAGCTTTTTGCTAGGCTCTATGTCCTCCCAACACTGTGCATTTGTACTGACTCTCATAAGTTGACTCTTATTGAGAGGGTTCCAAGTATTAACCATCCTTCAGATAATAGTGCCACTATTGCACCAATAGAGATTTTTCTGGGCAACTCATCATGATTGTTAGAATTTGGCACTGAGTTGTACCATTGACTAATTTGCTCTCATATTGGTGTTAATATTGTCTAGCATTATGAGTGCTTAACTTCAATTAGAAAAGTTCCATGTCAGTTCCTGCTCCATTAATCTAAGTCCTATCCCTCAATTCAGGTTTAAGTCATGATTTGAATTGATATTTCATTAAACCACATATTTTTAAATATTATGGGCTTTTATTCCAGAACATTAACACAAATTACACCATTCAGGCTCCCCTCCTATTGTTATCTATGGTATATTGTTCACGACATGGAAAATACTCAAATTATTTAAGTAGGTTCAACTAAATCTCACTTGTAAAACAATAACAGCATTAAATGAGTGTTAATGTGATTATTAGTAACCATGCTTGAATTTCACATTCGGATCTTTCCTTGTCCTACTCTTCTCATTAAAGGTGACTTTCTGTTCTGCAGATGGCTACTTGTGCAATCCATGAGATTGGACTCCAAACCTCCTAGTGCATAGGGAATTTCCTTTCATCCTACTATGTTTTGTGAATTCCCTATTGATTCTAAGTTTGTTGTCATGCACGGAGTTTGTCATCCTTTTATGTTCCTTCTTTTTTTTTTTTTTTTTGGTCTTTTAGAGACAGGGTCTCCCTGTAGTCCCAGCTGTCCTGGAACTCACTCTGTAGACCAGGCTGGCCTTGAACTCACAAAGATCCACCTGCCTCTGCCTCCCGAGTGCTAGGATTAAAGGCGTGTGCCACCAAGCCTGGCTTATGTTTCTTCTTTTTACTGTTTTTTTCTTTCTTTTTCTCTCTCTGATCCATACTGGAGGCAGGTCCATTACTCTCTGATCAGTCCCGGAGGCAGATCCTTTGCTCTCTAATCCATCCTAAAAGCCAGGTCCTTTGCTCTCTGACCCTTCCTGGAGACAGGTGCTTTGCCCTCTGATCTGTCCTGGAGCCAGGTTCTTTGATCTCTGATCAGTCCTGAAGGTAGGTCCTTTGCTCTCTGATCCATCCTGGAGTCACATCATTTGCTCTCTGATCGGTCCTGGAGATGGGTCCTTTACTCTCTGATCTGTCCTGAAGGTGGGTGCTTTGCTATCTGATCTGCCCTGGAGATGGGTCCTTTACTCTCTGATCCATCCTGGAGGTGGGTCCTTTGCTCTCTGATCCATCCTGGAGATAGGCCCTCTGCTCTCTGCTCCGTCCTTCAGGTGGGTCCTTTACTTTCTGACTTGTCCCGGAGGTAGGATCTTTGTTCTCTTTTCCATTTGGTCATATGGGTGTTGTTCTATGACCAGGAGATGCTTCTGTTTGCCTTTTATTTAACTGAATTTTAGTATGTTTATACCGTTAGTGTTTCTTTTTTTTTTTTTTTTTTTTTTTTTTTTTTTTTTTTTTTTTTTTTTTTCTGTGACCTAGGTGGGCAGGACTGTCCTGCAGATTGGGAGACAAAGAAGATGGGATTTCAGACCATGGGGCAGGAATGGTGCTTTTACCAATCTGTGCTAATTGATTTAGCAGGTCTGGAATAAGGAGATAGACCAGAGGCCTAAGGTGGAAGATTTAGTGCCTGCCTGTGTCTGAGACTGACAGAATCAGCATGGAGGTGGGTGAAGTGAATGGAGATGTGGGAAAGCTGGGTCTGACTTACCAGGGTCCTAGGTAGGGTAAGACCATCTGTCTGCCAGGTCAGACACCAGGAGTTTGGGGTCCTCTGAAGGGGGAATCAGCCACCTATCCCAGGTTGTTTAGCAAGTGAGGGAGTTAGTACAGTGGTAGAATTGGTGCCTGTGGATATCTGAGGCTGGGTGAGAACCTCTTTCTTATTTTTATCCCTGGCATTTGTTCCTCTTCCATTGTTTTTCTAGGTAAGGCTTTGGGAACAAATCTGAATAAGAATGGAGAGAGTAGGCACCAATACCTAGGTCTAGATACTAATGGAAATTTTCCCAGGTTTCCACATTTTGTATAATGGTGCCTTTATCATGTGGAAATGTCTTCAATCTTCCTCAATCCTTCAAGTTTATTGAATGCCTTTTCTGTATCTATTGGGATTATCTTGTGACTTCTATCCTTACATTTATTTGTACATGTATTACATGTTGTACTTCATTATTTTGAAACAACTTTCTGTTGGTGGGGTATATGAGGCCATTACTCTGTTATTTAATTCAGTTTGTAAATATTTTATTGAGCATTTTCCATCTATGTTCATCAGGAAATTGGCATGCAGTTTTCTGGTGTTTGTTGTTGTTGTTGTTGCGGCATTACTATGTCCTGTGTTGAGTTTCAAGGTATTTCTATTTTTACAACAGCTTGAGACACAGTAGTAGTTGCACTTTTTGACAGGTTTTACAGTGTTGATGAGTAAATCTATCCAGTCCTATGATCTTCTTTGTTGAGATACTTTTAATAACAGAATGCACATTATCACTCATTATTTGGTTAAGTACTTTTTGTTTGGGGTGTGATATATCATGGAGATATTTTTCTCTGGTCATGGCATTCTAGTTGCGTGTGTTTAGACACACATTTCTTTCTGTAAGTTTGGATATTTTGAAGCATTGTTTTCTATTTGATTTTGTGTTTGTTTTTTACCCCACCCTAGTTCATGCATACAGCCATACATGTCTTGCATCTTTTTGTCAGTCTTTTTAAAGATGTTCTCTGCAGAGGTTTATTCTTTTAGACAGAAGTTAATTGTTTCAGTCAGTTCTTTGTCCCAGTCCTCTTGTCATTGTATTTTCATTGATTAAATATGTTTATTTATCTCTTTTTTTTACTTTGCAATTCCTTAGATTTAATATTCAGAATGTATTCCAGTATTCTCAGTTTTGGTCTAATTAATTTTAGTTTTTGTTTATGTATCTCAGTGGAGTATTATTTTACCTTTGTCTTTCATCCTAAAGATTTTTTTCTTTTATTGAATTTTTTTCTGTTGATATTTGTTTGGGCTTTGTTTTATTTCAAATGAATTTTATTTTAAACTGAATTTTCACATTTATCAGAATGATACTTAACATATGGGACTAAAGGTCAGAAATTGAACAAGGTATAATAATCTCTGCTATATTTCTCCTTACCACCAGAGTTCCACTCCCCAGAAGCAACTCCTATTAGCTGTCTCTTCTTTAATTAACCTCAACATATTAGCATCATGACTAGTTATGTCAACTTGACAGGTCTAGAATCACCTGGGAAATGGGCCTCTAAGTATATCTATGGAGGATTATCTTGATTATGTCAGATGAAGTGGAAGATCTATCCACTGTGGGTAACACAGTTTCCTGACTGGCATCTTATACTGTATGAACAGAAAAGGAACTGAGCAGCCAACATGCATCTATTTCTCTGTGTCCATGATTATGGTGGCAACGTGGCAGCAGCTTCAAGCCCCTGCTGCCTTGACTTCCCCTCAATGACAGACTTACCTTGAGCTGTGAACTGAAGCAAACACTTCTTCCTTATGGTGATTCTGGTAGGACATTGTTAAACTTAGCAATAAGAAAAGGAACTTAAACAACTAGATGATACATTTTGTTGTTACCGATTTCCTTTTATTGTAGGAGCAATTGTTCCTGCAAAATAAATGTCCAGAATTAAGGCAACTTATCTCCTCCAGGACAAATGGGCACTCATTAACGGTTCATGCTGATCCATGTTTTATACTGTATTTTCATTTCCTTTATTATCAGATTGACATTTTGGTTTGCTATATTATTCTGAGTACCAATAAGAAATTTCTCTGCCTCTCAAAAATATGTAAATTGTTCTGTTATTAAAAATGACATCTTGGACTGGAGAGGTGGCCTAGTGGTTAAGAGCGCCGACTGCTCTTACAGAGGACCCGGGTTCGATCCCCAGCACCCACATGGCGGCCGAGAGCCGTCTGAAACTCCAATTCCAGGAGAACTCCAGCTCCAGGGGAATCCGAGACCCTCTTCTGACCTCCGCGGCATTGCACGACGCGGGTGCACAGACCTGCATGCAGACAGTACATTGATATACATACAGAAATAAATAAAATAAAACATTAAAAAAATAAAAATAAAAATGACATCTTTTTTTGGTCTTCTTGAGACAGGGTCACCCTGTAGACCCAGCTGTCCTGGAACTCACTCTGTAGACCAGGCTTGCCTTGAACTCACAGAGATCCATCTGGCTCTGCCTCCCAAGTGCTAGGATTAAAGGTGTGAGCCACCATGCCCAGCTTAAATATGACATCTTTTCCTTCCATTTGTTGCCTTTATGATTCTGGGTCCTGCACATCTTCCACAGCGCTCCTTCCTTAATTTGAATTCGCTTGTTAGAGAGCACATTTTGAGTAGAAGAAATGTCACAAAGGTTGTTCAACTCAGGTTTTAATTTGATTCACTATTTTAATTTCCATGATTTTTCCTTGGTTCTTATTTTAGAATGTCAATTCCTCTATTTCCCTTTTCTGGGACACAAAATCCCTCAGTGGTCTTCAATGCTCAAGTTTTGAACAATAGAGGACATGCTTTGTAAAGAAGCTTTGAGAGAAATGTATAGGATTAATTGTACAGACAACTCACCTCAAGAGTTTCCTAAGAAATGCAGCAACATGCTTGAAAAGGTGGAAGAAATGTATAGAGATTTTAAACATATATAGGAAGAAATAAAAATCATTTTTCCTCATCTTATTTTAGGATGCTTGAATATGTAAATTAAGTGTAAAAGAGAGTCATTTGAACTTCTACGCCTATACAAATGTTTCTAGTGGATTTAAAATATTTAATATATTCATCTTTCTCAGTAGATTATGAGTTTTTCAGTGAAAAAAGTCTCTATAGCGTTCATGTTTCACCATTTCAATTATCCAGAAAAGATAAAGATCAGCATGGGAAACTACAAATTTGCAGTCTTGGCAGATTCATATTACCATAGCTGACAGTGGGAGATTGAAACTGCCACTTTGTTTTGTATACATAACCAGTAAAAAGAAAAAGCTACATATGTCATATAAGCAGTGAGAATGAAATGATGGGTGATATATATCAAATCGTGAATTTTGGTAAAAATATTCAATTGTTTCATTTCTAATAGACTCTCCTTAAGAGAAAAGATAGATTAAATCATTTGAGAATGATATTAATTTTCTCATGTAATCAATACATTTGTTTTCTATTCAGATCAGCTATGGTCCTTACAACAACAGTCTCAAGAATAGACCAGAGCTCCAGTCTCTTTACCAAATTCCCACAAGGCCAATAGCTGTGTATCAAGGAATTATTCAATTGTTGCTGTATTTTCATTGGATCTGGGTTGGCATTGTAGTCCCAGATGACATCAGAGGAGAAGTATTCCTTAGGGACATGACAGAAGACATGATGAACCATGGACTATGTGTTGCATTTGCACAAAGGGAATTTCCTACTGAAGATAGAGTTAACAGTCAATTTTTTCTAGAAAGATTCACATTCACAAGGGTCAATGTTACATTTGGTGAAATGTATACTCTTCCGAGATTTATGTATAACATTTTTTTCTAACCTATACTTTTTAATACCTGGATTACAACTTCTGACTGAGATATCACTCTATTACCCTTTGGACAAAAGGAAAGTTATGCACATTTTGGTGGAGTGTTATCTTTTTCTGTTCATGTTGATGAAATTCCTGGTTTCAAGGACTTTCTGAGTAGTGTTCAACCTTGGAAATATCCCCATGATAACTTTATCCAGGATGTGTTGTCTGTATTATACAAAAATGCCCACACTTCCATAAGATGTTGGTCAGGGAATTGAGTCAATGTGAACAAAATGGTTCCTTGGCCACTCCAGCTCTGAATGCTTGGGATGTGAATACCTCAACCCAGAATTATAAAATCTATGCTGCTGTGGACATCATCTTTCAGGAACTTCAGGAGGAGTTGTCAATCAGAGTGGAAGAAGATTCACTTGTTAAAGGTGCAAATATGGATCCCCAAGAGTTTCTTCACAGGCTTGGAAAAAAAAGTCCTTAAATTCATTTGGAAAAACAGAAGACTCCGAATAGCCAAAACAACCCTGAGCGAAAAGAGCTACACAGGGGGGATCTCTATACCATACTTCAAACTATACTACAGGGCTATAGTCATAAAAACAGCCTGGTACTGGCACAAAAACAGACCTGTTGACCAATGGAACAAAACTGAAGGATCAAATCTGAGCCCATACAATTTCAGCCATCTTATATTTGACAAGGGGGCCAAGAAGCCACAATGGAGAAAAGACAGCATCTTCAGCAAGTGGTGTTGGCAAAACTGGATCACCACTTGTAGAAGAATGAAATTAAACCCCTACCTCTCGGCCTGTACAAAAGTCAACTCCAGATGGATCGAAGACCTCAACGTGAAATGGCAAACTCTGAAGGCGATAGAAGAAGTTGGCAGCAGACTACAAGACATAGGTGTTGGTAGCCTGCTTCATTAAAGAAAGCCTGTGCTAGAATTTCGAGAACTCACCCCCGCCCATTGAGCAAGGAAGGCTAGTTTCACTTTACTTCCTCCACGTAAGATAAGCCTCAGGATGTTCCAGCCCACAGGACATATTTTATTTTGATAAATGGGTCTTTAAAGGGACAAATAGCTGCTGTAACCAGGGCATCATGGTGTATGGCTGCTACACAGTACTCAGTAGACTGAGGCAGGAAGACTGTGATTTTTGAAGCAAACCCAGGTTACACTGAGAGACCCTGTCTTAAAAATCAAACCTCAAACAAAACTGAAATAAAAATAACTTATTTTAAATAAAACTAGTAAATGATGCAGGACTAACTCAATTCATGTCAGCAATACCCTACATTTTCCCCAATAATTCTAATTAACTTTTGGTGTATTAATGTGCATTTTCCACTATGTACAAGAATCCTGCTCCTTCCACATTTTGGCCAATGCCTGTGACTTTTTATCTTACTCTTAACTTTAATTATATGATATTTCACACATTTATATAATGAATTTTATGGATTTCCATGCCCCATTCTCTTCTTTCATTCCCCAACCTCTCCTGTGGAAACCCTTCTTTCCCACGAGTCTCCCTCTTACTTATGTGTTCTCTTTGTATATTGTGCTGGATAGCTTTAGTGTTGACTTGACACACCTGGGTTGAGGGAGCCTCAATTGGGGAATTGGCTCCATTGCATTGGCCTGTGGCCACATCTGTGGAGTATTGTCTTGATTGTCGAGCAGTGTGGGAGGGCCCAGCCCACAATGAGTGGTGCCTCCCTGGGCAGGTGGTTGTATATGGTGTAAGGCGACGGGCTGGGCATGAGCCACGGGAGCAAGCCAGTGAACAGCATTCCTCCATGGCTTGTGCTTCAGCTACTGCCTCCAGGTTCCTGCCCTGAGTTCCTGCCTTGGGCTCCTTAAGTGATGAACTGTGACCCAGGAGATGTAAGCTAAATAAACCCTTTCCTCCCCAAGTTGGTGTCAGTCAGAATGTTTTGTCACAGCAATGGAAGACAAACTACGTCATATATGATCCTCTGAATTTATTTAGAGTTTCTTACCTAAATATGGGTTGGAGTTTATTTACTAGAGCAAGTGAAGCTTCAGATCACAAAAGTCCTTAGCCTTTTTGAATTTTGATATTAAGCATCTTAACACGTAAGAGGTGAAGGCTCATGCTGATCAACCTTCCTTTGAAGATTCATGATGGTGATCATCTTTCATATACTTTGTGACCACATGTAGCACTTTCTTGAGAAACAGTCTATTTATGTATCTTTGTGGTTTCTTGATTTGTTTGTTCTGGAGAAGGCTTTTATTTTGGTGTAGTAATCTTTTCCTTTGGTTGAGCATGCTTTCCTTTTTTTCCTACTGATAAAACACAAAGTTCAGGATGCATTCTAAACTACTTTTTAAATTTATGTATATGAGTGATTTCCTTGCATGTATCTACATGTACCTATTTCATGCAACAAAGATGGATGTCAGATACACTGAAACTGGAGTTACCATCAATTCTTAACTTCCATGAGGTTGCTTCTAATTAAATCTGGGTCGCATGCAAGAGCAATCAGTAATATTAACTTCTGAGCCGTCTCAGCAGCCCCTAGTTGACTATGCATTTGATGACATATTTTAAAATGTCATTATCTTGCCAGGTGTGGTGGCACATGCTTTTAATCCCAGCACTCGGGAGGCAGAGGCAGATGGATATCTATGAGATCAAGGCCCATCTGGTCTACATAGTGAACTCCAGACCAGCTGAGACTAAAGGGGAAACCATGCCTCAAAAAAGACCCCAAAAATGGCATTATCAAACCAATGACATAGAAGGACTTCCCTTTCTTTTATTCTTTGAGTTTTATAGTTTTGGGGTTTTCATGTATATTTATCTTTATTTTATTTTTATATTGCATAAAAAGATCCACTTGCATTTTTTCACATACCAATTTTTCCAACACCATTTAGAAGAGGCTATCTTTTCCCCTTTGTTTATTGTTGGTGCCCTTGTCAAAGATAAATGGCCTCACATATTCACATTAATTCAGGACTTTCTGACCTGTCACTTTGGTCTCTGTATCTGATTTACACTATGTTGGCATTGCTATAGTTTCACATAAATTTGAGATTAGAAAATATGATGCTTATAACTTTTATTTGTCAAGATTGCATGATACATTTGACTTCTTTTTCAAAAAAACCTTTTATTGATATGAGAATTTTATGCAATGCATTTTGATCACCGACCATCTCTCCCACATCCACTCCCACATTGCTAACCTCAATGACTTCAGTTCCTTATTATTTATCTTTTTTGAAATTCCTTTTCTTTTTTTAAACCATTTCTATGATTAATTTTAATGATATAGCACTCATAGTGAAGAAACCAATCTAAATCTTATCCAGGCATATAGCCAGGAATAGAAGAAATATTTAAGTCATTTTTAAGCAAGTTAATAATGTGTGTTTTTAACAAGTTTCTAAATAAACAAGTGGTACTGTTTCTCCAAATCATTCTGCAACTTTTTGTTAGTCAATCCTAATAATTCATCATACGAAATTAGAATTAAACATATATGTTTTAATATTTGTTCTTTGTTGAGTATTTCAGAAATTTTTATAATTAAACATTATTATATCAACTTTAAAAAATATATATTATTAATCTTAATATTAATTATTTAATATTATTTAATATTAATTATTATAATATTAAAATATTATGTCAACTTTTTAATAATTTAACATTATTATATCTTCTATCAACTTCAGACACAGCCCACACTCAGAGATAACAACAAACTAACCTTACAATGTCAGATAACATTTTATCAATAATATACAGGTTAATATAATATGCAGGTTAATACTGCATACTGCTCTTCTTGAGAGTTCAAGCACATTCTACTGGATATGAACTGGTTAAATGAAATAAATCCACTGAGCATATATATATATATATATATATATAATCACATATATATATAATCACATATATATATAATCATATATATATATATATATATATATATAATCACAATTATGGCAGATGGCTACTAAACTTTCCAAAAGTAAGGAAAATGAATACAAGGAGATGAAAAGTCCATGACTTTCAGTATGTAAATGATGATTTATGATTTCAGTGCCTGCAACAAATGGACATTTTCTCTAAGATACATGACAAGTTCTTGTAACTAAGAGTAAACCATATATTGAGAAAAGAATTCCACTTGGTAATACTGCTTTGACCCATTGTCAGATCAAGTCTATTAAGTCTTTTTTTGTCCCTGAAAATAAATACTTGAGAGAAGCAGTGTAAGAGAGGGATAATACATTGCTCATATGTGAATCCTAGTAGGGAAGTATGGCAGAATAGCTCACATGGCAGTATTCTCAGCAATAGGGTCATACTGTCCATTTCTTGTGTGCACCCAAAGTTATAGGCAAAGGATTTTTGTTTGGTTGTTTGCTAATAGCTCCTGGTAGGGCAGCCTAGAGCTGACACTGAAGCCATCACCTACCAATGCTTTTTATTTACACATAAGGCAAAAATTGCATCCTGGAGGGATCTCATCAGTGAAAAAAACAACTCTCCCTCTCCCAGAAACTATCAGTTGCCAATAGATCCTCTGCTATTGCTGAGACTTCTGTCCTACCAC
Source organism: Rhizomys pruinosus (assembly GCA_009823505.1). Lineage (NCBI taxonomy): Eukaryota > Metazoa > Chordata > Mammalia > Rodentia > Spalacidae > Rhizomys > Rhizomys pruinosus. The sequence continues at coordinate 1,390,138 of VZQC01004771.1, forward strand.
CTCCACACATTTTGGGATTTTTTTTCTACCTATGGCTTGTGTAAATGTTGTGCATACTGGGACAAGTTCTATAGGTTCATATGGGCAACTACTGGTGTCCTGACTATGTATTTTGCTTAGATTCATCTACCACCTCTGGCATTTACAAACACTCTGTCCTTCTTCTGCAATGATCCCTGAGCCATGGAAAGAGATGGAGTGATACACGTGTCTCATTTAGGGCTAAGCACTCCCTAGTCTCTTATTCTCTACAGATTGTCTAGTTATGGGTCTCTGTGTTAATCACCATCTGCTGCAAGTATAAGAATAAGAATAAGCTCCTCTGGTAAGAACTGAGTGACACACTCAATTATATCTATAACTATATCTATAGTTGTAATAGTAGGTCATAAGGACTCAGTTTATTACCATTTCCACTTAACAAAATAGAAGTAGTAAGTTTCCCCCCATGGTCTGTGATCTTTCTAGCCACAGGTTGATAACAGTGACAGTTACCGACTTCATCTTATTAAGTGGACCATGAATCCAATCAGAAGGAGGTTGGGAACTCCCATAACATTCATGCCACTAACTCCACAGTGGGTATATTTTCTCAAATACTTATTGTGGTAGCTCACATGATTCACTGGGTTAGGCCAATGATCCCCTTTCTCTGTCAGCAAGACATTTGAATTCTTTGTGCATATCTTTCTCTATATTTTTGAAGATTTTTTCTTTTGTTATTGATATTGTATGCATTTCATACATCATTTTTCATTTCTGTTCAGGCATATTCCCCTATCCCCTCCCCCACCCCACCCAAACCATCCCAGATCATGTATTCTGTGATAACTGTCCTGCTTCTTTCTCTCAGTCTTTTTTTATGCTTAGGAATTCACATTTTCCTCCATTAATTTCATCTTATTCTAAATATGGATACATACTCTCCACCCATATACAGTAATTACAGAATCTGAAAATAATTGGTGGATTCTAGAGCCCACTGAGGGATTCACATTATGACAACAGTTGCTTTCAGATAAACCAAATATATAACCATACTGTCATTCAGCTTGCCTTTCATCTGGGGGATTTGGTGTTAGCATCCACAAATGAGGGAAACCATTCTCTGTTTGTCTTTCTGGGACTGTGTCACCTCACTCAGCATAATGGTTTCGAGCTCCATCCATTTACCTGCAAAGTTCATAATGCCATCCTTCTTTACCGCTGAATAGTACTCTGTTGTGTAGATGTACCACATTTTTGTCATCCACTCATCTGTTGAGGGGCATATGGGTTGGTTTCAGGCCTTCGCTATTGTGAAGAGAGCTGTAATAAACATGGATGTGCATATATCTTTGTGGTAGGATGAGTCTTTGGGGTATATAACCAGGAGTGGTATGATTGGGTCAGGTGGTAAGCTCATTCCGAGTCTTTTAAGGGTTCTCCACACTGCTTTCCATAGTAGCTGTACAAGTTTACATTCCCACCAGCATTGGATGAGTGTTCCCCTTTCCCCACAACCCCTCCACCATCTGTTGTCTTTTGTTTTGTTGATCTTAGCTAGCCATACTGGAGTGAGATGATATCTGAAAGTGGTTTTAATTTGCATTTCCTTAATTATTAATGATGATGAACACTTTTTAGGATGTTTTTCAGCCACCTTTCATTCCTCAATGGTTAAGACTCTGTTCAGCTCTTTACTCCATCTTTTGAGTAGGTCATTTGTCTTCTTACTTCTTTGTTTTTTGAATAGTTTATATATTCTTGATGTTAATGCTCTGTCATATGTGTCACTGGTAAAGATTTCTTCCCACTCTGTGGGTTTTATTTTCACTTCCTTGATTGTTTCTTTCACTGTACAGAAGCTTTTGAGTTTTGTGAGGTCCCACTTGTCAACTGTTGACCTTACTTCTCATATGGCTGCTGTCTGGTTTAGAAAGTCTCCTCGTACACCTATGTCTTGTAGGTTGTTGCCAACTTTTTCTTTTATAACCTTCAGGGTTTCAGGCTTCACATTGAGATCTTTGATCCACTTGGAGTTTATTTTTCTACAGGGTGAGAGGTGGGGTTTAATTTTGTTCTTCTACAAATGGTGATCCAGTTTTGCCAACACCATTTGCTGAAGATGTTATCATTCCTCCATTGAGCTTTTTTGGCCCCTTTGTCAAATATGAGGTGGCTGAAGTTATATGAGCTCAAGTTTGGATCTTCAGTTTTGTTCCATTGGTCAATGTTTCTGGGTTTTTTTGCAGTACCAGGCTGTATTTATTAATATAGCCCTGTAATATAACTTGTTTAGTAATGTAATCCCCCAGTATTACACTTTTCACTTAGGGTTGCTTTAGCTATATGGGGTCTTTTGTTGGTCCACAGGAATTTAAGGATTTTTTTCTTTCTTTTTTTTTTTTTTTTTTTGGTCTTTTCGAGAAAGGGTTTCCTTGTAGCCCCAGCTGTCCTGGAACTCGCTCTGTAGACCAGGCTGCCCTTGAACTCACAAAGATCCACTTGCCTCTGCCTCCCGAGTGCTAGGATTAAAGGCCAAGGACTTTTTTCTAAGTCTGTGAAGAAGCTCATGGGGATTTTTATTGGGATTGCATTGAATCTGTGTATATTAATTTGGGTAGAATGGACATTTTTACTATATTAATTTTTCCAATCCATGAGAACGGGATGTCTTTCCATCTCTTGATGTCATATTCAATCTCCTTCTTCAGGGTTTTAAATTTTTTGTTGTAGAGGTCTTAGGTGTCTTTGGTTAGGTTTATTCCTCGGTATTTTTTGAGGCTATTGTGATTTGGAAGGTCTCCTTTCATTCCTTCTCCAATTGCTTATTGTTGGTGTAAAGGAAGGCTACTGATTTTTCTAGGTTTATTTTATATCCTGCCAGTTTAGTGAAACTTTTGTTGGTGTCTAAGAGTTTTCTGGTGGAATTTTTAGCATCCCTTAGGTAAACTATCATATCATCTGCAAAAAGGGATACTTTTACTTCCTCATTTCCAATTAGTACTCCTTTAATTTCGCTTTCTTGCCTTATTGCCCTAGCGAGCATTTCAAGCACTATATTGAAGAGGAGTGGCGATAGTGGGCAGCCTTGTCATGCTCCTGCCTTTAAGGGGAATGCTTCCAACTTTCCTCCATTTAGGATGATGTTGGCTGTGGGTTTCTTTTATATGGCTTTGATTACATTGAGGAATGCTCCCTCCAGTCCAATTCCCTCTAAGTCTTTATGCATGAAGAGATGCTAGATTTTGTCGAAAGCTTTTTCTGCATCAATCAGGATGATTGTGTGGTTTTTGTCTTTAAGTCCATTTATGGGTTTTATGATATTTATTGATTTACATATGTTGAACCATCCCTGCATCTCTGGTATGAATCCAACCTGGTCATGATGCATGATCTTTTTGATATGGGTCTGTATGCGATTTGCAAGTATTTTGTTGAGAATTTTTTGCATCTGTGTTCATCAAAGATATGGGTCTATAGTTTTCTTTCTTGTTTGTGTCTTTCCCTGGTTTTGGTATTAGAGTGATTCTGGCTTTGTAGAAGGAGTTTGGGATATATTTTTCTGTCTCTATCTTTCTGAAAAGTTTGAGTAGCAATGGTTGTAAGACCTCTTTAAGTGTTTTATAGAATTCTGCTGTGAAGTCATCTGGGCCTGGGCTTTTTTTAGTTGGGAGGCTTTTTATTACATCTTCAATTTCCTCAAGTGTTATGGGTCTGTTTAAACTGTCAGTCCCTTCTTGGTTAAGGTTTGGAGAATCCCAGAATTTCAGATATTCATCCATTTCTCTTAGGTTTTCAAATTTAGTAGAGTATAGGTTTTTGAAATATTCTCAAATGATTATCTGGATCTTTGCTTTATCTGTTGTAATGTTTCCCCTTTCATTGCAAATGCTATTGATTTGGAGTTGCTCTTTCTTTCTTTTGGTTAACTGGACTAGAGGTCTGTCTATTTTGTTTATCTTTTCAAAGAACCAGCTTTTGGAATCATTGATTTTTTTGTATTGTTTTAGACAGGAAGAAATAACAGAAATCAGAGAAGAAATCAATGAATAGAAACAAAGAAAACAATATTTCATTGATTTCTTCTCTGATTTTTGTTATTTCTTCCTGTCTGTTGGATTTAGGATTTATTTGTTGTTGTCTTTCAAGTGTTTTTAGCTGCAGTGTTAGATTGTTTACTTGTTGTCTTTCTGTTTTTTTTTTTTTTAATGTGGACACTTAGGGCTATTAAATTCCCTCAGGACTGACTTTAATATATCCCACATGTTTTGTTTTGTTGTATTCTCCTTTTCGTTTAGATCCAGGAATGCTTTTGTTTTTTTTTTGATTCTTTATTTCTTCTCTGACCCACTCATGGTTCAGTATTGTGTTGTTTAGTTTCCATGTGTCCTTATAATTAGTAGGGCTTACCCTGGTGTTGATATTGAGCTTTATTGCACCGTGGACTGATAGAATGCATGAAATTATTTCAATCTTTTTGTATTTGTGGAGGTTTCTTCTATGTCCCAGTATGTAGTCGATTTTGGAGAATGTTCCGTGGGGTGCTGAGTAGAAAGTATATTCTCTGATATTAGGGTGGAATATTTGGTAGATGTCTGTGAGGTCCATTTGGTGTATTGTGTTGTTCAGATCTGATGTCTCTCTGTTTATTTTTGTCCAGTTGACCTATCCAGGTGGCTCAGTGGGGTATTGAAGTCTCCCATTATTAGCATACTGGGATTAATCTGTGTCATGATTTCCTGAAGGATTGTGTTTAAAAAGTTCAGTGCACCAGAGGTTGGTGCATAAATATTTAAAACTGTGAGATCTTGGTTAATTGTTCTGTTGATAAGGAAATAATGGCCCTCTTTGTCTTGTCTGATTAATTTTATTCTGAGGTCTATTTTGTCTGATATTAGAATAGCCACTCCTGCTTGCTTTTTGGTACCATTTGTTTGGAATTTTTTCCCCATCCTTTCACTCTAAGGTGCTGTCTGTCCTTGAGGGTGAGATGGGTTTCTTGGAGGCAGCATATGGAAGGATTCTGTTTTCTAATCCATTCTCCCAATCTATGTCTTTTGATTGTGGAGTTTAGACCATTAATATTTAAGGTTATTATTGAGAGATGTGTGTTGTTTCCTTTCAACTTATTTTTGTTTGCATTCTTGGTCTAGGTATTTATTTATTCTGTTATGATTTGGTAATTTTTCTCTTGGGTTGCTTAAGGATATTTGCTCCTTTCCTCTGTTCTTTGAATTGCTTCAAGTATTTTCTGATTGGGCTTTTTTTGACATGTGTTCTTTCATTTTGTTTATGTCCTGAAAGATTTTTCTTTCTCCTTCAACTATGATTGACATTTTTGCTGGGTATAGTAATCTGGGTTGGCATCTAAAGTCATTTAATATTGGGAATACTTTGGTCCATGTTCTTCTGGCTTTCATGGTTTGCATTGAGAAGTCAGGTGTGATTCTGATGGGTTTCTCCTTGTATGTAACTGTTGTTTTTCTCTTCTGGCTTTCAGTATTTGGTCCCTGTTTGAGCATCTAGTGTTTTAACTATGATATGACGTGGGGAATTTCTTTTCTGGTCTTGTCTATTTGGTGTTCTATGTGCTTTTTGTTTTTCTATGGGTTTGTCTTTTTTCAGTTTTGGGAAGATTCCTTCTATTATTCTGTTGAAGATCTGATCAATACCATTCTCTTGGGATTCTTCTCCTTTCTCTATCCCTATGATGCGGAGGTTTGGTCTTTTCATGGTGTCCCACATTTCCTGGTTGTTCCACTCATTTTTAAAAAAAATTCATAATCTTTACTTGAGGTTTCCAAATTTTCTGTGTTATCCTGTAGGTCTGATATTCTTTTTTCTGCTTCTTCCATTCTGCTTATAAGGCTTTTTCCCATCCTTTTCTGCTGATTGGATGAATGTTCAATTTCCTTTTTGGTTTCATCCTGTGATTTCTTCAGTATTTCCATTTCTTTTTCGAGTTTTTCTTTTTTTCTTGTAGCTCCTTGCTTTGTTGGTCAGTTTCTTTTTTCCTTTCAGCCTGAGATCATTTCAATGTTTCCACTTCCTTCTGGAGTTTGTCATTCTCTCCCTTTAGTTCTTTTTGGTGTTTGTATTTCTTTTCCTCTCGTTCTTTTCTGAGTTTATCAATCTCTCCTTTTAGTTATATCTGGAGTTTATCATTCTTCCCTTCTAGTTCCTTCATGAGTTTTTCGTTCTCTCCCTTTAGTTCTCTGATTCGTTCTTTATAGTCTTTGAATATGTCTGCAATTGTTCTTCTAAGGCAGATATCTGAGTTCTTTCAGAGAGATCTTGTTGTTGGGATCTTCTACAGGAGGGGTTAGGTTCAGTGGGGATTTATTTTGAACTTTTCCCATATTGTTGTTTTTCCATTGTGTTTTTGGCATATGTATTGTTGTTGTTGTTTTTCCCCCTTTGGTTCTTTGTTTGCCTTTTATTGTTAATCTCAAATGTTGCTATGGGGAATTGGTTGGTCACTCAGTTTGCTTCCTGTTGGTTTCTTCCTCGGTTTGGCTATGCAGCCTCCAATCACTGACACTGCTGTATCTTCCCAACAGCTTTAAACCACAGCACCAGCAGTTTACACTTTCTACCTCAGTATCAGTAGCTTGAGCAGGAAGGGGGGGTTGAATCCTTTGGCCCATGCACCAGTCCCTACCTGGACAGTTGGGCACAGATAGTGTGCACCACTAGCTGACCTTCTACCCACAGACATAATTCCTCTCTATGGTCCTAGCATTGGATGGCACCTGCCAAGGTGGGCAGACAGCCGACCACCTGCACAACACAGACAGGCCTTGGCGGCTGGGCACAGGTAGTGTGTGCCACTTGCTGACCTTCTATCTACGCACACAGTTCCTCTCTATGGTCCTAGGTTTGGATGGCACCTGCCGAGGTGGGCCGCCAGTGGACTGCCTGCACAACACATACATGCCTTGGCGGCTGGGCACAGGTAGTGTCCCTTCTCCATATTAATTTAAGGAATTGTTAATCAGGAGAAAGTATCATTAAATTTTTAGAGAATGTCTTCATATGTAATTCATTTTGTTAATGTGTGCATTTAAATAACACTAACTCTTACAATCCATGACTGTGATATTTCTCTTTGTGTCTTCCACTTATTTATCATTTACTGCAAGGACATTTTACCTCCTTGGTTTAGTTTATTCCTAATTGGTAATCATAGAAGTCCCTGTTTTAGTGTCCTGGGATCTCAGGTTTAGCTCAGATCATTCACTCCCTTGTACTTATCAGACTTTTGAGTTCTGCAACTTGAGCATTACCTGTAACATTCCAGCTCCCAGGCCTTGCTTTGGCAAGTGCATTCACACATACCCTCTACACGAGTGTGTTACTTGACCGCAGTATTCCATGCCCATAGTTCAACTCTTCTTGGCCTACTTCAGCTCATCCACCCCCACAATAACCAGTCTGTTGAGTTTCCAAACACCAGAATTCTCTCTCCACTCTCCTAGACTCCCAGGCCCAGCTCATGTCCTGCTACCTTTGCATGGATCCAACTTGCTAGTACTTCAAAATGTCCCCTCTCATGCTGCCATACCCATAATCTAAGGGATGACTATGGTTATACCACATTTAAATCATTCCAGACAGACCCAGTCAAGAGACACATCTTGCATGTTTTCTTGGTCCACCAAATTGGAATCACTCACATGCCTCCCATCCAAAAATCAACACTGAATTCTCTGCCTGTCAACATATCAAGCAGCCACTTGACTCATTACACTGCAGGACTGAGTGGAGTCTATCCTGGAACCCGAAGTTCAGAAGCTTCACCTCTCTCTGCTGAACTTAGAGCACTTCTCACACTCTATCACACATTATCAGACAGTGCCTCTTTAACTGAACACCGGACACATTTGTTTGAGCCACAACCTAACAAGTTTGGGTAACAAAAATAAAAGATCCACACACCCACTACACAACAGAAAATAAACACTACCAAAGATATAACACCAAGTGCCTATGTCCTGCCACAAAACAAAAACTTGAATTTCCAAGATAATATGTGTCTTTCAGAAGTTAACACCTACATCAGGATGTTTCCAGAGAAAGTTATCCTAGGTGGTGCCGAAGACAATGATTTCAAAGAGGTAATTATAAATCTGTTTAAGGAATTCATTAGAATTATGAATAATAGACTGAATGAAATGACCAGCTTAAGGGTGCAAACCTTTAGTCCCAGGGCTCAGGAGGCAGAGGCAGCAGGCCTGTGAAACTTAGGCCAGCCTGGGCTACAAAACATAGCAAGATCCAGGGAGTGTGGCTACAGGCAGACACTGTCAGGAAAAATAAATCAGTAAAGACTGAATGAAAACCATGAGAAAACAAACACTTACATGAAATAATTAAATTTTAAGGAATTAAATTAGAATTCAATGTAGAGATACAATCTCAGAATGAAAGCCAAACTGAACTGGGAATATTTTGGTCCAGGCCCTTCTGGCTTTCAAAATTTGTATTGGAAAGTCAGGTGTAATTCTGATGAGTCTTCCTGTATATGTAATGTATTGTTTTTCTCTAGAAGCCTTTGGTATCCTCTTTATGTTCTGTATATGTAATGCTTTTAGTATAATATGCTGTGGGGATTTTCTGTTCTGGTCATGTCTAGTTGGTATTCAATGTGCTTCTTGAATCTCTTTACGTAAATCAATTCTTTTGGGGGGAGGGTAGATTTTTCTTTGTTTTGTTTGTGGTTTATTTATTTTTTTACCTACATGTATGTTTTAATGTAATTTTTGAAGGTTATATAAGAATTTATTATAAATTTTACAATAAGTTTACAATGTAAACTATACATTATTATAATATTTCAATAACTCAGGGATTCTGCTGAAATTATTCTATAAAGCTATTAATGCTTTTTAAAATTTTTATAGTATTCCAATATATGCATATACACATTCCACACATAAGTCAATATTAAAAATTCTGAAAATAAACTATAGGTTGATTCCTAAACACATTTAGAGATTCACATTTTAACAGTAAATTTGCATGCAGGTATAAAGTCCTGTAACTTTACATTCTTTTTTTAGAATATGACTACATATCCTCCATCTGTATATGGTAATTACAATGTGTGATTATAACTGGTAGGACAATTCTAGAGCCCATTTATAGATTCACAGTGTAATAGCACAGTTGCTTTCAGACACAATGAAATATAATAATAAAGTTGCTCAGTTTGCCTGCCAACTGGAGATTTGGTGATAGCATCAACAAATGAGGGAAAACATTGGCCTTTTTTCCTGGGACTGTGTTAATTCACTTAGTATAATTGCTTTGAGTTGCCTCCGTTTACCAGCAAAGCTCATGACGTCATATTTCTTTACTGCTACATAGAACTCCATTGTGTAGATGTACCACATTTTTGTTATCCAGTCATCAGTTGAGGGGCATTTGGGTTGGTTCCACGTCTTTACTATTGTGAAGAGAGCTGCTATAAACATAGCTGTGCATGTATCTTTGCAGTAGGATGCATCTTGTGGGTATAAACCCAGGAGTGGTATGGCTGGGTCAGGTTGCAGGCTCATTTTGAGATTTTTTTTTTTACATGAAACAACAAATTTCCATTATTTATTTATTTATTTATTTATTTATTTATTTATTTATTTATTTTATTGATGCTTTGTGTATTTCATACATCATTTTCCAATTCAGTTCAGGCATATATCCCCTTCCCTTCACCCCACCCCACCCCTACCCATCCCAGATCATGCATTCTGCCATAATTTTTCTGCATCTTTCTGGGTTTTTTTTGTTTTGTTTTCATTTTTTTAACAAAAAGTGATAGTTTGTGAGTACAAGCATCCTTCATGTAAAACCAATTTGCAAGCAGTTGTGCCCAAATCCACACAGCTCATGGGTCCCACCATCCAGCAGGGGGGGCTTGTATGTTCAATCAAGTTGATCAAATGAGTGTCCAGTCTATATTGTTGTAGTTTCACCATTCACCCCAATCGCAGCCCTTACATTCTACTGCGCCTCCTCTTCCGCAGATTGTTCCCTAGGCTTAGAAAAGGGGCACAGGTGGATGAGATGCAAAACAGTCTACTTTCTCTGGAGCTGTTGTCTTGGTCTCTAGTCAATTCTGGCTGTTTTCTTTCATGGGCTGCCAGCTTGTCCAGGCATAACCTTTCAATCCTACTAATGAAGCACATGCAATTAGATATATAGGTATTTAAACAGTATAATATATAGCCTTTCGGTCCTACTAATGAAGCACTCGCAATTGGATATATAGGTATTTAAACATTACTAGTTGTTATGGTAGGTTACATTGGTATAGACACAGATGTTTGGATGGTATGTTAATCCATGAATTACATTTTCTTCTGTTAAGTATGACAGGGTCATCGTGTGGTTTATAACATCTCCTAACCATTAGAGGATGTAAGCTTGTGGCATCAGCCGTGGGTTATTCCTCCAAGGAGAGAGCTAATAGCCAATTAGATTTGGGATATACAGACATATGGCTGCCACTGCTGCACAGTATTTCCAGGCAGGTGAGGTGTAGCTGGTGCTGACGGAGGAGTCTTGCTTGACTCAAGGAGACCTATATTTGCTTTATTGGTTTAGTGGCCTTTGGTAACACTCTCTGGCATTCCAGAGACTATCTGTATACTTGTAAGTGCGGTCTCCATACATCTTTCCCATGTTTATATCAGGTCCTCAACAGCAGGGACTTATCACTTCTCTTCCTGCAGATATCACAGTTTGGAGGCAAGGAGCCTTTACATTTTGTGGGGGCTTGGATCCCCCGGCCAACATCTCCTTTGTAGAGTAATCCATTGTTGATGTCAGAGCTCCTGTATTAATATATTTTGCTTAAGTGAGTAGCTTAAGGAGACTTTACCATTATATTTGGTTCTGAATAGCGAATAACCCTTTTCACAGTTTCTATGTCCATTAGTCAATTAAAGACGGCAGTTTTACCGATTTTGCAAGAGAATACCTATCACCTGGTAGCAATCTCTTTCACCTATAGGATGATTTAATTTAAAAATAGTTTGTTTCCCAAGTTAATCACATGAAGTAACCCAAAACAGCATGGGTGAACTTGATGAAATATGTGCCTTGACTCCACCCTATAGGTATATATAATACAACTGCTTTTTATGAGACTCATGGGTCAAAAATAAAAACCCAAAATTTAAAAAGGGGGATATAGATAGATAGGAAAACTTTTTGTCAAAATCCTTGCAATCCAAATCTTAAAACTAACTATGGGAAAGGATTTGTATGTTCCAACAGGCCAGAGTATCACCAATTTAATGGCTGAGAAAGAAAATGCGGCTTTGCAGTGAGTAGGATGTACCAGAAAGTGCCAGCAGAAGGATTGACTCATCTGGGCATTGAAGGGAAGAAATGCCTCAGATTGCTGCAGACATCAGGCCCCTCTCTGGATCCTACTAGTAACAACTATTTTTAATGAATCCTAACGAAACTTATCTTCTAGGTGCTGCAAAGGTTTTAATACAAGAGACTTTCTTAACTCCCCCCCATAGAATAAGGAGAAATATGATGATGGTGAGGTCGTTCTCCAGCTGTAGGTTGGAGCCAACTGTCATTTTGAGTTTTTAATGGTTCTCCACACTGCTTTCCACAGTGGTTGTACCAGTGTACATTCCCACCAGCAGTGTATGAGTGTTCCCCTTTCCCCACACCCTCTCCTACATTTGGTGTCTTTTGTTTTCTTGATCTTAGCTAGTCTTATTGGAGTAAGATGATACCTTAGTGTGGTTTTAAATTGCATTTCCTTAATTATTCATGATGTTGAACACTTTTTAAGATGGTTCTCAACCATCTTTACTTCTGTACTGCTAAAGTCTATGTTCATCTCTTTTCTCCATCTTTTGAGTAGGTCATTTTTTCTTTCTCCTTTGTTTTTTAAGTAGCTTATATATTTTGGATATGCTTTGTCTGATGTATCAGTGGTGAAAGTTTTCTCCCACTCTGTGGGTTTTCTCTTCACTTCCTTGATTGTTTCTTTTGCTGTACAAAACTTTTGCGTTTGATGAGGTCCAACTTGTCAGCTGTCGTCCTTATTTCCTATGCAGCTGCTGTTTGATTTAGAAAGTCTTTTCCTAAACCTGTCTTGTAGGTTGCTGTAAGTCAATTCTTAATTGAGGGAAGTTTGTGTTATAATCCTGTTGAAGATCTGTTCAATGCCACTCACCTGAGATTCTTTTCTTCTTATGTCTATAATTCATAGATTTTGTCTTCTCATGTTGTCGACATTTCCTGCATATTCCATTCTCGTGTTTTTTTAAATTTTATTTTACATAATCTTTGCTAAAGGACTCCAGATCAACTTTGGCACCCTGTCTTGATAAACTCTTTTCTGTTCCATTTGTTTTGCTCGTGCAGCTCTCTGCCATTGTTTCCAATTGGCTTATTAGGTTTGGATTTCATGTTCATTTCTGTTTCCGTTTTCCTCACTATTTCTATCTTTTCTGTGAGTTCGGTTTTCAAGTTGTGTGTTTTTTGATTTTTCATTAAGCCCTATATTTCTATATTCCTGATATTCCATCACAAGTTATTTAAGTTGTCTGTGTTTTTTATAAATTCTGTGATCATATTTATAAGTGTTCTTTAAATTCTGAGTCCAGCTGTTTTTCAGAGTCTTTCTCATTGTAGTGTACATCTTCTATAGAGGGCGAGTTTTGTTTGGAACATATTATCTTGATTTTTTAATTTATGTTTTCATACTGCCATTTGAGCATATGGCTATTCTTTGTTGGTTATCTATCTAGTAGGCACTTCTGCTTGGCTTTTGTTTAATTGAATTCTGGTATGTTCATATTGTTAATGTAGCTTGGTTACTTTTTGTTCCAAGTCTTAGGTGGGCAGGTCTGTCCAGCAGATCAGGAGCCAAGGAAGATGGGGTTTCACATCATCTGAGAAGTTCTTAGCAATATGTGCTAAGTCAGAGGTCTAAGGTGGAAGATTTGGTGCCTGTCTGTGTCCAGCACTGGCAGGATCAGGGTGGGGAGGATGAGAAGAACTGAATAGTGAGGAAAGCAGGTTCTGTAGGTCTCAGGTGAGATGGGGTTTGGGTTCACCTGAAGTGTCTCATTATATCCTCTGCTGTCGTTTGTAAATAGTATGTTTCAAAAAATAAAATACAAAAATACAAAAATTTAAAAATGAGTATCTTTAACTCATCATTATTTCAAAAGAGCAAATTTGTAATGATAAAATAGTCTTCATTTGCATATTTCTTGCATTTAGAACTTCTAATATACCATTCTTCAGTCTTCTGGCCAGAAAGATTATTTGTCGTTTTCTTTTTAAGTATAATTTTTATTTTTCAATTTTTTACCTTTTAAAATAGTTTTTATTTATTTGAAAATTTTATACATGCATACAAAATTCCTTTATTATACCCACCCTTTCTCTCCCTTTCCATCTACACTGAATAATCTCTGTCACATCTCTCTTAACACCTTCCCTTTACATTGATATATTGACTTTTTTATCTTTTGAGTCCAGTTAGTGCTGTCCATATGCACACTGGTGTGAGGTTATTCACTGGGGGATGGGGACCATATCAGTTGTCATGAAAGTTTCTGCTGAGTAATCAGCTGAAATCAGGCTCTGCAGGGCAGGTCCTTGTATGTAACTATTTTATTTTCTCCTGCTGTTTTCACAATAATCTCTAACTTGTGAAACTTGATGGCCATGTGTCTCTGTGAAGTTCTTCTGGGAATAAATCTGTTTGGGGGCCTACTATATTTTCAATGCCTAAGTATTCCCATTTCTCTTCAAAAGAAAAGCTTTTCTATATCCTGTCCTTATATAGGTGTCCTAAATTCTTTGCCTCTTTTCTCCTAAAACTCAAATGATTCAATGTGTTCTTAATAGTGTCCAACAGCATGGCAATATTCCACTCCATTCTCCTTCTCCTCTTCTCCGCTAAGGTCAAGTGACTTTTTGGTCGATCATTGATTCTTTTTCCTGCTTAGCAAGTCACTTGACACTACTGTATTTTCTTTTTTTTTTAATTTTTTTTTATTATTTATTTATTTATTTTTGTATGTGTATGAATGTACTGTCTGCATGCAGGTCTGTGCACCCGTGTCGTGCAATGCCGCGGAGGTCAGAAGAGGGTCTCGGATTCCCCTGGAACTGGAGTTCTCCTGGAATTGGAGTTACAGACGGTTCTTAGCCGCCATGTGGGTGCTGGGGATCGAACCCGGGTCCTCTGCAAGAGCGTCGGTGCTCTTAACCGCTAGGCTATCTCTCCAGCCCTTTATTTATTTATTTTTGTATGTGTATGAATGTACTGTCTGCATGCAGGTCTGTGCACCCGTGTCGTGCAATGCCGCGGAGGTCAGAAGAGGGTCTCGGATTCCCCTGGAACTGGAGTTCTCCTGGAATTGGAGTTACAGACGGTTCTTAGCCGCCATGTGGGTGCTGGGGATCGAACCCGGGTCCTCTGCAAGAGCGTCGGTGCTCTTAACCGCTAGGCTATCTCTCCAGCCCCGACACTACTGTATTTTCATTTCATTCATTGCATTTATCACTTCTAGAATTTCTGCATCATTATTTTTATTATGTTCATCTAGTTCATGTATTTTTCATGTACTTTATCATGAATATCATTAAGGTATCTGTCTTTTTTCATAGATAGTATGATTCCTTAAGACCATTATTTTGAATTACTGTAAGGCAATTCATAGGTTTATATTTCTTCATGGTTATATTGGCAACACTAGGTGGTTCCATGGGTTTAAAAAGAAGCCATTTTGAAAGTGGAGTCACCTGCCCCTGCAGTGAAACATGGGTCCTATGCAAGATCAGCCAGTACTCTTAACTTCTCAGCTCTCTCTGCAGCAATTTATATGGGGTTATTTTAATGAATTTATTCTTCATAATTTCATACATTTATACAAACTTTCTGATCAAATTCAAGCCCTCTAACCTTTATCTCCCTGTGCCCCAGAGACTCCATCCTTCCTCACATCTCTATGTTATTTTTATTTCTGTTTCTTTTGGTTTTGCTTTTGCTTTTGCTGCATGAGCCACTGGATTAACAAGTTTAGGGCATGGAGCTGTCCTCTGGGGCAAATGTAACAAAATCAATGGCTATATCACAGAGGAAAATGACTTGACCTCCCCAGAAGCCCTTGATTTCCAGTTTCTCCCAAGTAAGGGGCTGGGTACCATGATCTCTTTCCTTCCCCCTATCTGTAACTGGATGATTATGGGCTCAGCCTTATACAGGTTCTACATCAGAAACCATACTTTTTATGATTACATTAGTACCACAGCCATGTTATGCCCTTAAAATGGCGTTTCATGGGCCTCCCCTCCATTATCTGGCTCTTGTATTTTCTCTACTCTCCATCTCCCAAGATGTTCCCTGAGATTTCTGCCACAATCATCCCAATGAATTCGTTGATATGGGTATCTCATTTAAGGCTGTACTCTCAACAGTCATTTGTTCTCAAGAATCTCAACCTGTGGGGTCAGTGTCTTTGTTCAATGTCTTTGAGTCACACGTGACCGCCTTCCAAACCCTATCCTTCCCTTTCTGGCTCAGCTCCAGAAATTGTCTCCTGCCTGCAGGCTGGCAGTCTCTAGGCTTTGCTCCCACAAGAACGGGGGAGGGAAAACTGCTGGAAATCACCCATAGAACGGAATGAACTCACACACACGCGTGGAGAGACGGAGAGGATAGGAACTCCGTTTATTTTCTTTCAGTGAGGTCTATATATTCAAGACTACTGTGCTTTGGGCAAGGAAGGAGGGAGCAGGCAGAAGGAAGGCACCCCTTGATTCTAATTGGGGAGCTGCAGAGCTCCAGTTTGTGCAACAAGTAACTAGAGGTGTGACATTTTGCTCAATGCCTCAAGGGAAGGGGCCTGGAACTTTGCAGAGGTAGGGCGAAGCAAGAATCATTGTAATATCACGAATCTTTGTGCTACAGATAACTCTGAATGCCCACAGAGATATCACGTAACTGGAGATCTCCCAGGACAGGTCTTACAAGTTCTCGCTTCAAGCCACACACAAAGTTTCATTCCCACATCCCATCCGTTGTTTTTTAATTAAAATGGAGCAGTAAAATCAAGGTCCTCTAGGGAGTCCCCTGGGATGGCCTGGTATCATACTGGAACAGTCTTGGCTCAGTGAGTGTATTGATTTAGTTTTTGATGAACCAGAGGACACAAGGTGCTATAGTCAGAAGGACTCCTAGGGGTCCCAGCAAGGGAAGTAGCCAGGAGGTCAGGGGGTTGGAAAATCACGGGACAGAAACTTGTGGGGAGTACCTATCACGGAGTCATTTCCCGAAATATTTTTAGGGTTTTAACATTTTGCTAGACAATACCAGAATTATTTAAATAAAAACAATATTCCTACCCCAGGAACATGCAGGTTCCCCCATTTTCTATAGTTAACAAATCCAGGGCTCAATGGTTCTGCATCACCACCTCGGTCAGAGAAGTTATCTGCCTCTGGAGTGCTTCAAGGCTGTTTGCTGTGGACGCCACTGCTTCATCCAGCTTTGTTTGGAAGTCCACTTCCATGTTGTAAACCTTTGGTAGGGCTCCACCCGCAGTTCCCATCGCTGCTGTGGAGACAGCTATTACTAGGCTGACCAGAACCAGGATGAAAATCTCTCTCTTTAGATTGTCTGGGTCCAGTAGCAGCATCCAAATGACTTCCTCCTTCTCATAAAGGAAGAGATGAAGGGTGATAATTATGGGCAAACAAATTCCAGATCCAGTAGAATTTTCACAGAAGGGTGCAGGGCCATCACACCAGAGAAAAAATGGTGATTTGACACATAAGGTCCTGTCAAGAGGGACACTTTGGAGGCACCTGGGTTCTGGGGCTGCTACAGCTCTCAATAAAACAAATAGGAAATGTAGTCAGTGGATCGAAGAGAGGAATGCCATGAAGCACTGGCTCTGTTTCCATGGGAGCAGATTACTGTTAAGAGGTGTTAGAGGGAATGGCAGTGAAAAGAGGGCGTGTGAGGGATGCACAGAAAAAAACAAAAACAAAACAAAACAAAAAAACATTAGGAGACATTAGGGTGGGTGGTGTAACTGAGGAGATCTCTGGTGTATTCAATGTACTGAGGCCAAGTTACAGTGGACTGCAGCTTTCCTTCCATTTTGGATTCCTGTAACAGAATGCAGGATTGAGTGTTGATGGGTTGAGGAGCTAGAACAAGCTGGTGAGAGATACGGATATCTGCCGCAGGGTACCAGGCATTGTTGTAAGGGTAGAGTTTTCCCTTCACTCCAGCTCTCCAGTACTCACTTCAGGGATCCTGTATATTAATTTTAAACTGGTTATTTTGGATTTGGAACAGGCTTCTTGGGCAGCGAACACTCTCCAACCTGCAAGATCAGAATCTGCAACCACCATAAGTATCAGCTTCCTGCAAACACCATCCTTTGTTAAGATGGGGGAAACAGATAAAGGGTGCCTGGGATGTAGAGGTGGAATTAGGAAACACAGTAATTGTGATTGCCTAGCTACAGCCTTGCAAAGGACAGTCTCTGGTTCCAATTAACTGATTTCTTCCCTCCCAAGTTTCTCTGACAAAAGTCACCAGACATGGGTCCAGGTCAGAGGTCTGTTCTCAGGCTGGGCAGTGAAAGAGTTAGTTTGATCTATTTATCAGAGCAGCTAAAAGGATGGCAGACAGGGGTGCAGAGGGGGGACACATGGATTTTGCAGAAGCGAGGAGTTGGTCAAGTTTCTTCCAGAGTGACAGGTGTGCCATCTTTTTTTCAGTGAGGATGAATCTGACATTTCTGGCCAGAATCCAAATGGGTCTTGAACAATCCTGTGGGAAGATGCAAGCAAAGCCCCTCCCAGTTGATAACAGTGGATTGGGTCGTTTCCACTGATTGTCTAGGGGGTCTTTCCATCTGACATGTATTTGAGGAACAGTGCTGGGTGTCTGCCAATGTTTGACTATGGCTGGACACTTTGGATCTCCGTAAATGTTAAAGAGGTTTAGGGTTGCCAATGCCATTGCCAGCTGGATGTTAGGAGGGTATTTCCCCGCCTTTTGTTTTAAAAACTGATTTTTTTAGGACCTGATGGGTCCGTTCTATGATGCCTTGTCCCTGTGGGTTATGAGGGATACCTGTATGGTGTGCAATATCTCATAATTGATAAAACAATTTAAAGTGAGAGCTAGCAAATCTGGGCCATTGTCCATTTTAATATGTTTGGGGATGCCCATGGTAGCAAAGGTAGAAAGTAGGTGGGCAGTGAGGTCCTTGGCTTTCTCTCCTGTATGGGCAGTCGCCCAAGTGAATTTGGAAAAAGTGTCTACAGTGACAAATACATATTTTTTTCTCCCAAAAGAAGCTATGTGTGTAATGTCAGTTTGCCAGAGTGCATTGGCTTTCAATCCCCTGGGGTTAATTCCCAAATCCTGTAGTGCAGGTGAATTAACTAGAGTAGAACAGGAAGAGCAGGTTCTAAGGATTCACTGAAGTTGGGCAGAAGGAATTTTAGGAAAGAGAGCTTGGAGACCTTTTAGGTTAACATGGGAGATTGAATGGAAATTTTCTGCTTCAGAGAGGGACAGGACATAGACCCCTGTAGAGGAGACTAGGTCTGCAAGAGAGTTGCCTTCAGAGAGAGGTCCTGGCAGAAGGCTGTGGGCATGAATGTGCTGTATGAAGAGGGGGTGGCTCCTATTCTCTAAGAGAGATGAAACCGCAATGAGAAGCGGGGAGAGGGGATTTTTGTCTAATTGGACAAAAGATCTGGATAGCCAGGGCAGAAGATTGATCACATAGATACTGTCTGAGAAGAGATTAAGAGGCCTGTTGGTTTCTTTGAGAGCTAGATACACAGCATAGAGTTCTCTGTACTGTGAGGAATGACCAGGGAGCAGGTGAAACAGGATCTGAGGAGCTTGATCCAGTTTGTCATAAATGATGGCTGCAGCCCCTCGCTTCCATCAATCTGTGAAAACAGATGCAACCTGCCTTATAGGTACATCTTGAAAGAGATAGGGAAGAAACCAGTTTAGCAATGGGAGAGTGGAGACCCACCTGTTGTTAGGGTAGTGATTTTCTATCTGTCCTGGAAATCCCATGAGGCTTACAGCTATATGAACATGATTTTGCATCAGCCACTGGATATCCAGGAGGGACAAGGGTGTCACTATGACATCAGGCTCCTTCACCAGTGTTTGCAGGGAACATTCCCTCCCATTTCTTATCAGAGCAGCTAAAGAATCCATTTCAGTTAACAGTTGGAGAGTTCCCCCTATGGGTGTGTGCAGCCTCTCTAGTACTCCCCTGGATAGGTAAAGGGCCCCTATGAGCGTGGGGATAATGTTAAAAATAAGCAACTGCACAGGAAGGGAGGGTGTAAAATGTGCTAAAGCCATGCTCTGGAGAGCTTGGTTGAGTTCAGCTAAGGCTTCTGAGTCTTCTGCTGTGAGCTTCTGCTTGGAAGCTGGGTTTCTCTCATCTCACAGAAGATCAAAGTGAGGCTGTAGCATTGTTGTGGGCTTGACAGCCATGGGCAAAGCCAGTTAAGATTTCCTAGGAAGGACTGGAGTGATGCTAGTGTGAGTGTAGGAGGAAAAGAGAGCACAGGTTTTAGAGGTCTCACTGCAGTGAGAGAAGTTTCATTGCCTAGGAAATGAATTGGGGGAATCATTTGGACCTTAGCATGGGCTATTTTAAGTCCAAAAGCTTCTAAGGATGGTACAAGCCTGTCCTTTAAAGTTGTGGTGTCAGTTGATAATTTGTCCCAAACTAAAACATCATCCATATAATGGAAGACTTGCAGACATTGTTCCATATGGGGTTTAAGAGCCAGCTGCTGCTACCACCATTCGGCTGAGTGTTGGGCTGTTGCCCATGCCTTGTGGCAGGACAGTCCACTCATAATGAGTTGCTGGACCTGAGCTGTTAATTACAGGAACTGAGAAAGTGAACCATTTGCAATCCTCAGCATGGAGGGGAATTGAAAAAAAAACAGTTTTGATATCTAAGGCTAGCAGAGGGGTATTAGCTGGGATGGCAGAGGCAAGGAGTAGACCCTTCTGCAGAGATCCCCATATATGCATAGTTCTGTTAATGGCTCACAGGTCTTGTAAGAGATGCCAACCTCCTGTTGCCTTTTTTATGACAAACACAGGGGTGTTCCAGGGACTGCTAGATGGACGAATGTGTCCCAATGAAAACTGCTCCTTGACTAAGTCTTGGAGAGCTTGTAATTTCTCCCCTGGTAAGGGCCACTGCTCAATCCAGACTGGAGCATCTGACTTCCAGTCCAGATGAGAGGGAGAATACTCTGCAGTGACCCTCAGGATTGGGGGTGCTTTTTCCTAAGATTATGGGTCATTTCCCCCCAGTTAAATGGTCTAACTGGGCATGGTTGTTCTCATTTGGAGTGGGAATAACCACATCCAAAACCTCCAAAATACCTCTCCCTAGCAGATTGATATTAGTGGGTGTTATTAATGGGAAGAGAAAAAAAAGAAAAAATTCAAATAAAAATAAGATGATCAGGCTTCCAAGCCCTAATGTACAGCCTGATGACCACAGTTAATAAGCAAGCAATGAATGTCTAAACTTTCCTAGGAAAATAGATTTCCAGTCTGACCACAAAAATATATCTATGAGAGATGATAGTCAATTGCTTTCACTATGGCAATCAATACACAACATACATGTACAGAAAATATTACATTGTATACCTTGAATATACCAATTTTTATTTGTCATCAATTATACCTTAGTCATCCTGAAAAATACTGTTGTACTGCATTAATATGTGCATGCATAATATGTTCAATGGAATAAACAAATTGAAAAATGAATACAAGAACATAAATTATAAATGTACACAGAAACTAGTGCCTCTCTCAGCTCTCAGCAGAGAAGACTCTTCTTGCAGCAGACAATGATTAACACAGAGACCGACAGCTGACTAACATGCAAAGAATAAGAGACTTTTGAGTATTCATCTCTAAATGGCAATATGTAGGTCAAACCATCTCCTCTGAAAGCTCAAGGATTGCTATGGAAGAGGAACAAAAAGACTGCAAGAGCCAAAGGCAGGATATTAATACACGGAAACTGTTGTCCAGAAACCACAGGGTAGTTCACATGTGAACCCACCGCACTTCTGAGAAGGTGAAAAAGAGCTGTGAGAACCCCAGCCAGGCAGGGACCCAACATGCACAAGGGACGTCGGGCAGTGAAGCCCAGCCCTAGTGGAGGATCCATTGCCATTTGATAGATGTTGAGAGACTGAGAGTCAGTTTTCCCTACTGTTGTGATGCCTGAGAGGTTGACCAATGTTAAGGGATAGACACACAACCAAGCACATTTTGGAAACACGCATTTGACTTGATAGGTCTTTATAAAAAGACAAATAAAACAGAGGACATGAAGTGGTGGAGGGAGGAGGAACATGGAGTTGGGAAGAGGAGGCTGTCTGAATTGATCAAAGAATCAACAAAATATTTAAAAATTATATAAATGTGCCATCTCTAATTGGAGTTTTAAATCAATGAGATTGGAACAATTATTTATTTGGATAAACAGCAAAATTGGACTAATGTGGCAAATATCCCAGATAACTCTAGAGGACTAAGAACTCAATGTAAGAGATAAAACTTGGCAAGTATGAGAAGGAAAGACATATGATTTCTTTCCTTAGTGTATATTTTTAAGGACTTTTGCAAATTTCATACATCTTAATTATATTTAGATCCCTTCTACCATCTGTACCTCCAGACACCCTCCCCAATGGACATCATGCATTCTGTAGTGTATGTGAAGGCCTATTAAATCAAGTTTGTGTACCCAGATGTCCCTTGGTGTGACTTCATCCACTGGAGACTGTTAAGCCTGTCTAGCATCTGTGATTTTCTTTATTGTCATAATATATATTCATATTTATTTATTTATTTATTATTTTATGTGTATGAATGTACTTTCTGCATGTAGGTTGGTGCATCCGTGTCGTGCAATGCTATGGAGGTCAGAAGAGGGCGTCAGATTCCCTTGGAACTGGAGTTAAAAACGTTTCTCAGCCACCATGTGGGTGCTGGGAATTGAACCTGGGTCCTCTGCAAGAGCAGTAGGCTCTCTTAACTGCTAGACTATCTCTCCAGCCCCCAAATATATTTTTTTTGTATTTTTGAGACAGGGTCTCCCTTTTAGTCTCAGCTGGCCTGGAGCTTGCTCTGTAGACCAGGCTGGCCATGAACTCACAGAGATCCACCTGCCTCTGCTTCCCAAGTGCTGAGATGATAAGTGTGCACTACCACACACTGCCTAAAATAATTTGATTTTAAGGATCGGTCCAGTGTGGTCAATTTGTACTGAAGACTTGACCGTATTGATCACTTGAAAACGCTGCATGGTTTCCTCCCTCTGTTGAAATAGGTATTCTTAATTAATTTTCATGAAAGAATTTCAATGAATACCATTAATGAAAAAATTTACATAAAAATATAGATAAAAGCTGTCTGGGCCCTTACAAAACGAAAAGACCAAAGCACAGTTCCCAGGTGTGCATGATATAATACTGTCATGACATTTCGATGGAGACTTACTGAGGTTTCTCTGACATATTTTTGTAGAAAACAGTTGAGAAACTGTTGGTTGCCTTAGATGATAGCACTGGATTCATTAGACAAATTTCAGAAGTACACATTAAGCTCTTTAATTATGTAGATGGCATAGTTAATGTGCAAATATGACGTGTCAATATGCGACCTTAAATACATGGATATGCCTAACTTTTACTATCTTTTCTAGCTTTAGAAATTATTCGTTCTTTCAAATATTTCAACACTAATAGAAAAAAATGTTATTTTATTGCTATTTCACTTAGGCTTCCCAATTTTATTTAAAATATTTTTTTATCTGTATGAGTGAATTGCCTGCATGTATGTAAGTGCAACTGTGTTCTGCAATGCACTGGAGGTCAGAAGAAGGTGTCACATTCCCCTGGAACTGGAGTTATGGATGGTTGTCAGCCACCATGTGGGTGCTGGAACTTGGCTCCTTTGTAAGAACAGCCTGTGTCCTAAGTGCTGATCTGTGGCTATTCTTTAGGCAGCCTTGACCCCTGCTGTCTCTCAGAGACATGTGAAAGTCTGGACTGTCCTTTGATCTCTCAGGAAAGAACTTTGATCCAGATTTTAGCCTGAGGTTCCCTCCTCCCAGTTACCTGCCCCAGCCCCCAATTGTGTGTAAGTGTCCTGGCCCATGCCTGGTTTAGTATATAAGCCCTGAGTTCCAACAATAAAATTGAGTCAGGCCTTTACTGAATCTGTGTTTGACTGTCTGTCCATATGTCTGTCTTTTTCTATTTCCTGGGGTAAAATCCCTGGTGGGCCCTCCCTTCTCTTTGCCAGAGCTAAACCAAGGAGAGAAGAACAACAAACAGCATGTGGATGTCAGCCATGCGTGCATAAAGGACCACCCAGATGATGGTAAATTCCAACACTGATCCATCTCTCCATCCCCTAGACTTCCCACTTTAATAACAAGAATATTTTCAAGTATTTAAGAGACATTTGCATTTCTAGTTTTCTATTGAAAGATTTATTTGATTTATTTTAATGATTTGTTTTCATTTTGTTTTATTTTTTCTTGAACTTTTGTACATTTCATATAAGGGTTCTTAATCAAACCCTCTCCCAGATCCAAGATACCCACTCTCGAAGATGAACTTCATTAATTCTGCCATATATGTTGTTTTATCCAGTCAAGCATTTTTTTTTAATTTTTATTTATTTTTATTTTTATTTATTTTTTTTTTTTTTGGTTAGAAAGTCTTTTATTTTTATTTATTTATTTATTTTTTTTATTGATGCTTTGTGCATTTCATACATCATTTTCCAATTCAGTTCAGGCATATCTCCCCTTCCCTTCACCCCCACCCCCACCCCAACCGAGATCATGCATTCTGCCATGACTGTCCTGCATATCTCTCTCAGTTTTTTTTTTCCATTTTTTAGCTATAAGTGATAATCCATGAGTACAAGCATCCTTCATGTATAACCAATTTGCAGGCTGTTGTGCCCAAACACCCACAGCCCCACCTTCCAGCGGGGGGTGAGGGGTTGTATGTTCAATCAGGTTAATCAAATGAGGGTCCAGACTACATTGCTGTAGTTTCACCCTTCACCCCAATCGCAGCCCTTACATTCTACCACGCCCCCTCTTCCGCAGATTATTCCCTGGGCTTAGAAAAGGGGCACAGGTGGATGAGAAGCAGAACAGTCCACTCTCTCTGGAGCTGTTGTCTTGGATTCTGGTCAATTCTGGCTGTTTCCTTTCATGGGCTGACAGTCTGTCCAGGAATAACCTTTCGATCCTACTAATGAAGCACAAGCAATTAGATATATAGGTACTTAAGCAGCATTAATAGTTATGGTAGGTTACTTTGGTATAGACACATATGTTTAGATGAAATGTTGATCCACGAACTACATTTTTTCCTGTTAAATATGACAGGGTCTTACTGTGGCTTATGATATCTCCTAACCTGTAGAGGATGTAAGCTTGTGGCATCAGCCATGGGTCATTCCTCCAAGGAGAGAGCCAATAGCCAATTAGATTTGGGATATGCAGGCATATGGCTGCCTCTGCTGCACATTATTTCCAGGCAGGTGAGGTGTAGCTGGTGCTGATGGTGGAGTCTTGCTTTACTCAAGGAGACCCGTATTTGCTTTTTATTTTTATTTTATGTGTATGACTGGGTCTATTGATCGATGTATTCCTATTCTTCAATTATTGTATCTGTAGCCATTTTTAGAACTCAACTGCAAAGAACAAATTGTTTTATTTATTCTTTTTCTTTTTCCTAGACTTTCTTTTATTAAGTTCTGCCCAGATCTTTGTTATATTTTCTATTTACTGCTTTTAGGATTATCTTGACTTGATTTTATAAGACCTGGAGGTGATGTATTAGGTTATTTATTTGAGATCTCACTGTTACTTGTTAATGTAAATTTTTCTCTTAGGAACATTCAATATTGCTCTTGTTGTTTGGGGATCACATTATTTGTTTGTAGAATTTTGTGTTTCTATAAATTTTAGAATTGCTTTTCATGCTTTTTAAGGAGTGTCATTGTAATTTTGATGAGAGTTGCACTGAGTCTATGAACTGCTTCTGTTAACGTAGCTATTTTTACATTAATTTTGCCAGTCCATGAGCTTATGTGGCCTTTCTATCTTCCAGTGTCTTCTTTTATTTATTTATATAGATTTATTTATTTATTGGAAAAAATAATTGAATTTTGTGTATTTCATACATAACATCTCAATCAGTCATAATCACCTTTATAAACCTCTCTCCTTTGACACCCTCCTTCAGTCCCCACTCTGAAATTCATACATTATCTTTTGTGTTAAGGCCTACTATGCCAAATAAATCTCCCCAGCCATTCCTCAGTACAAGTTCATCCATCGAGTTTCCAGTCTGCCTATCCAGAGTCCCTCGCTTTAAGAAGACCAGTTATTCCTCACCCAATAGTAATCAGCTGCCAATATTTCTTCAGTTAAGATTGGGTTCTGTTACCCATTTCTGCAGTTCCATGCTGGGTTTTTGTCTGGTTGAGCTTGCATGGCTCTTGTGCATGCTGACATGAATGCTTTAGGTTCATATGAAAGGGTCCTAGGTTCTTGTAGTGTTCATTTCCATATGACCTTGCATCATCTTCTTGACTCTTACAATATTTCCACCTACACTTTTGCAATGTTCCTTGAGCCCTGGATGAATGCCATATACTCACATATAAGGATTTGATACTAGCATCCATAAATGACAGAGAACATACATCATTTGTTTTTCAGAGTCTGTTACTTCACTGAACATAACAGTTTCTAGTTCTATCCATTTATTGCAAACTTCATGATGTCATCTTTCTTTACCATGGAGTAGAACTCCATTGTACCACATTTTCACTATCTACTTATCACTTGGACATTTAAGTTACTACCATTTCTTTGCTATTGTGACATGAGGAGCAATAAACATGGATGTGCAGATATCTCTGTAGTAGGATGAATTTCTAGGAGTTTTCTTGTGCAGTTTTTGGCATCTCTTACATATAAAATCATTCCATCTTCAAAGGGGCAGTTTGGCCTCTTCTTGTCCAATTAGTGCTCCTTTAATTTCCTTCTATTATCTTATCACTCTAGCAGGAGTTTCAAGCACTATATTAAAAAGGAGCAGAGATAGTGGGCAGCTTTTCCAGGTCGCTGATTTTAATGGAAATGCTTCCAATTTTTCTCCATTTAGAATGATGTTGGCTGTGGGTTTGTTGTAAGCAACTTTAACTCTTTTGAGGTATATTACCACCAGTCCAATTCCCTCTAGGACTTTTAACATAAATGATGTTGTATTCTATCATCAAAGGCCTTTTCTGCATCTATGGATATGACCGTGTGGTATTTGTCTTTGAGTCCACCTATATGGTTTTTGACATTTATTGACTCATGTATATTGAACCATCCCTGGACCTCTGGAATAAATCTGACTTAATCATGGTGGATGAATGTCTTATATGTGCCTCTGCTCAGTTTGCAAGTATTTTGTTGAGAATTTTTGCATCTGAATGTAGAAATTTTTTAAATTTTATTTATTTTTTATACATATGAATGTACTGTCTGCATGTAGGTTTGTGCACCCGTGTCATGCAATGCCTCAGAGGTCAGCAGAGAGTGTTGGATTCCCCTGGAACTGGAGTTAAAGATGGTTCTTACTGCCATGTGGGTGCTGGCGATCAAAACTGGGTCCTCTGCAAGAGCAGTCTGCACTCTTAACTGCTAGCCCATCTCTCCAGCTCCATGAGAATTTTTGCACCTGTATTCATTAAAGATATAGGCGTATAATTTTCTTTTTTGGGTTATATATTTACCTGGTTTTGGTATTAGAGTGATGCTGGTTTCATAGATGGAATTTGGGACTCCTCTTTTTCTATCTTTTTGAATAACTTATATTAAATAGTATTGGATGTA
Organism: Rhizomys pruinosus; assembly: GCA_009823505.1. NCBI lineage: Eukaryota > Metazoa > Chordata > Mammalia > Rodentia > Spalacidae > Rhizomys > Rhizomys pruinosus. The sequence continues at coordinate 1,417,137 of VZQC01004771.1, forward strand.
GATATTAAAATGTCTGTTATAGTTCTGCTGTAAATCCATCTCGACCTGGTATTTTTTTAGTTGGGAGTTTTAGTTTAATTATTTCTATTTCCTTATATGGTATAGGTATGTTTAAGCTGTCGATCTCTTCTTGGTGTAGCTTTGATGATTCCTGTGATTTCAGATATTCATCCATTTCTTTTAGGTTTTCAAATTTAATAGAGTGTAGGTTTTTAAAGTGTTCCCATATAATAGTATGGACCTTCTTGTTTGTTGTGATGTTTCACCTTTCACCTCTAATTTTTTTGTCTTTTTCGCGACAGAGTCTCCCTGTAGTCCCAGATGGCCTGCAACTCACTCTGTAGACCAGGCTGGCCTTGAACTCACAGAGATCTGCCTGCCTCTGCCTCCTGAGTGCTAGGATTAAAGGTGTGCACCACCACGCCCAGCTCTCACCTCTAATTTTGTTGATTTGGAGTTGCTTTTTCTTTCTTGGCTAAAGGTCTGTCTATCTTGTTTACCTTTTCAAAGAACCAACTCTTGGGTGCATTAATTCTTTGTATTGTTTTCTTTGTTCCTCTTTTATTAATCTCTGCTTTAATTTTTAATTATTTCTTCTTGTCTTCTGAGTTTGGGTTTCATTTGTTTTCCTTCAAGTGTTTGGAGTTGCAATGTTAAGACACTTATTTGTGCTTCTTATTTTTCAAGGTAGGAGCTTAGAGTTATACATTTCCCTTTTAGGACTGCATTTTTTAATTGTTTTTTATGTGTATGAATGTACTATCTGCATGTAGGTTTGTGCACCCGAGTCGTGCAATGCCGCAGAGGTCAGAAGAGGATGTTGGATTCCCCTGGAACTGGAGTTAAAGATGGTTCTTACCACCATGTGGGTGCTGGGGATCAAACCCGGGTCCTCTGCAAGAGCAGTTGGAGCTCTTAACCGCTAGGCCATCTCCAGCCCCAAGACTGCTTTTAATATGTTCTGTGGACTTTTGTTCTGTTGTACTGTCCTCTTTGTTTAATTCCAGGAATACTGTTATTTCTTTCTTAATTTCTTCTTTTTCCCATTCATTATTCATAAGTGTATTATTTAACCTCCATGAGATCATTTAGTTACTAGGGCTTCCGGTGTTAATCTATTACGCTTTACTGCATTTTGGTCTAATAGAATGCATGGAATTATTTCAATTTTTTGTTTTTGTTGATTTTTATTTTGTGCCCCAGTAAGTGCTCGATTTTGGAGGAAGTTCCATGGGAGCTGAATCAAAAGTATATTCTTTGGTGCTTGGGTAGAGTATTCAGTAGATGTCTGGTAGGTCCAATTGATATATGTCATTGTTTATTTCAGATGTCTCTCTGTTTATTCTTTGTGTGGTTGACCTGCCTGATGGAGACAGTGGTGTACTGATATTCTCTGTTACAAGTGTGTTGGAATTAATCTGTGTCTTAAAGTCCTGTAGGATTATGTTTATGAAGTTGGGTGCAGCAGAGTTTGGTGTGTAAATGATTGTAATATGTTTTAGTTTAATTGCTCCTTTGATAAGAATGAACTGACCCTCTCCATCTCTTCTGATCATTTTTAGTTTAATGTCAATTTTGTCCGATATTAGAATTTTAATCCCTGCTTTCTTCTTAGTGCCAATTACTTGGAATATTTATCCATCTTTTCACCATAAGGTAGTGCCTTTACTTGAAAGTGAGATGTGTTTCTTCCAGAAAACAAAAAAAAAAAAATGATGAATTTTGTTTCTAAATCCATTCCACTAATCTTTGGCTTTTGATTTCGGAGTTCAGTCCATTTTTATGTAAAGTTATTATTGACAGATTTGTATTGGTTCCCATCAATTTTAGTTTCTGTTTGCATTCTTGGTCTAAATTTATATTTACACAGTGATTCCTTCATTTCATTTCTTTCTGTTGTCATTTGGGTATAGTCATTCCTTTCTTCTGCTCTTTGTAATGCTTCAGTTATTCTCTGAAGGGCTTATTTTCTGGACATGAATTCTTTCAGCCAATTCATGTCATGGTAGATTTCTCTTTCTCCTGCAACTATAATAGACATTTTTGCTGGGTAAAGTATTCTGGGTTGGCATCTATGTTAATTTGGAGCCAGGAATACTTTGGTCCAGGCTATTCTGGCTTTCATGATTTGCATTGAATAGTCAGCTGTAATTCTGATGGGTTTTCCTTTATATCAGACTTGTTTTTCTTTTGCAGTTTTCAATAATCTCTCTTTTTTTCTGAACATTTAGTGCTTTTGCTATGATATGGTATAGGGCATTACCTTTTTGGAGCTATTTAGTATTCTATGTGCATCTTGTATTTGTATGGGTATGTCTTTCCTTTATTTTGAGAAATATTCTCTTGCCATCCTGTTGAAGATCTGCTTAATACCATTATCCTGAGATTCTTCTTCTTCCTCTATGCCTATGATCCAAAAGTTTGTTTTTTTTTCACGGTGTCCAACATTCCTGAAAATTCCATTCCTGTGTTTTAAAATTTAATTTATAATCTTTGCCACAGCAGGCCAATTGTTCAACTTTATCATCTAATCTTGATATGCTCTTTTCTACTTCATTCCCTTTGTTGGTGAGGCTTTCTCTTGTTGTTTCCAGATGGCATCTTAAGTGTTTCACTTTTCATTTCAACCTGAATTTTCTTTTTCTTTTTTAAATTTTTTTAAAATTTTATTTATTTCTGTATGTGTATGAATGTACTGTCTGCATGTAGGTCTGTGCACCCGTGTCGTGCAATGCCGCGGAGGTCAGAAGAGAGTCTCGGATTCCCCTGGAACTGGAATTCTCCTGAAATTGGAGTTTCAGACAGTTCTCGGCCACCATGTGGGTGCTGGGGATCGAACCCGGGTCCTCTGTAAGAGTGGTCGGCGCTCTTAACCACTAGGCCATCTCTCCAGCCCATCAACCTGAATTTTCTTTAGTATATCTATCTCTTTTGTGAATTCAGTCAGAAGTTTATCCTTTTTTTGCTTCTTTGATTTGTATGTGTTCTTTAAGTTCATGAGTTTTTTAACCAGTTTTGTGATTGTGCTTTTAAATTCTGTGTCCTAGGTTATGTTTAGAGGGTCCTCATTGTAGAACTCTTCTATGGGCCTGGTAGTACTTAGTAAAGACATATTAATTGTGTTTTCCTATTATTATTCTTTTGCTGTGATTTTGGCATGTAGATTTCTTTTTGTGTGTGTGATTCTGGTACAAAACTCTCATCTTCCTTTGTTCAATTGAAGAATGGCCTTGTTTGTATTTTTTTTTATCTTTTTTGAGACAGGGTCAACCTGTAGCCCCATCTGTCCTGGAACTCACTATGTAGACCAGGCTGGCCTTGAAATAACAGAGATCTGCCTGACTCTGCTTTCTGAGTGCTGGGATTAAAGGTGTGCACCACCACGCCAGCTCCTTGTTTGAATTTTCAAAGCATTTTAATTTAAGTTTTGTGCATTTCATATATCATTTCCCCCTCCATGCTCCCCACTTATCCGGAGTTCATAATGTCTGTCATACATGTCCTGTATTGCCTTCTGAGTCTTTTCAAAGTTTTTCAAAGCACAGGATTATTTGGGGGGAGAACTTTACTGCTTGATTCGATTCCCCATCCCAGTTCTTTCCTTGTTGTTGGTCCCTCCCATCTGCATTGTTTCAGCATATGCATATACATATGGCACACCTATACCTAAAACCCATCATCTGAAAATAAAATGCATGTTATTTCCAAGTCATATTTCAGGATTCATATTTTCCCTTTTAATTTTATATTAATTTAAAATATGCATACCAACCCCCCACCCATATACTAAAATTACAAACTCCAAAAATAAGTGGTAGGTTAATTCTGGAGCCCATTAAGGGATTTAATTTATAAGAGCACTGTTGCTTTTAGGTAAAGAGAAATAAAACATTAACATTACTCAGTTTGCCTTACAAGTAGGTACTTGTTGCTATAGCATCCACAAATGAGGGATACCATTCATTGTTGTTTTTTTTTTTTAATCTGGGACTGTGTTACTTCACATAGCATAATGGCTTTGAATTCCATCCATTTACCTGCAAAGTTCATGATGTCATCTTTCTTTACTGTTGCATAGAACTCCGTTGTGAGAAGTACCATATTTTCTTTATCCATTCATCATTTGAGTGGAACTTGAATTGGTTCCAGCTCTTCACTATTGTGAAGAGGGCTTCAATAAATATGGATGTTCATGTATCTCTGCAGTAGGATGAGTCTTGTGGATATGTACCCAGGATTGGTATGACTGGGTCAGTTGGCTCATTTTGAGTCTTTTAAGGTTCTCCGCACTGCTTTCCATAGTGGTTGTACAAGTTTATATTTCCACCAGCAGTGGATGAGTGATCCCTTTTCCCCACAACCTCTCCAGCATTTGGTATAATTTCCTTTCTTGATCCTAGACAGTCTTATCAGAGTGAGATGACTTACATATTTCTATTTAGGGATGAATCATCCAAAGTTTCTTATTCTTTGCATGTTAATCATCCACGGGTCTCTGTGTTAATCATTGTCTGCTGCAAGAAGAGTCTACTATGCTGAGAGCTGAGAGAGGCACTAATCTCTAGGGACATTTATATTTTATGTACTTGTATTCACTTATCTATTTGTTTATTCCATTGGACTGTGTTCACATTTTAATGGCAGTATGACAGTACTTTCCAGGATGACTAAAGTATAATTGATGACAAATAAAAATTGGTATATTCAAGGCATACAATTGTAATATTTTCTGTACATGTATGTTGTTTATTGATTGCCACAGTGTAAGCAATTGACTATCATCTCTCATAGATAGATTTTTTTTTTGTGGTGAGACTGGACATCCATTTTCCTAGGAAAGTTTAACTATTCATTGCATGCTTATTAACTGTGGTTATTGGGCTATATATTAGGGCTTGGAAGTCTGTTCATCTTATTTTTATTTGATATTTTCTTTTTTCTTTTCTTTTTTTTTTTTATGAATGTACTATCTGCATGCAGGTTAGTCAATGCCACAGAGGTCAGAAGAGGGCATCAGATTCCCCTGGAACTGGAGCCAAAGACGGTTCTCGGCCACCATGTGGGTGCTGGGGATCGAACCCGGGTCCTCTGTAAGAGCAGTCAGGGCTCTAAACCGCTAGGCCATCTCTCCAGCCCCTTTTTTCTTTTCTTATAGCATCTTTCTAGGGAAACTAAACTATCCACAAATTCATAATTCTGAGTCAGTCAGAGATTTCATACCACCATTTCCAACTTAAATATATAATTATTTCATGGTATTTACCCAATCTCCTCATCCTTTACAAACTGCCCTCTGTTTCTGTGAGTTGACATGTATCTCTCACAGTGAGGTCATACAGCAGTTGTCGTTCACCACGTTTTAAGTATCTTTCCACGAAACCTAAGCTGTCCATAAATTCATAATCCTGAGTCAGTCAGAGATTGCACACCACCATTTCCAACTTAAATATATAGATATTTCACAGTGTTTACCCAATCTCCTCATCCTCTACAAAGTGCCCACTCTTTCTGTGAGCTGACATGTAGCTCTCACAGTAAGGTCTTACAGCAGTTTTCATTCACCACATGTTTAAATACACAGGCTTTTTATGTGGAATGACTATTTCACATTCATGTCATGTTTTCTTTGAAAGTATTCATAGCATATTTCAGCATGTGTTCTGCATTATAAAGTTCAGTATCAATTTCTTTTGCACCAAGAAAGAAATGACATGGTATTTGTGCTGGTACTGTGCTATGTCAATGTTAACTTGAATGTAATCTGTATCTACAAACAAGAAACTACTTCAAGAAGTGTCATTAACTTTTCTCTTACTTCTTATGTATTTTGTTATATCTATTTTTAGAAATGATCTTATTTATTATCAATTTATTTGGAATTTTCTCTTCCATTCTATGTTCTAGCTGGGTTTTTTTCCACCTTGATTTAAGATATTATTTTTCTACTCTACACTAAACACATTTGCTTACACTATTATGACTGCTTAACAATTTGTTAGATCAATTGCAATGTTATACATCAACAGAGGCAGTTCTGTATCTTCTTTTTCAGTGAGTGAGCATTCTGCTTTCCCCACATCCTCTCCAGAATTTGATATTATTTGTTTTCTCTCTCTCTCTCTCTCTCTCTCTCTCTCTCTCTCATTTTTTGTTTTCTTATTTCTTTTTTATCTCTTTATTTTTTATCTCTTATTGAAGTTTTGTGCATTTCACACCTCATTTCTCAGTTTAATCCAGACTCATTTCCCCCTCCATGTCCTCCTCCCCACCCAAGTTCATGCAGTCTGCCGTACATGTCCTGTTTCCTCTTCTGAGTCTGTTCAAAGTTTTTCAAAGCAGAAGATTAATTTTGGAGTGAAGAACTCTATTGCTTCAGTCAGTTGCCTGTCCTGGTTCTTCGTTGTTGTTTTTCCCTCCAATCTGCATTGTTCCACCATAAGCATTTATGTATGTCACATATGTGTTAAAATCATGTCCTCTGAAAATAAACTATATGTTATTTCCGAATTATATTTTGGGATCCACATTTTCCCTTTTAATTTTATACTGCTCTAAAATATGCAAACATACCCTCCACACTTGTACCAAAATTATAAAATCTGAAAATAAGTAGTAGGGTTTTTGTCCTTTTGAAACAGTGTCTCCCTGTAGCCTCAGCTGTCTTGGAACTCACTATATAGAACAGATTGACCTTGACTTGACCGAGATCCACCTGCCTCTGCCTCCTGAGTGCTGGGATTAAATGCATGTGCCACCACGACCAGCTTCATTTGTTTTCTTGATAATAGTAACTCTGATGGCTGTCAGATGAAATTTTAAAGTAGTTTTTAATATAGTGTATTTCCCTAATTACTAAGGATATTCAAGCCTTTTAAAGGTGATTCTAAGCAATCTTTAATTATTCTTTTGAAAATTTTCTGTTAAGGTACATGGCTGTTCTTTTTATTGGGTAATATAGTTCCTTGATTCTTTTATTTATTTATTTATTTTAGTTCTTTATGTATGCTGGATGTTAATCCCTTTCAGATGTGTAACTGGTTAATATTTACTTGGACTCAGTGGGATTTCTCCCATAGAGTTTCTTGATTGTTTGTTTTGTTCTTTTAGTTAGTTTGTTTGTTTTTGCTTACCTTTGCTATGCTGAAGATTTGTAGCTTAATGAGGTCCCACATTTGATTGCCAACCATAATTCCATAATGACTGATATCTGAATTACTCCTTTTCCAATTCTGTAGTTGTAGGCTACTGACTAATTTTTATAACTGGTTCAGATTTCACATTTAGGTCTTTGATCCATTTGTATTTGACTTTTGATCAAGGTATAGGATAAGGGCCTACTTTCATTTGTCTGAAGGAGGAGATCCTGTTTTGCCAGTACCATTTGTTAAAGATTCTGACTTTCATTCAGTTAGTGTTTCTTCTTGACCCCTTTGTCAAATATCACATGGCTGAAATTTAATATACTTATATTTGAGCTTTCAATTAGGGGCCATTGATCTATGGGACTGGTTTTGAGCAGTACGATGATGATTTTATGACTCTAGCTCTGTAACACAGTTGGAGACCTGGTATGGTAAACCCCCCAGCATTGCTCTTGGTGCTCAGTATTGCTTTGGCTATTAAGTGTATTTTGTGTTTTCACATGAATTTTAGAAGTATTTTTTTCTAATTCTGTGAAGATTTTCATGAGGGTTTGATTGGGAATTCATTGAATCTATATATTACTTTTGTTTTGTCAGTCATTTTCAATTTATTAACTCTTCCACTCTATGGGCATGAGAGTTTCTTCTACCTCCTGATGTCTTTCTCTATCTCTTTCATAGAAGATTTAAAATTTTCATTATAGAGATCTTTCATGTGTTTTTCACATTCATAGATGGTTTTGAGGCTATTGTGAATGGGAAGGTTTCCATGTACTCATTCTTTTTATTTTTATTTTATTTTTTAATAATATGTAATGAGTAATGAATACAGGCACCCTTCATGTAAAACCAATTTGCAAGTAGCTATTCCCAAACTTATACAACCTGAGGCCCCCATTGCCCAGCTGGGGGAGTTTAAATGTACTATCATGTTGATCAATTAAGAGTCCAGTCTATGTTTCTGTAGTTTCACCATTCACCCCAATCGCAGCCCTTACATTCTACCATGCCCCCTTTTCTGCAAATTCTTCCCTAGACTTTAGAAAAGGGACATGAGTGGGGGAGAAGCAAAGCAGTCTATTTTCTCTGGAGATGTCGTTTTGGACTCTGATCAGTTCAGGAATAACCTTTTACTCCTACTGATGAAGCACAAGCAATTAGATATATATAGGTATTTAAAAAGTACTAATTATTATGGTAGGTTACGTTGGTATAGACACAGATGTTTGGATGGTATGTTAATCCATGACTATAGCTTTTCTCTAAAAGCTGACAAGGTCTTACTGTGGCTTATAACATCTCCTAAAAACTAGAGGACTTAAGCTTGTGGCATTAGCCATGAATTATTCCTCCAAAGGGAGAGCTAATAGCCAATTAGATTTGGGATACATAGACATATGTCTGCCACTGCTGCACAGTATTTCCAGGCAGGTGAGGTGTAGCTGATGCTGACGGAGGAGTCTTGCTTGACTCAAGGGGAGGAGTCTTGTTTGACTCAAGGAGACTGATAATTGTTTTATTGATTTAGTGGCCTTTGGTAATACTCTCTGGCATTCCAGAGGCCAACTTGCAGAGTGGTCTCGCTATATCATTCCCATAATTACACCAGGTCTTCAACAGCACGGCCTTACTGCCTCTCTTCTTGCAGGTATCCCAGTTTGCTGGCAAAAAGCCTTTATCTTTTGGGGAGCTTGGATCTCCTCGCCAACATCTCATTGGCAGAATAGTCCATTTCTGATAACAGAGCTCTCCTGTATTAGTATATTTTGCTCAATTACCCAGCTTATATAGTCTTTAGTATTATATTTGGCTCTGAATAGAGAATTATCCTTTCACAGTTCCTATGACTATCAGTCAATTAAAGAAGGCAACTATATCACTTTCATAAGAGATTACCTCTATAAAAATTGGCTCTAATTTACAGTTAGGGAATGACTTCATTACCATCATGTTTTTCTTTGTTCTATGAAAAGGAGGTAAGGAAGTCTCCCATATTAAAACTTTGTGGCATCTGAAAGGTAAAGTTCATTAGGACATATTATAAATAGTTGTTACAATTAGGATCCACAGAGATGTTTGATGCCTGTAGCAGTCTGAGGCTTTTCTTCCTTTTAAGGTTTAGCTGGACCAACTTTTCTGCATTAAATTTACTCAAGCTGTTTATCATTGACTGTATGTTGTTAAGTTGGGAAGCCAACTTAATATCTGTAGTTAAATTATCCTACAGGTAGAAGAAAATGATACAATTTGATATGGTACAACACAAACATTGTAGAGAATATTGGTATCCATTAACTCCAAAGTTGTTGTTATACAAATTATAAGTGAAGCAGATGTGGACTACAATTTATATTTCCAATTAGCTTAATTGTATTGCCGTTTTTATTAAAACCATTTAACCAATGTTGTTTAATATAGACATTTTTACTTTTACTAAGACCTAGAATGATGTGGACTACAATTTATATTTCCAATTAGCTTAATTGTATTGCCGTTTTTATTAAAACCATTTAACCAATGTTGTTTAATATAGACATTTTTACTTTTACTAAGACCTAGAATACCATATAATATGTAGACAAAGTTTGGGCAAGTTTGGATACCTGTTAAACTCACATCAATTAACTATACATTAGTCTAATGTAGACCCCCTCCCACACGTCCCACCCCACCAGACTCGCCAATCAGTCAGTTATTATTGCAGTCTTTTCTGTTGTTGTTGTTGTTGTTCTTTCCAATAGCATCACTCCCCACAAGGAATATTTACAACTGGGTTATTGGTGCTAGCATCCACAGATGAGGGATACCATTCATTGTTCTTCTGGGACTGTGTTACTTCACTTAAGATAATTTCTCCCAGTTCCATCCATTTACCTGCAAATTTCATGATGTCATCTTTTTTTATTAATTTTATTTATTTCTGTATGTATATGAATGTACTGTCTGCATGCAAGTTTGTGCACCCATGTCGTGCAATGCCGCAGAGGTCAGAAGAGGGTGTCAGATTCCCCTGGAACTGGAGTTCTCCTGGAATTGGAGTTTCAGACAGTTCTCGGCCACCATGTGGGTGCTGGGGATCGAACCAGGGTCCTCTGCAAGAGCGGTCGGTGCTCTTAACCGCTAGGCCATCTCTCCAGCCCGATGTCATCTTTCTTTACCGCTGCATAGAACTCCATTTTGTAGATGCACCACATTTTCTCTATCCACTCATCAGTTGAGGGACATTTCTGTTGGTTCCAGCTCTTCGCTATTGTGAAGAGAGCTGCAATGAACATGGCTGTACATGTATCTCTGTGGTATGAAGAGTCCGTTGGATATATTCCCAGAAGTGGTATGGCTGGGTCAGGGAGTAGGCTCATTTTGAGCCTTTTAAGGGTTCTCCATACTGCTTTCCATAGTGGTTGTAGAAGTTTGCATTCCCATCAGCAGTGGATGAGTGTTCCCCTTTCCCCACACCCTCTCCAGCATTTAGTATCATTTGTTTTCTTGATCCTTGCTAGCCTTATCAGAGTGAGATGATATCTTAAAGTGGTGTTAATTTGCATTTCCTTAATTATTAGCAATGTTGAACACTTTTTAATATGTTTCTCAGCCATCTCTATTTCCTCACTTGTGAAGTCTCTGCTCAGCTCTTTACTCCATCTTTTGAGTGAGTCATTTGTTTTCTTACTTCTTTGTTTTTTGAGTAGTTTATATATTCTGGAGGTTAATGCTCTGTCAGATGTATCAGCAGTGAAATTTTCCTCCCATGCTGTGGGCTTTTTCTTCTTGCTGTTTCTTTTGCCTTACAGAAAGTTTTGAGTTTAATAAGGTCCCACTTGTCAATTGTCGACCTTATTTCCTGAGCAGCTGCTGTTTAGAAAGACTTTTCCTACACCTATGTCTTGTAAGCTGGTGCCAACCTTTCCTTCTATCACCTTTAGAGTTTGGGGTTTCACATTGAGGTCTTTGATCCATTTGGAGTTGATTTTTGTACAAAGTGAGAGGTAGGGGGTTTAGTTTTATTTTTCTACAAGTGGTGATCCAGTTTTGCTGACACAATTTGCTTAAGATGTTGTCTTTCCTCCACTTAGTTTTTTGGCCCCCATGTGAAATATGAGGTGGATGAAATTGTATATGCTCAAGTTTGGATCTTCAGTTTTGTTCCTTTGGTCTACCAATCTGTTTTTGTACCAGTACCAGGATGTTTTTATGACTATAGCACTGTAGTATAGTTTGATGTCTGGTATAGAAATCCCCCCTGTATTGCTATTTTCACTCAGGGTTGCTTTGGCTATTCGGGGTCTTTTGTTATTCCATATGAATTTAACAATTTTTTTCCAAGCCTGTGAAGAATGTTCTTGGGACTTTAACTGGGATTGTGTTGAATCTGTATATTCATTTGGGTAAAATGGACATTTATATTACATTAATTTTTCCAATCCATTAGCATGGGAGGTCTTTCCATCTTCTGATGTCTTCTTCAATCTCCTTCAGGAACTTATAATTTTTGTTGTAGAGATCTTTGGTGGCTTTGGTTAGGTTTATTCCTAGGTATTTTATTATTTTTGAAGCTATTTTGAGTCGAAGGACTCCTTGTATTCCTTCTTCAGTTGCTTGTTGATGGTGTAAAGAAAGGCTACTGATTTTTTAGATTAATTTTGTAACTCGCTAATTTACTGAAACTTTTAATTGTTTCTAAGAGTTTTCTGGTGGAGTTATTAGGATCCCTTAGGTGAACTATCATATTGTTTGCAAAAAGGGATAGTTTTACTTCCACTTTTCCAATTAGTATTCCTTTAATTGCCTTTTTTTGCCTTATTGCTATAGCCAATGTTTCAAGCACTATATTGAAGAGGAGTGGTGACAAGGGGCAGCCTTATCAGGTTCCTACCTTTATGGGGAATTGTTCTAACTTTTCTCCATTTGAGATGATACTGGCTGTGGTTTTTTATATATGCCTTTGATTATATTGAGGAATGATCCTTCCAGTCCAATTCCCTCTAAGACTTTAATCATGAAGGGATGCTGGATTTTATCAAAGGCCTTTTCTGCATCAATTGAGATGATGGTGTGGCTTTGTCCTTCAGTCCATTTATGTGTTTTATTATTTTTACTGATTTTTGTGTGTTAAACCATCCCTGCATCTTTAGTATGAATCCAATTTGATCACAGTGAATGATCTTTTTGATGTGGGTCTGTATATGGATTGTGAGTATTTTGTTGATAATTTTTGCATCTGAGTTCATTAATGAGATGGGTCTGTAGTTCTCTTTTTTGGTTGCATACTTGACTGGTTTTAGTATTAGAGTGATGTTGGCTTCACAGAAGGAATTTGGGAGGTTTCCCTCGGCTTGTATCCTTCTAAACAGTTTTATTAATAATGGTTGTAAGTCCTCTTTAAATTTTTTATAGAATTCTGCTGTGAAACCATCTGAACCTGGGCTTTTTTTAGTTGAGAGGTCTCATTACATTTTCAATTTCTTCATATGTTATGGGTCTGTTTAAGCTGTCAATCTCCTCTTAGTGTAGCTTTGGTGATTCCCTGGATTGCAGATATTCATCAATTTCTCTTAGGTTTTCAAATTTAGTAGGGTATAGGTTTTTGAAATATTCCTGTATTATTGTCTGGATCTTTTCACTGTCTGTAGTGACATTTCCCATTTCATCCTGAATTCTATTGATTTGGAGTTGTTCTTTCTTTCTTTTGGTTAACTGGGCTAGGAATTTGTCTATCTTGTTTATTCTCTCAAAGAACCAAATTTTGGATTCATTGATTTTTTTGTATCGTTTTCTTTGTTTCTATTTCATTGATTTCTGATCCGATTTTTTTATTTCTTCCTGTGTGTTGCATTTAGGTTTATTTGTTGTTGCCTTTGCAGTGTTTTTAGCTGCAGTGTTATTTCATTTATCTATGTTCTTTCTGCTTTTATTTTTATATTGCACCAAACCTTAAGACAAAGGACACTGGACATTAAAAAAGAGGTCCGCCCCAGTCTCTTGGATCCAGTGAAGTTGCTTTTCTTCTTGTGTGTACTCTGCTATTTTTTTTTATATGTATGAATGTACTGTCTGCATGTAGGTTTGTGCACCCGTGTCGTGCAATGCCACAGAGATCTGAAGAGAGCATTGGATTCCCCTGGAACTGGAGTTAAAATGGTTCTCAGCCCCATGTGGGTGCTGGGGATTGAACCCGGGTCCTCTGCAAGAGCAGTCAGTGCTCTTAACATCTAGGCCATCTCTCCAGACATCTTTCTGTTTTTGTTTTGTTTTGTTTTGTTTTAATACAGGAACCCAGAGCTATAAACTTCCCTCTTAGGACTACTTTTAAAGTGTCCCATAAGTTTTGTTGTGTTGTATTGATGTTGTCATTTAGTTCCAGGAGAGCTTTTATTTCTTTCTTTATTTCCTCCTTGACCCATTCATTATTCAGGAGTGTGTTGTTTAGTCTCCATGTGTTCATGTAGGTAGCAGGGCTCATCCTAGTGTTGATATTGAGCTTTATTGTGCTATGGTCTGATAGAATGCATGAAGTTATTTCAATTTTTTGTATTTGTTGAGGTTTTTACTGTGTCCAAGTATGTGGTCAGTTTTGGAGAATGTTCCATGGGGTGCTGAGTAGAAAGTATATTCTCTGGTGTTTGGGTGGAATACTTGGAAGATGTCTGTGAGGTCCATTTCCTTTATTGTATTGTTTAGTTCAGATGTCTCCCTGTTTATTTTTTGTCCAGTTGATCTGTCCAAAGGACTTAGTGGGGTATTGAAGTCCCCTACTATGAGTGTGTTGGGGTTAATCTATGCCTTGATGTCCTGTAGAATTGTATTTAAAAAGGTTGGTGCACCAGAGTTTGGTACATATATATTCATGATTGTGAAGTCTTCGTGGTTAATTTTCCCTTTGATAAGGATATAATGGCCCTCCTTGTCTCTTCTAATTGCTTCTACTTTGAAGTCTATTTTGTCTGATATTAGGATAGCAACTCCTGCTTTCTTTTTAGTACCATTCACTTGGAATATTTTTTCCCATCCTTTCACTTTAAGTTGATGCCTATCCTTAAGGGTGAGATGGCTTTCTTGTAGACAGCATATTGATGGCATCTGTTTCCTAATCCATTCTCCTAGTCTATGTCTTTTTATTGGGAAGTTTAGGCCATTCATATTTAAGGTTATTATTGAGAGGCATATGTTGCTTCCTTTCATCTTATTATATATTTGCATTTTTTGTGTAGGTTTCTACCTCTGCATTTCTGTTTTTATCTTTTTCTTTCAAGGTACCTGGGGGCAGTTGCTCCTCTCCTCTGTCCTTTGAATTGTTTCAAGCATTCTCTGAAGGGACGGTTTACCAAACATGTATTTTTTCAACTTGTTTATGTCAGGGAAGATTTTTCTCTTTCCTTCAACTAGAATTGATATTTTTGCTGGGTATTGTAACCTGGATTGGCTTCCATAGTCATTTAGCACTGGGAATGCTTTGGTCCATGTTCTTCTTGCTTTCATGGTTTGTGCTGAAAAGTCAGCTGTGGTTCTGATAGGTTTTCCCTTGTATTTAACTTGTTTTTCTCTCATGGCTTTCAGAATTTTGTCTTTGTTTTGGGTATCTAGCATTTTAAGTATGATATGGTGGGGGGACTTTCTTTTCTGGTCTAGTCTATTTGGTGTTCTACTTGCTTCTTATATTTGCATGGGTTTGTCTTTTTTAGTTTGGGGAAATTTTCCTCTATTATTTTGTTGACAATCTGGTCAATACCATTTTCTTGGGATTCTTCTCGTTTCTCTATCCCTATGATGCAGAGGCTTGATCTTTTCATAGTGTCCCATACTCCTTGGTTGTTCCACTCTTGTGTATTTTTTAAAATTTTCATAATCTTTTCTTGAGCTTTTTAGTTGTTCTGTGTTGTCTTCTAGGTCTGATATTCTTTTTTTCTGCTTCCTCCATTCTTCTTCTGAGGCTTTTTCCCACTCTTTCCTCTTGATTGGATGACTGTTCTTTTTCCTTCTTTTTTTTCTTCCTGTGTTTTCCTTACTATTTCCATTTCTGTTTGGAGCTTCTTAAACTTTTCTTGTAGCTCATTGGTTTCCTTTTTCATTTCAGAGTGGGATCTTTTCAGTGTTTCCACTTCCTTCCAGAGTTTGTCATTTTGTCCCTCTAGCTCTTTCCAGAATCTGTCATTTTCTCCTTTTAGTTCTTTGCAAACTTTGTCCTTGTCTTCCTCTTTGTCCTTTCTGAGTTCTTCATTCTCTCCCCTTAGTTTCATGATTATGTTGAATATATCTGTGATTGTTATTTTGGGATCTGTGTCCTGGGTTATCTCTACGGAGATCACATTGTAGGGGTCCTACACTGGCTCCATAGAGTTTGGTGTGGAGTTGTTCTTTGCTTTTCCCATATTGTTCTTTTGTTGTACTCTTGGCATGTGGTTAGTTTTTTGCCTGTATTCTGATGTGAAATTTGAATGCCTCTTCACTTTGTTGAAGGATTGCTTTCCTTGATTCCTTCGGGTGTCTTTGTTATATTCTCCTTATGAATGGAGTGTTGACTTGTCTAGGTTTTAGGCTTTCAATTTTGGTTATATATTGGAAGGTATAGTTGACTTTTCCCTTTCTGTTCTGCGGGAGCTGGGTGGATAGCAACCCAGGTGACACCTTCTGAACATGGTATTCCCTCTGCTGTCAGCCACTCTCTCCTGTGTTCCAGTTGGGGGTTCCAGTTGGCATTGTGGTGGGGGGGTTGTTTTGGTTGCTGGCTTAGCCCACATGCTGGTACCTTCTGTGTTAGAGCCTCAGCTCCTAGCTCCCAATGCCTTCTGGGACACCTTTCCCAGTCCCCTGGACCCACCAGTCCACTCAGACTCCACCCCTAGCTGGAGCAGGTGCAGCACTTATGCCACCGCCAAATACTTGATGCAAACTCTGGGCTCAGGCCTCAGCTCCTAGCTCTCAAGGCCTTCCAGGACACCTTTACCAGTCCACTGGATCTGGTGATCCACTCAGACTTTGCCCCTAGCTGGAGCAGGAGCAGCACTTAAGCTGCCGCCAAATATTTGCCCCAAACTCTGGGTTCAGGCCTCAGCTCCTCCATTTACTCATTCTTTGATGTATGTAGAATGGCTACTGATCTTTGTAGGCTAAATTCATAACCTGCCACTTTGATGAAAGTGTTAACCATTTCTATAAATTTTCTGGTGGAAGTTTTGGGATGTCTTAGGTATAATATCATCATTTATAATTTGGTATAAATTTATCTCCTCCTTTCCAATTAGTAGCCCTTTAATTTCCATCTTTTGTCTTATCACACTAGCAAGAGTTTCAAGCACTATGTTAGAAAGTGGTAGAGATAGAGGAGAGCCTCTTCTGGTTTCTGATTTTAATGGCAATCATTAATAGAATGATTTCCACAAATGGGAATGCTTCCATTTTTCTCTGTTTAGGGTCTCCAGATAGCCCCAGGCGTCCTGGAACTCACTCTGTAGACCAGGCTGGCATGATTAGTGTGCAGGTGGATGAGATGAAATAGGCCAAGAAGAGTTGAAAGGTGGGCAAGGAAGGCTGCAGTTGAGGAACTCACAGGTGTAGATTGTATATGTGAATGCACTTGCCAAAGCTATGCATGGGAGATGGAATGGAACAGGTAATACTCAAGTTGCAGAACTCATAAGTCTGGTAAGTGCATGACAGTGCATGAGCTGAGCCAAGCCTGAGATCACAGGGCACTAAAACAGGCAATTCTAAGATTGCCAGTTAGAAATAAACTAAACTGCTGGGCGTGGTGGTGCATGCCTTTAATCCTAGCACTTGGGAGGCAGAGGCAGAGGCAGGCAGATATTTGTGAGTTCAAGACCAGCCTGGTCTACAGAGTGAGTTCTAGGACAGCTGGGGCTACAGGGAGACCCTGTCTCAGAAAGACCAAAAAAAGAAANAGTATTTCAAGAACTATGTTGAAGAGGAGTGGTGATAGGGGGCAGCTCTTGCCGGGTGTCCTACCTGTTAAAGGGAAGTTTCTGTCATTTCCCCATTCTAAGATGATATTGACTGTGGGTTGTAATGGCTTTGATTACATTGAGAATGATCCCTCCAATCCAATGTCCCGGTTCTAAGGACTGGATATTACGCATGAAGAGGGCGGACTTTTTCGTAGTCAAAGTGCTTTTTTCGCATAATCGAGATGATGGTGTGGTTTTTTGTCTTTGATTTCGTTTATTGTTTGATGGATATTCATTGATTTCGTATTTGTTGAACCATCCCTGCATCTCTCTCTCGTATCGCAATTCGCAACTTGGTCATGATGGTGATCTTTCTATGTGGGTCTGTATGCGAATTTGCCAGTATTGCTGTTTAGAATTTTGGCAGCTGTGTGTCATGAGGGAGGGGGTCTACTATATGCTCCTTTTTAGTTGGATCTATGCCTGGTTTGGATAATAGAGTGATGTTGGCTTCGTAAAGGAATTTGGGAGAAATTCCCTCTGATTGTATAGCTTCTAAAATGTTTTCAGATAATAGGGTTGTAGGTCTTTTCTGAGAATGTTTTTTATAGAATTCTGAGTGTGGAAAACCGTCTCCTGGGCCTGGGCTTTTTTTGTTGGGAGGCTTTTCTTACACATCTCTATTTCTTCATATGTTATGGTCTGTTTTAAGCTGCTGGTCTCTTCTTGGCCAAGCTTTGGTGATTCCCAAGGATGTTCAGATATTCGTGTCCTTTCTTCTGAGATTTTTCAAACCTTGGTAATATAGGTTCTTGTAATAGTCCATTATAATTTTCTTGATCTTTTCCTTTTCCGTTGTGATATTTCCCTCGTTTCATCACAGAATGTAACTATTGGAGTTTGGAGTTGTTGCTTCTTTCTTTTTGTTACTTGGGCTAGAGTCTGTCTATCTTGTTTATTTTTCAGAGCAATTTTGGATTCGTTTTTTTTTTTTTTGTAGTTGTTTTCTTTGTTTCATTTCATTGATTTCGGCTCTGATTGTTGTTATTTCTTCCTGTCTGTTGCGTGTTAGGGTTCACTGTTGTCGCGCTCTCAAGTGCTTTTAGCTGTAATGTTAGATCAATTCCACTTGTGTTCTTTCTGTTTTTCTAATGTAGGCAGCCCAGGCGTATAATATTTCCCTCTTAGGACTGCTTTTTAAGGTATCCCCTAGGTTTTGTTGTGTTGTAATTGTCATTGTCTTCTTCCGAATTTTTTTTTTTTTTTTTTTTTTTTTTTTTTTTTTTCTTTAATCTTTTTGATTTTTTTAAAGTGTTTTTTAGTCTCCTTGTGTTTCTTGTAGTGCAGGAGTTTTGTCCTGGTGTTTATGTTGAGCTCATTGCACTGTGGTCTGACAGGATGCATGAAGATCATTTCAATCTTTTTTGATTGGTGTAGAGGTTTCTTTCTTCTTCTGTGTCCCAGGATGTGGTCGATTTTGGAGAATGTTCCGTGGGGTGGCATGAGTAGAAGTGTATTCTCTGGTATTAGGATGGAATGTTCGGTAAGGTCTATGAAGGTCCTTGGTTACTCATAATCGTTCGAGTTCAGATGCCTCTCTGTTTAATTTTGTTGTCCCATGTTTGGACCTATCCAAAGGATCAGTGGGTATTGAAATCTCCCACATGATGGTGTCTGGTTAGTGCTGTGACTTGTGGTCCTGGAGATTGTCTTTATAAAGTTTGGTGCATCCAAAAGAATTTGGGGCATATATATTCAATAATTGTGAATCATCTTCTTGGTGGATTGTTCCTTTGATGAAAATGTAAATGGCCTTCTTGGTGTCTCTTCGGGATTTCTTTTACTTTGACTTATTATTGTTATCCGATATTAAAATAGCAACACCTGCTTTCTTTTTTGGTAACCATTTGCTTGGAATATTTTTTTCCAATCCCTGTTCATTTTAAGGTGGTGCCTGTCCTTGAAGGTAAGATGTGTTTTCTTGCAGACACCATATCGTGGATTCTGTTTTCATAATCCAGTCTCCCAGTCTATGTTTTGATGGGATTAACCATAATGAATTTAATGGTAGATTGATAGGTTTGTGTTGCTTTCCTTTGCCTTATTATCCATCTGCCGGTTTTGATTTAGGTTTCAACTTCTGGCAGTATCGCTTTTATTGATTTCTCCTTCTAGTTGCCTGGGGTGTGGTTTGCTCCCTTTCTTCTGTTCTTTTGATTGCTCAAGTATTCTCTGAAGGGTGGTTTCCGGACATGTTAATTCTTCAAGTTGTTTATGTCATGGAAGAATTTTTTCTTCTCTCCTTCCACTATGAATTGACATTTTTGCTGGGTATAGTAACCGGGCTGGCATCCATTGTCCTTCAACACTGGGAAAGCTTTGCTACGTTTCTTAGCTTGCCTTCAACATCGCGTTGCTGTGAGAAGTCCGTTGTTATTCTGATATGGTTTCCCCTTACATAGTAATTGTTTTTCTCTCTTGTCGCTTTGAGCATTTTTGTCTTTGTTTTGTTGGGTGTCCAGCATGTTTAACTATGATGTGGCGTGGAGATTTCTTTTCTGATCTTGTCTGTTTGGAGTTCTATGTGCTTCTTGTAATGGTATTGGTTGTCCTTTTTTAGTTTGGGAAAGTTTTCATCTATTATTTCTGTTGAGGATTCTGATCAATACCTTCTCTTGGGATTCTTCTCTCTCTCTCTATTCCTATGATGCGGAAGGTTTGATCTTTTCATAGTGTCCACAGTCTCCTGATTGTTCCTTATTTTTTGTGTATTTTTAAAATTTTTCATAATCTTTTCCTTGAGGTTTTTTAGTTGTTCTGTCCCGTGTTATCTCCAGATCTGATATTCTTTGTTCTGCCTTCCTCTCATTCTGCTTCTGAAGGCTTTTTTCATTCCTTTCCTCTTGAATGGATGAGTTTTGATTTCCTTTTTCATTTCCTCTTCTGAATTTCTTTATGTTCTATTTACTTTTTTTTGAAGCTTTCTCGATCTCTTTTTTTGTAGCTCTTTTTGTTTGCTGGTGTGGTTTTTTTTCTTTTTCTGCTTTATGATCATTTAGTGTTACACAATATGGCACGCATATCCACAAAGCACTTGTCCATTCTCTTCTCTCTTCTCTTCGCGGTACTCATTCTCTTTTCTTAGTTCTTTAATTTGTGTCTTTATGATGTTGTAGTTCTTTAAGTTAGTTCCCGATTGTGTTTTTCTGATATGTCTGTTGTCCTGGGGCCATCCCCGGATGGGGATCCACTGCAGGAGTCATCCACAGGGTTGGTAAAGCTTGCAATGTGGATAATCCCTGCACCTTTTCCATGTGTGAAGTCTCTTCTCGTGATCCTGGCATATGGGCTTGTTCCTTGCTGTATTCCACAATGTGAGTCCAAATGCCTTTCACTATGTGTGAAAGGGTTGCTTTGCTGCCTCCTTCCAGATCCGTTCTTTTTCCGTAATCTCAGTTGCGGGGGTGGGGTGGGGGGGAGGGGCTCTTCAGCCCGAGCCCGGGCACCTTCGCTCTTCCTGCCGCTGGGCTCAGGAGATCTCAAATCTCAAGAGTCACACAAGCGTGCCTTTAATACCAGCTGGGAGGATAACTCCGCCCCCACAGCCACTAGATCTAATCAAGCCAAAGACCACACCTTTAATCCCAGCTGGGGGGATAACTCCAACCTCACAGCCACAAAGGCCAATCAAACCAAAGACAGCAGGACCAAACGATCAGCAGTCAGCTCGCCAAGGCACCAAGTCCCTACCTGTCTCCCCCTCTTCCTGCCGCTGGGCTCAGGAGATCTCAAATCTGACACATTGTTTTAGAAATAAGAACCTAGAAAATTATCTTTCCAACCTTGCCTTCTAGACACCTTACTAAACATTATCAGCACATGCTGGCCATGGTTTTTGCTATAGAAAAAAATCAACAAGAACCTAAATCTGCTGTTCAATAAATCCTTAGGATTCTATCTCTTCAATGTCAACTTCATTGAGATGAGGGCCATGGAAAGTTCCATATCTTTGCTTTCAGGACAAAGCCCTCCAGTTCCCAAGTACAGCTGCTGACCTGAGAAGAGAGACAAGCTGGTGGTCATGATAGGAGTTGTTTCAACAGGAATATCCACTCAGATTTCCTGAGTTCTAAGTCTCTACAACATTCCACAGGTAAAAAAAGGATTCTGGCCATTGAAATTAAACAGTATGATGGTACTCAATGTCAAATTATCCAATTAACATTTATTATAAAGGAGCAGGGTGTGAGAGTCAAGCAGAAGGAGGAGAAACTGGGGTCACAACTTATGCATACCATCATATGTAGAGTCTGGATCTCGTCACCAAGAAGGTTCAACTACTGTTGTAGATCAAGGATGGCCATATGGAAGTGAGAGTTAATCAAATTTTGGGTCTGGAGAACCATGGCAGATTGGTCAAGGATGCAACCCAAACTTGTAGCAGTCATAACACTTTGAGTAAGGGAGGGGTGGTGTGGCAGCGACAGAGGACAAGGACAGGAGGTTGGTGGTGACAATAAAGGTGGTAAGGATAAAGTCAATTATAAGGTGGGCCGGGCATGTAAGCTCGACACAGTGGAAGTGGAATGTATTAGTCACAGGACCCAGAAAGCCCAGGGGTTCCAGAGCAATGCAGCTATGCTGCTGAGGGCAGAGGACCAGCTGTACTACAGGAAGCAGATCGTGAGGAGGGAGGAGTTAGGAGAAGGCATAGACCAGGAGAGAGAGGGGGAGAAGGAGTGGTGGTGCAGGAGAAAGTAGAAATGGGGCTTGATTCAGACTGTGTGTGGGGGGCAATGAGAGAGCCTTAGTGGTTGTAACATTGACAGACCACTCTCAGGAAGAATTTTCAGAGTAAGTGCCATTGAAATAAGTGGTGCCTTTGAGGAAAAGGAGACTGAATTAAGTCAGTACAGGCAGCGACACTGCAAAGAGTCCAGTCTGCGAAAAGAGGATTGGTCAAGTATTGGGTGGGTTAGTGATGCAAGTGATGCAGAGAGCTATGAGATGGATTGCCCCAAGGAGACTTGTGACAGAGCCAAAGGTCAGAAATATTAGCCATTGGGAAAGGGAGAGACATGCCTGAACAACAAAACCATTCAACTAGGAGCTCCGCCTTGGTAGAATATTTGGGAATGGGTTGGCATATGGGGATTGAAATCTTTGCCAAGACTTTCATACCATTGGTCAGAGAAGAACTGTGTAAAGGAGTAAGGAAGTCCTGGAGCCCTCTAATTCACCTCTGAGAAGTATTACCCTAAAGTCTAGAGATACTGATGACAGAAATCAATGGAAGGACCTGCAGTCTCTTATCACATGGAAAATGGTTATCAAAGGCCCCAGGATAGTCCAACATAAAGATTTGGAATAAGGGGCTATCTCTCCATAGGAGGTAAATTTTGACGACAGGGAGTGGCAGGATAATCCTATCAGGTTTGGTATGGTAGATCTGAATACAATAGGATCTACCCTTGAAAGCAAACAGAAGGGACTCGACAAAGGGAGTTATTTTATTTTGTTCAGAAATCAATATTTCTTTTTGGGGGATTAATTTATTAAAGGATTCTACAATATAAGAGCACAGTTGTTTTCAGATCACATTGACATGGCTCAGTTTGCCATACAATTAGATAATTGGTGCTAGCATCCACAGATGAGGGATACCATTCACATTTTGTTTTTCTATGACTGTGTTACTTCACTTAACATGATATCTTCTAGCTTCCTCCATTTACATACAAAGTTCATGATGTCATCTTTCTTTACCACTGCATAGAACTTCATTGTGTAGATGTACCACATTTTCTCTATCCACTCATCAGTTGAGGGGCACTTGGGCTGGTTCTAGCTCCTTGCTATTGTGAAGAGACCTGCAATAAACATGGCTATCCATGTATCTCTTCAGTAAGATGAGTCTTGTGCGTACATATCCAGGAGTGGTATGGATGGGTCAGGTGTCAAGTTCATTCGAAGTCTTCCAAGTGTTCTCCACACTGCTTTACATAGTAGCTGTACAAGTTTACATTCCCGCCATCAGTGGATGTTTCACTTTCCCCACAACCTCTCCAGCACTTTGTATCATTTGTTTTCTTGATCCTAGCCAGTCTTATTGGAGTAAGATGATATCTTAAGTGGTTTTAAATTGCATTTCCCTAATTATTAGTGATGTTGAACACTTTTTAAGATGTTTCTCAGCCATCTCTAATTCCTCACTTGTGAAGTCTCTGTTCAGCCCTTTGCTCCATCTTTTGAGTGGGTCATTTATTTTCTTTCTTCTTTGTTTTTTGAATAGTTTATATATTCTGGAAATATTTTGTCAGATGTATCTGTGGAGAAGGTTTCCTCCCACTCTGTAGGTTTTCTCTTCACTTCCTTGATTGTTCCTTTGATGGAGAAGCTTTTGAGTTTAATGAGGTCCCATTTGTCAATTGTCGACCTTAATAATTGCACAGCTGCTGTCTGATTTAGTCTTTTCCTACGCCTATGTCTTGTATACTGTGCCTTATTGTCCTGGAGAATTGCCTTTCTAATGTTTGGTGCTCCATAGTTTGGCGCATACATATTCAGGATTGTAAAATCTTCATGGTCAATCATTCCTTTGGTAAAATTGTAATGGCCTACTTTGTCTCTTCTGATTTCTTTTTCTTTGAAGTCTATTGCGTCTGATATTAAAATAGCAACACCTGCTTTCTTTTTGGTACTATTTGCATGGAATATTTTTTCCATGCTTTCACTTTAAGCTGGTGCCTATTCTTGAAGCTAAGATGTGTTTATTGTAGACAGCATACAGATGGGTTCTGTTTCCTAATCCAATCTCCCAGTCTATGTCTTTTGATTGGGGAGTTCAGTACATTAATATTTAATGTTATAACTGATAGGTGTGTGTTGCTTCCTTTCATCTTATTATCCATTTGCATTTTGGTCTAGGTTTCTACTTCTGCAGTTATGCTTTTATTAATTTCTCTTTCTAGGTGCCTTGGGATAGTTGCTCCTTTCTTCTATCCTTTGAATTGTTTGAAGTATTCTCTGAAGGGTTGGTTTTTCGGACATATATTCTTTCATCTTGTTTATGTCATGGAAGATTTTCTCTCCTACAACTATTATCAAAATTTTTGCTGGGTATAGTAACCTGAGTTGGCATCTATAGTCCTTTAACACTGGGATTGCTTTGCTCCATGCTCTTCTTGCTTTCATAGTTTGCACTGAGAAGTCAGTTGTAATTCTGATAGTTTCGCCCTTACGTGTAACTTGTTGTGTGTCTCTTGTGGCTTTCAGAATTTTGTCTTTGTTTTGGGCGTCTAGTGTTTTAACTATGATATGGTGCATGGAGTTTCTTTTCTGATCTTGTATTGTGGAGTTCTATGTGCTTCTTGTATTTGTATTGGTTTATCTGTGTCCTGGGCCATGCCCAGGGATTCCCACTGTAGGAATCTCCCACAGGTTTGGGAGATCTTGGTGTGGAATTATCCTGCATCTTTCTCATGTTGTCCCTTCTTAGTGTTCCTGGCAATGTGGGTTTCTCTTTGCCTGTATTCCAATCAGATGCCTTCCTTGTTTGTTTGTTTCTTTCTTTGCTTGTTTGTTTTCCTTGCTTATGGAGTGTTGACTTGTGTAAGTTTTAGGTTTTCTATTGGAAGTCTAACTCACTCTTCCCTTTCTGTTCTGAAGGTTCTCCAAACAATCCACTTGGACACTCCCTCAGCAATTCCAGTTGGGGATGGGGGTATGCCTGTTTATCATGTGTCCTGGTACTCTGGTCCTGGGAAATCCCTGATCTAAGCTCTGTACCCTCCAGAAATCAGGATTTCTGACCTTAACCTAAACCTTAGCTGTGCTGGGATTCAAGCCATGCTAGGCTTAAAGGTGTAGCCCACCACGCCTGGCTGGAAAACTTCCAGGAGAGACCAGACCAGCAGGACAGCACTTCAAGCCCAGGGAGATATGTTTGCTTCCTATGAAGAAGAAGTAGTTGGGGGGAACAGATAGGAAATCACTGCAGGAACACAAGAAAGCCCATTAGCTATCCCAGGCTGCCTTCTCCCACCCCTGGAGCCAAGAAACAGGGCTGGTGCAGGCCATTATGGTATCAGTTCTCCAACAAAACCAGACCAAGGTATATATATGCCTCGCTCCAGAGTGCTGGGAGAGAGTTTGGAGATCAAAGGAAATGTCAGGACTTCAGATTATAAATAAGTAAAAATTTTAATCCTAGCACTTGGGAGGCAGAGGCAGGCAGATCTTTGTGAGTTCAAGGCCAGCCTGGTCTACAGAGTGAGTTCCAGGACAGCTGGAGCTACAGGGAGACACTGTCTTGAAAAGACCAAAAAAAAAAATAAAATAAAATAAAAATAAGTAAAACTTAAAAACAATTATCCAAACACACAAAATTTTGCATAAAAATAGACCAGTCATATAATTGTTTTTGATTCTACTGTCTAGGACTTTAGTTGAACACACTTGCATAAACAAGCAGTACTTTTTTACAATAATAGATACTTAAAGATATTTTTAGGGCACCCAGGTTATACCATTAAAATATTTATATTGGGGCTGGAGAGATAGCCTAGCAGTTAAGAGCACCGACTGCTCTTGCAGAGGATCCGGGTTCGATCCCCAGCACCCACATGGCGGCTGAGAACCATCTGTAACTCCAATTCCAGGAGAACTCCAGTTCCAGGGGAATCCGACGCCCTCTTCTGACCTCGACGGCATTGCATGACACGGGTGCACAAACCTGCATGCAGACAGTACATTCATACACATAGAAAATAAATTAAAAAAATAAAATAAAATAAAATATTTATATTTCTGATCAGGCATGCCAGAATATAATCTCATTAAGTATGAAGGCTTAAGGCACTTACACCATCCAAATAGGTTCCTACCGAGAAGCTGAACCGAGGTTCCACAGTTTTAGAAAGACTCAAACACACATCCAAAATATCAGGAGACTGGGATTCTCTAACATCTTAAAGTGATCACAATAATTTTATATAATGACTTCATCCCATGGAGACTAAACACCCCGGCCTGCGGGATGTTCAATGGAGGTCGACGGCCTAGAGGAGAGAATGAAAGGACAAGGGACACAAAGAATGGACAGCAAGACAGGATTTCTGATCAAGCTGACAATTTTTATTTTTCTCAGGCAGGCATTTATAGTGGTGAGAGCAGGAGGTTGGGGAGGGGGATCTTTACTTCTCAGGGCAGTGGGTGTTCTTGAGGAAGCAGGATATTGGCAGGGTGAAAAGGTTAGCAATGAGTAGAAAGAGGAAGGGTTACTTAGTAACTCAATCATATGATCTATATCTTGGTTGCTGATTTAGCCAACCGTGACTATGTACTGCTTAGCATGGTCTACACTATGTACTTATTGCTAAACACTTAAAGGCCAGCCAAAATGTTACTAACATAATCAAAGGTTAATTGATAGTATCATCTCACTCCCAGCAACTAAAAGCATGGAGTGAAGTACAGTTTTCATGAGTTTGATTCACCCAGTTCTCTGAGACCAACTCTTCCACAATCACAAACATACAGTATGCAGGAGGGACTGCCTGCCAGATCAGCCTGCAGGGCACAGACTCAGGGGAGTACTTTTGCCACCCAGACACAGACCATCTTGGTGATCAGCTCCTATAATGCACCCCAGAAGAAGCCATGTGGCACCCTGACTGATCCAGGTGTCAGACCCAAAAATGGAGAGAACACACAGTAGACACTCTAGGGAGCTCAGGAATTCCCTAAACTCCAAGGATTTCCACCCAAGTCAAACCAAGATTCCTGACTAAATGCTGATGTAATTTTACTAGCTAAAAAAATGCAGTTATCTCTGGTCCTTTGAGATAGAGTCTCCTTATAGCAGATGGGAGGAAACTCACCAATGCAGACCAGATGGGTTGACCTTGAGCTCACAAAGAACTGCCTGCATCTGCCTTCCAAGGACTGGTACTAAAGGCATTTGCCACCACACACAGAACAAGAGCCAGTCCAAGAATTCATTCCCATCCCTGAAGGCAAGTTATTATAATATATCAGGGATACATACACCAAGAGAATCTGGCCCACAGAAGTCTCAAAAAAAAGTAGAAAGCAAACACAAACCAGAAATCATCTAGAATATAGAATCCGTAAGCAGAGGCTAACTCCTACAAACAATATTATCTGTATTTGATAGAAAGATGTCTATGGTATCCAAATTTTAGGCCTTTAAATGCATTTTTAAATATACATATTTTAAAGTTTACACGTGTGTATCTAGTCTGGAATGCCAAAATTAATGATTCTGTGCACATAAAGGATGGAGAATGAAGGCCAAAGCAACAGACAACAGAATAAAGAAAACTCCAAAGACTATGTGGACAAGAAGAGAAGAAACGTTATGCACATGGAGCGAAGTCCCTTTTGGTCCTGAAACCAAAAGTCCGGACCCCTCACATGGATTCCAAATCACTGAGGTGAACAACCATTTCAATCTCTACACGCGGAGTTGGGTCATGCCCCATCTCAATGCTCCAGGAGATATACTGCATCCAGTTTCTCCTAACCAAGCGCCCCAGACAAGAAACTCAAGTTTAACCAGAACCAAATTGAAAGTACTCTTTTACCCAAAAGACATGGCTGGCCAAATGTGCTCCAGTGCTCTTTGTGTCATCCATCGTTGTGTGGCAGTGTTAGTGCCCACTTTAACAGGGAACACATGCAAGTGTAGGAGTGGACAAAGTAATGGGTTCTGATAACAATGGGACGAAAGGGGAGCTGAGGGAGAAGGGTTAACATGGGAGAGAGGACCTCCCTCCAAGGGTATATTGGATGGGACAAATGAGTATCCATAACAGGGGCAGCTGAAGGGAGTTTAGGGGTGTTGGGATGGGGGGACCTTCCTCCACCAGTTGAAATTTGGAGACGCAGCGCAGGACCAACTTCACACAGAATGTCATCTGCAAAGGAGCCTTTAAGGCTCCCAGTTATGGCCAGGAGGATTGGAGTGAATGTGGCCAGGGGAAGAGTACTTGAGGAGACCTCATGTTTGCCAGAGAGGTTTAAGATCCGCAACCAAAGAGAGGGGTCCCAGATGTTTCAGGGGACGATCCATGGGGCAATACAAACAGCCTTCTCCAGGAAGGTATCTAGATCTTGAGACTTAATTGGAGGAGAGTCTAAAGGGAAGCTGCTGAGGCTCATTAAAATGAGGAGGGAGGTTACCCTTGAAGGCAGGGAGGGGAATGAAAACAAAGAGTGTGTATCAGATCCAGAAGAGTCCTGTGCTTATTGGGAAACTTCCAAAGGCCATTACCCCCTTGGCCTTATGGATGCATAGTGTCTAGGGGTGGAGTCTCTTTATGTGCAGAAGGCTGGGTTCCCTGAGTGGATCAGCTCTTATGGGGACTTGCAGGGACAAACCAAGTGGTGGAGCAGCTGGTGCTTTGCAGCACAGCAAGGTATGGCAATGTGTACCTTCCTGGCACTGAACAGGCAACACAACAGACAAATTGAAAATAAAAGGAAGGGGCCACATGCTCACTCTCATGTGGCCGCAAGCACTTAAAACATAAAGGGGTCTACTCACAGATACAGTGAAGGGGGCATAGACCAGGTTGGGTGCCAGTAGTTATATCTCCTCTAGTCCAGCCAGAAGGATTCATATGATGGCAGAGAAGTGGGGGTGAGAGACATGGAGTCACCACACAGAAACTGGTGAGCTGCTGCACTCATTTATTCAGGGGAAGGTAGAGGCATACATGTAATGCACTCTATTCCTTCCACAGGTATGCCAGACATGCTGATGTTTGGGCAAATTCTCTTTGGCCCAGGTCACTGATTTCAGCTGTTGCCATGGTTTTCTTCTGGCAATATACTAAGCCTGTTCAACAGGCAAGATGGTAAATGCACTACTACAGAGGCATGTGACACTCTACAAGTTGGATATTGAAGTCCCCCTTCAATTAATGTGCTGGGATTAATCTGTTTCTTCAGGTCCTGCAGAATTCTGTTTATAAAGTTTGGTGCACCTGAATTTGGTGCATAAACATCTAGGATTGTGAAATTGTCACGATTAATTGTTCTTTGATAAGGATGCAATGGCCCTCTTTGTCTTCTGATTAACTTTACTCTGACATTCATTTTGTCTAATATTAGAATAGGAAATCCTGTTTTCTTTTCGATACCATTTGTTTGGAATATTTCTTTCATCCTTTCACTTTAAGTTCATATCTGTCGTGGGGCTCTCGGGCAAGCTTAGCCATCTGGCAGTGTTTTCCCACTAAGCAGTTTCTAGGGTCATTGTGTCAGTCACAAGGAAGTTTGAGCCCATCATAGCTCAGCCCCACAACAGGATGTTTTGCAAATGTTTGCCCTGAGATAAGATCTGTATCTGCACATTCTTTCCACTGTATAAACATTGCGGTTTGGGAGTCTGAAATGTTTCCTCCTTCCCTGTCCTATATATTCTGCTTGTGTTCCTACAATAAACGAAACTTGATCAGAGCCTGTCTTGTCTCCATTCCTTGCGTCTCTTGTCCCTTCACCTCATTCCTTCTCTTCCAGACCCCCATTGACTGACCCGCTGGATGGGTCATTTGGCACCCAACATGGGGCTTAAAGCACAGAGGACCCCATGAAGGGACGCAGTGAAAGGCCTGTGTAAGAGGATTCTTTAGTTTCAGTTTGCATCGCAGGAGCCTGCTGCTGCATAAACAGGTAAGTGCTGTGCTAAAATGGGGCAAGAATTAAGTCAGTATCAGTTGTATGTTGAGCAATTAAAATACACCCTCAAGATGCAAGGAGTAAAGGTTAAGATCCAGCATCTCCTTAATTTTTTTTTGATTTTGTGAAAGAAGTTTGTCCTTGGTTCCCTCAAGAAGGGACTATAGATGTTAAAATATTGAAGAGAGTGGGAAACACTTTTCAGGACTATTTTTGGACCTTCAGTCCCAATAAAATCCCTGTAACTGCCTTTTCCTATTAGAATTTAATTAATGATGTTTTAAATACACACTCCACTGTTGTAATGGCTTCAGTGGAAGAGGGACATAAAATTTTAAAAGAGACTGAGTCGCCTGGTGAATTAACACATCCACCAGGCACCACCAATTTAGCCACTCTTCATTATGAGAACAAGTCTGCTGCCTCATCACACTCAAGTCCTACCCCGTCAATAAAAAATCAAGAGTTCTCACCTCTTAAAAGGGAACCTCAAAAAATTTACCCTGACTTGAGTTTGCTTAAGGAGCAGCATGATCACCTTAGTTACTCTGATCAGGAGGATTTAAAGGAGGAGACTGCCAAATATAAAAACGAGGACTGTCCACCATTGCAAAAGCCTCCCCCTTATGCTCATAGTGAAGATCCTTTCACGATGTTTGCAGCTTATCCTCAAAAAGACCTCCAACAAAGAATCATTTCACTGAAAAAACATTCAATTAGAACAAGAACATCAAGAATTAAGTATTCACTTATATAGGCTTCGAACAGGACAAAATGATCTCTGTGTCCCCAAATCAACTTCTAGCAACCCTCCCCTCTCAAAGCCACCCTTGAAACCCTTGAGTGGGCCTGTGTCAGTGTTTCCAGTTATGGAACGTGTCATTGAGCAGGAAGGCCAAGAGGAACAGTGAGAATGAATTTAACAATCCTTAGACTTTAAAACCTTAAAAGAATTAAAAACTGCAGTTTCTCAGTATGGTACTCTGGCCCCATTTACTATGACTATGATAGAAAATATTAGTGAATTATGGCTAACTCCTGAGGACTGGTATAAAACCACCAAAGCTGTCCTCAGTGCTGGGGATTATTTCTTGTAGAAATTAGAATTTCAAGAATCCTGTAGAGAGACAGCACGCCACAACTTACAGGGTAATAATAATTGGACCTATGATATGCTCATAGATGAAGGAGCTTTTGCTGCTCAAAATGCCCAAATCCAGTATGATCCAGGACTGTTGACACAGATCCTCACTGCCACCCTTATGGCTTGGCAAAAGCTCCCTAATAAAGGGGAGATGGGTACTTCCCTCACCATGGTCATACAAGGAGCTGATGAGCCCTTTCAAGAATTTGTTAATAGACTGCTAACCACTGCATCACACATTTTAGGGAATGTGGACCCCAGCATTGACTATGTCCAACAGTTAGCTTATGAGAACGCAAACACTGCCTGTCAAGCAGCTATTAGGCCATATTGAAAAAAGACTGACTTATCTGGGTACATCCGAGACTTTGTGCTGATATTGGCCCCTCATATAATCAAGGTGTAGCCATTGCCACAGCCTTAAAAGGATTGAAAGTTCAAGAGTTGTTTGCTACAAAAGGCAAAAGTGGTTGTTTTATATGTTGCAAGACCAGTCATTTTGCATGCAACTGCAAAAGAAAAAGTAAGTATTGCTCTTCTACTGCTTGCACAGTGCCAGGTTTATGCCCTCACTGTAATAGGGGAAAACATTGGCAAAATATATGTAGATCCAAAATGGACAGTCAAGGAAACCCTCTACCACCATTATTGGGAAACGGGCGCAGGGGCCCACCCCAGGCCCTGATCAATCAACAGCCCAGGCAGGCATATGGGTAGTCAACATAACTTTCAACTTAAAGAAGGACGGTGTGCTGGATAGTTTTAGTGTCAACTTGACACAACTGGGTTGAGGGAGCCTCAACTGGACTCCATTGGACTGGCCTGTGGCCACATCTGTGGAGTATTATCTTGATTGTTGAGCAATGTAGGAGGGCCCAGTCCACTATGTGTGGTGCCACCCTGGGCAGGTTGTTGTGTACTGTATAAGAGGTCTGGCTGGGCATGGGCCAAGGGAGCAAGCCAGTGAACAGCATTGCTCCATGGACTGTGCTTCAGCTCCTGCCTCCAGATTCCTGCCCTGAGTTACTGCCTTGGGCTCCATAAGTGATGAACTGTGCCCCAGGAGAAGTAAGCTGAATAAACCCTTTCCTCCCCAAGTTGGTGCTGGTCAGAGTGTTTTGTCACAGCAATGGAACACAAACTAGATCAGACGGCAATCCATTCACTCCCTCTGCAGAGCTACACCAGGAAGTGCCAGATTGGACCTCAGTTTCACTTCCTACACAGTATTAACTCCAGAAATGGGACCCCAAAGCCTAGCTACAGGCATTTTTGGCCCCCTCCCCGAGGGGACTTTTGGGCTTTTATTAGACAGAAGTAGCAGCACTATGGAAGGATTACAGGTGTTCCCAGGGGTTGTGGACAATGATTATACAGGGGAAATTAAAATCATGGCTAAGGCCCTTCATTATATTGTTACCATCCCAGCCACAAAACGCATTGCTCAACTAATTTTGTTACCCATGATTGATACTGATAATCCAATTAAAAGCACCTATAGAGGTGACCAAGGATTCCGGTCCTCTGACACCTACTAGGTACAAACATTGGGAAAAGAAAAGCCCCTACTTACACTTTGCCTAGAGGACAAGGCTTTTCAGGGATTAATAGATACTGGCGCCGATGTTACTGTCATAAAAGAAAAAGATTGACCAAAAAATTGGGAACTAACTCCTACAATCACCCACCTACAAGGAATCGGACAAAGCCAAAACCCTAAACAAAGTGCCACTTGCCTGTTTTGCACCTAGGTGTGAACTCTAGAGGTCTTGTACCCAATGCCTTATGGCAGATGGATGTCACTCATTATCCTGAATTTGGAAAATTAAAATATATACATGTCTCCATCGATACATTTAGCGGCTTCATCTTTGATACTCTTCAACCAGGAGAAGTTACAAAAAAATGTCATTACACATCTCTTACAGTCTTTCCCTGCCCTGGGCATTCCTACCACCATCAAAACTGACAATGGCCCAGGATACACTAGTGCCTCTTTCAAAACTTTCTGTAAAAAATTAGCTATTAATTTAAAAACAGGCATTCCCTTCAACACCCAAGGACAAGGTATAGTTGAGAGAGCTCATCAAACACTCAAATCTTACTTTGATAAAGTAAAAAATGGGGAATGGCACCCCACCAAAGGTCCCCACATAACATTCTTAATCATTCACTCTTAATTTAAAAATTTTTAACCTTGGACGGTGACGGACACACAGCTGCAGAAAGATTTTGGAAGTCCACAACAAAAGATCATTATGAGTCAGTCATGTGGAAAGATCTTCTTACTAATAAATGGAATGTACCTGGTCCAGTCCATATATGGGGATGTGGATTAGTATATATTTACTCGAAAGAAGCTGATTAAGCTAGATGGCTGCCTGAAAGATTAATAAGACAGATTAACCAATCATCCAGGAATGACTCCCATTAATGAGATAAATCTAACCCTTTTGTTCACAGGCAGTACAAGATGTTGTATTTCCTGATCGTGCACCTGCTATTCAGCATTTACACACCTTGGGTATTCTCAACCTTCAATATCCACGAACCTTGAAATATAACCTGGCAAATCATCACACTCAGATCTCGATCCATGGTGGCCCAGGTCAGTGGAATTCACCCTTGGGGTACCTGGTGGGCCTTCACTGAAAGTAGATATATGTTACCTGCTCTCCCAGGATTCTGAATCAAGCAAGTTTACTAAGGACAAGCCGCCCCCCCCAACGTGGCCATCCCAGATGCCATACATATTCAGCAATAGATGTTTTAAAAAAAGTCTTTTTTTAATGCCTGCCCAGCAATTAACAACTGGGGGAGGGGATGTGGGGGACACAGTGATTATTATTGTGCTTACTGGGGATGTGAGACCTCTACTGAGGGGTGGGTATGGGTACGTAGAGGCCTAGATCTGTTGCTCCTACAACAAGGAGGTTTGTGTGCTGCCCTAAAGGAAGAATGTTGCTTCTATGCAGACCATTCTGGTGTGGTTAATGATTCCTTATAAAAAATTAGAGAAAGACTAGAACAAAGAAAATTAAATAGGGGAAAAGATCAGGGCTGGCTCAATAAATGGTTTAATACTTCCCCTTGGCTGACCACTCTTTTGCCAACTATTCTTGGCCCTTTACTTGGGCTCCTCCCCTTGATATCAATGGGTCCAATACTGCTTAACAAATTGATGGCCTTTGTCTGATCCCAAATCGAGGCTATTCAAGCCAAACCTCTCCAGGTCCATTACCAACAATTGGTTATGGAGGAGTTTTCCTCTTTGTACACTGAGATCTGTAACTATGATGATACAACTTGCTAAGATGTTTTGCCAAAGACGGGTAATGGGATCATAGCCCCAGGCAGGCCTGCCCTACCAAGCTAAGACAGGGGGGTGATGTTTGGAGGTTGCCTACTCAATGACAGCTAAGGAGGGCTCCTGAGCAGATCCGAACCTAAGACAGGCACAACTTTGGTCTCATCTATCCTTTTGTATACAAAAAAGGGGGACCTGTGGGGCTCTCAGGCAAGCTTAGCCATCTGGCAGTGTTTTTCACTAAGCAGTTTCTAGGGTCATTGGGTCAGTCACAAGGAAGTTTGAGCCCATCATACCTCAGCCCCACAACAGGATGTTTTGCAAATGTTTGCCCTGAGATAAGATCTGTATCTGCACATTCTTTCCACTGTGTAAACATTGCAGTTTGGCAGTCTGAAATGTTTCCTCCTTCCCTGTCCTATATATTCTGCTTGTGTTCCTACAATAAATGAGACTTGATCAGAACCTATCTTGTCTCCATTCCTTTCGTCTCTTGTCCCTTCCCCTCATTCCTTCTCTTCCAGACCTCCATTGACTGACCCGCTGGATGGGTCATCTGTCCTTGAGGCTGCCTGGCAGTTCTGGCTCACCTGGCCTCCATGCTGATGTCCTGATGTCTGCCCCTCTAGCTCCATGCATGCTGCTTTGCATGCGGGAACCTGAGTTGGTGGCTTTCTGGGTACTCCCAAGGCACCAGGGGTTAGGGGCTGCCAGGCATTTCTGACTCACCTGGCTGCAGCAGAGATGTCCTGCTGTCCCACTAAAATATATTTTTGATTTCCATACAATTCCACATTATACATATATGCAAGTGACAAAGGAGTTAAAACCCCTGCCAATGAGGAAGATATTTTCTATTGGTTGAAGAAATAATAAAACTTTTTATTCAAATATATAGTATGCTGGTATACATAAAATAATGTTGAGAAAAATAAACTGCAGTAGCAGTTTATGAAGATTATTAAGGAAATGAAATGTTTTTATTTTGTCTTGGGCTTTTATTATCAATGGAAATTAATTGCACAAAATAATGGTCTTTGTAGTGAGATTTTCATTCATGCCTATATTTGTTGCATATACTCACCCACCCTTGCCACACTTCTACCTAATCTTCCCTCAGTTGACTTTAAAAATTGAGTTTTTGTGATTTCCAGAGAATAGAATTTTATGATAGGTCCCATGCCCTATCCATACCTCCCATTCTTGCCCCTGCCCAATTTAATAATGCACACCATTGTGTTGATTAAAGAAACTTAAATATATATTTTAATTAGAGACATCAAAGAAGGCAAGGATCTCTGGTTTCCGGACAGGCACTGTCATTAAGATCAGTAATCCAAATATTGCAGGTTGTAGCCCACTGTACTAGAGTCAAGCTTTTCTTTCTAACAACATCAGGGGGATTGTGCTACATTTTCTGCCTGTGCACAGTGACACAAACCAGGAAATATAAATGTTATGAACTAAACTAAGACTTAGCTTTTGTTCAATATTAACAACTCTACATAATTCTGAATTCATTAAATTTACTGAGTAAATATTTGTAGATACTATGTCCAGGCAATGTTTTAAGAACTAAGAATGTTGTAGCCAGAAGCATTCCTGAGTTTGGGTCTGGCTAGGGTGCCATAGTGAGGATCATCTGGAACAGCCCGCCACTGCTCCAGGCAGGTACTGGGGCACGGGCTAAGTCAGGAATCCCTCAAACCCCTGCCAACAACTGGAATTGAGGAGAGAGTATCCAGTGGATTAGGAGAACCCTCAGAACAGGAAAGGAAGAATGACTTAGATTTCCAATATCCAATATATAAACAAATGTGAAAGCCTGAAACCTAGATAATTCAATACTCCATAAACAAGGAGGGGGAAAAAAGCATCGGAAGGAAGCAAGCAAAATAAAACAAGATTTCAGCCTTCAACACACTGAAAAGGCATTTGATATTTGAATCATAAAAGGGAAACCCACATGCCAGGGACATGAAGAAGGGACAACACGGGAAAGTGCAGGATAATTCCACACCAAGCTCTACCAACCTGGTAGGAGATAGCTACAATGGGATCCCCCTGGAGGTGACCCCAGAACCAGACTTTAGAGGAATAATTGCAGACATATGCAGAAAAATTAAAGAAAATAAAGAGGAATTCAGAGAACTAAAGAGAGACAATGAAAAACTCAAAAAGGACCTAGAAGGGTACAATGATAAACTTTGAAAAGAAATAAAGGAAGGGATTGACAAATTCCAGAAAGAACTAAAGAGAGAAAAAAACAAACACCTTAAGTAGGTAGAAACACTGAAAAAGGAAGCCAACCAACGAAGTAAGGAACAACAAGAAGAGATTGAGAAACTCAAAAAGGAAATGGATATATTAAAGAAATAATAGGAAGAAATGAAAAAGGAAATAGAACACTCATCCAATCAAGAAGAAAGGAAAGGAAAAAGCCTCAGAAATAGAATGGAGGAAGCAGAACAAAGAATATCAGATCTGGAAGATATCACAGAGCAAATAAAAAGCTCAAATAAAGATTATGAAAAATTTAAAAATACAAAAAAGTGGAGCAACCAGGAAATATGGGACACTATGAAAAGATCAAACTTCTACATCATAGGAATAGAGGAAGGAGAAGAATCTCAAGAGAATAGTATTGAGCAGATCTTCAACAAAATAACAGATGAAAACTTCCCCAAACTAAAAATAGACAAACCTATTCAAATACAAAAAGCACATAAGACTCCAAATAGACAAGATCAGAAAAGAAACTCCCCACACCATACCACATTCAAAATGCTAAATGTACAAAACAAAGATAAAATTCTGAAGGTCACAAAAAAAGCCACATACAAAGGGAAACCCATCAGAATTACAACTGACTTCTCGGTGCAAACCATGAAAGCAAGAAGAACATGGAGCAAAGCATTCCCAGTGTTAAAGAACTATGGATGCCAACCCAGAATACTTTACCCAGCAAAAATGTTGATTACAGTTGAAGGAGAGAAAAAAATCTTCCAAGACAAAAACAAGATGATAGAATACATGTCCAGAAAACCAACTCTCCAGAAAATACTTGAAGCAATTCAAAGGGCAGAAGAGTGGAGCAAACATACTCAAGCACCTGGGAAAAGAAACTAATAAAAACATAATCGTAGCAGTAGAATCAGAGACTAAAAGTCCAAATGGATAATAAGGTGAAAGGAAGCAACATCCATCTTTCAATTATAATCTTAAATATTAATGGGCTGAACTCCCCAATCAAAAGGTATAGACTGAGAGAATGGATTAGGAAAGAAAACCCATCTATATGTTGTCTACAAGAAACCCATCTCAGTTTCAAGGACAGGCACCAACTTATGGTGAAGGGATGGAGGAAAATATTCCAAGCAAATGGTACCAAAAAGAAAGCAGGTGTTGCTATTCTAATATCATACAAAATAGACTTCAAAGCAAAAGAAATCAAAAGAGACAGAGTGCCATTACATCTTCATTAAAGGAACAATTGACGATGAAGATCTCACAATCATGAATATATACGCACCAAACACCAGCGCAACAAACTTTGTAAAGACAATTCTTCAGGATCTCAAGGCTCAAATTAACCCCAGAACACTAATAGTAGGGACTTCAATACACCACTAAACCCTTTAGACAGATAAACAAGACAAAGGATAAACAGAGAGACATCTGAACTGAATGATACAATACACCAAATGGACCTCATGGACATCTATCAAATATTTCACCCAAACACCAGAGAATACACTTTCTACTCAGTTCCCCAAGGAACATTCTCCAAAATAGACCATATCCTGAGACACAGGAAAAAACTCAATAAATACAAAAAGATTGAACTAATCTCATGCATTCTATCAGACCACAGTGCAATAAAACTCAATATCAACACCAGGATAAACCCTACAACCTACAAGAACACATGGAGACTAAACAACACTCTTCTGAATAATGAATGGGTCAAGGAAGAAATAAAGAAATAAAAACATTCCTGGAACTGAATGACAATGATAATACAACACAGTAAGAACTATGGGACACTTTAAATGCAGTCCTAAGAGGGAAGTTTATAGCTCTAAGCGCCTACATTAAAAAACAAACAAACAAACAAGAAAAAAAACAGAGCACAAGTGAATGATATAACACTGCAGCTAAAAGTACTCGAGAAACAGCAACAAATGAACCCTAAACGCAGCAGACAAGAAGAAATAACAAATATTAGAGCAGAGATCAATGAAATAGAAACAAAGAAAACCATACAAAAAAAATCAATGAATCCAAAAGTTGGTTCTTTGAGAGAGTAAACAAGATAGACAGACCTCTAGCCCAGTTAACCAAAAGAAAGAAGGAACAAGTCCAAATAAACACAATCTGTGATGAAAGGGGAAATATCACAACAGACAATGAAAAGATCCAGACAATCATAGGGGATTACTTTCAAAACCTATACTCTACTAAGTTTGAAAATGTAGAAGAAATGGATGAATATCTGAAATCCTGGGAATTGCCGAAGCTCAACCAATAAGAGATCGACAGCTTAAATAGACCAATAATATATGAAGAAATTGAAGATATAATAAGCAGCCTCCCAACCAAAAAATGCCCAGGCCCAGATCATTTCACAGCAGAATTCTATAAAATATTTCAAAAAGACTTACAACCATTAATATTCAAGTTGTTTAGAAGGATACAAATGGAGGGAGTTCTCCCAGATTCCTTCTGTGAAGCCAGCATTACTCTATTACCAAAACCTGGCAAAGATGCAAACAAAAAGGAGAACTATAGACCCATTTCCCTAATGAACACAGATGCCAAAATTCTAAACAGGATACTGGCAAATTACATACAGACCCAAATCAAGAAGATCATGCATCATGACCAATTTGAATTCATACCAGAGATGCAAGGATGGTTCAACATATGAAAATCAATAAATATCATCAATCATTATAAATGGACTGAAAGACAAAAACCACACCATCATCTCAATTTATGCAGAGAAAGCCTTTGACCAAATCCAGCATCCCTTCATGTTTAAAGTCCTAGAGGGAATTGGATTGGAGGGATCATTCCTTAATGTAATGAAAGCCATATACAGGAAACCCACAGCCAATATCATCCTAAATGGGGGAATGACAGAAGCATGCCCCTTAAGGTTAGGAACTCAGCAAGGCTGCCCCTGTCACCAATCCTTTTCAGTATAGTGCTTGAAACCCTTGCTAGGGCAATAAGGCAAGAAAAGGAAAGTAAAGGAGTTCTAATCAGGAAAGAGGAAGTCAAGCTATCTATTGCTGATGATATGATTGTCTACTTAAGGGATGCTAAGAACTCCACCAAACTCCTAGAAATGATTAAGAACTTCAGCAAAGTGTCAGGATACAAAATAAATCTATAAAAATCAGTAGTCTTTCTCTACACCAACAATAAGCAACTGAAGAAGGAATACAAGGACGCTTTCCCACTCACAATAGCCTCAAAACCAATAAAATACCTAGGAACAAACCTAACCAAAGACACCAAGGATCTCTACAATAAAAATTTTAAACCTCTGAAGAAGGAAATTGAAGAAGACATCAGAAGATGGACAGACCTCTCATGCTCATGGATTGGGGAAATAAATATAGTAAAAATGTCCATTCTACCTAAACTCTTATACAGACTTATAGCAATCCCAATCAAAATCCCCAAGAGCTTCTTCACGGGTTTGGAAAAAAACATCCTCAATTTCATTTGGAAAAAGAAAAGACCCCGAGTAGCCAAAGCAACCCTGGGTGAAAAGAGTAATACAGGGGGGATCGTTGTACCAGACATCAAAATATAATACAGGGCTACAGTCATAAAAACAGCTTGGTACTGGCACAAAAACAGGCCAGTTGACCAATGGAATACAACTAAAGATCCAAACCTGAGCACATACAATTTCAGCCACCTCATATTTGACAAGGGGGCCAAGAAGACACATTGGAAGAAAGACAGCATCGTCAGCATGTCGTATTGTTAAAATTGGATCACCACCTGTAGAAGAATGAAATTAAACCCCTACCTCTCACCCTGTACAAAAGTCAAATCCAGATTGATCAAAGACCTCAATGTGAAATCCAAAAACCTGGAGGTGATAGAAAGAAACTTGGCAGCAGACTACAAGACATAGGCATAGGAAAAGACTTCCTATATCAGACAGCAGCTGCACAAGATATAAGGTCGACCATTGACAAATGGGACCTCATTAAACTCAAAAGCTTCTGTGTGTCAAAGGAAACCATAAAGGAAGTGAATAAAAAACCCACAGAATGGGAGGAAACCTTCACAGCAGATGCATCTGACAAGGCATTAATTTCCAGAGTATACAAGCTACTCAAAAAGCAAAGCAGAAGGAAAACAAACGAATCACTCAAAAGATGGAACAAAGATCTGAATAGAGACTTCACAGAGGAGGAATTAGTGATGGCTGAGAAACATCTTAAGAAGTGTTCAACATCGCTAATAATTAAGGAAATGCAAATCAAAACCACTTTAAGATATCATTTTACACCAATAAGACTGGCTAGGATCAAGAAAACAGATGATACCAAGTGTTGGAGAGGTTGTGGGGAAAGGGGAACACTCATCCATTGCTGGTGGGAAGGTAAACTCATACAGCTACTATGGAAAGCAGTGTAGAGAACCCTTAGAAGACTCTAAATGAGCTTGCCATTTGACCCAGTCATACCTCCTGGGTATATACCCACAAGACTCATGAAATACATGCACAGCTATATTTATTGCAGCTCTGTTCACAATAGCAAAAATCTGGAACCAACCCAAATGTCCCTCAAGTGACGAGTGGATAGAGAAAATGTGGTACATGTACACAACGGAATTCTATGCAGTGGTAAAGAAAGACAACATCATGAACTTTGCAGGTAAATGGATGGAGCTAGAAGACATTATGTTAAGTGAACTAACATAGTCCCAGGAAAACAAACTACAAATGGTATCCCTCATATTTGTATGCTAGTGCCAATAACCCAGTTATAAATATTTCTTGTGGAGAGGGATGCATATTAGAAGAACAACAACATTAACACTGCATCAGAAAACTGAGTGAAATGGTGAATTGGGAAAGGTTGGAGGGGCCGGAGAGTGACATGGCTGTATATTCGATTAATGCATATTTAATTGACATGAGTTCAATAAGTATCCAGTTTTTCCCAGACTCTCTCTACAGGTTACATGGTGTTTTAGGACTTAGTAAAAGTAAATATGTGTATATTAAGCAACATTGGTTTAAAGGCTCGGATAAAAATGATAATACATATGAAGTAATTGTAGATATAAATTACTGTTGTCCACATTTGTTTTACTTAAAATCTGTATAACAATAACTTTGGGATTGGCATATACAAATGTTCTCTATAATTTTTCTGTTGTACAGTATCATCTTGTAGCATTCTCTTTCACCTATAGAATGACTTAACTTAAAAATTAAGTTTGCTTCCCAAGTTAATCACATACGGTCACCCAAAACAGCATGGGTGAATTTGATGAAATCTGTGCCTTGATTCCACCCTATAGGTATGTATAATACAACTGCTTTTTTTAAACTCATTGGTCAAAAAACAAAAACCTGAAATATAAAGGGGGGGGATACAGATAGATATGAAATCTATTTGTCAAAAACCTTGCAATTCAAATCTTAAAACTAACTACAGGAAAAGATTTGTATGTTCCAACAGATCAAAATGTCACCAACTTAACCACTGAGAAAGAAAAGATACAGCTTTCCATTCAGTAGGATGTACCCGAAAGTTCCAGCAGAAAGGTTGGCCCATCTGAACATTGAAAAGAAGAAAAGCCTCAGATTGCTACAAACATCAAACCCCTCTGTGGATCCTACTTGTAAAAACTATTTATAATGAGTCCTAACGAAACTTACCTTCTAGGTGCCACAAAGGTTTTTAATATGAGAGACTTTCTTACCTCCCCCCTATAGAACAAGGAGAAATATGACGATGATGAGGTCATTCTCCAACTGTAAATTAGAGCCAACTGTTATAGAGGTAATCTCTAATAAAGCCAGTAAAACTGCCTTCTTGAATTGACTAATAGACATAGGAACTGTGAAAAGGATTATTCTCTACTCAGAACCAAATGTAATACTAAAGTATCCTTTAGCTATGCACTTAAGCAAAATATATTAATACAGGAGCTCTGACATCAGCAATGGATTATTCTACCAAGGAAATGTTGGCCAGGGGATCCAAGCCCCCACAAAAGGTAAAGGCTCCTTGCCTCTAAACTGGGATACCTGTAAGGAGAGAGGCGATAAGGCCCTACTGTCAAAGACCTGATGTAAACATGGGAAAGATGTATTGAGACCACACTTGCAAGTGTACAGATGCTCTCTGGAATACCAGAAAGTGTTACCATAGGCCACTAAACCAATA
Organism: Rhizomys pruinosus; assembly: GCA_009823505.1. NCBI lineage: Eukaryota > Metazoa > Chordata > Mammalia > Rodentia > Spalacidae > Rhizomys > Rhizomys pruinosus. The sequence continues at coordinate 1,459,766 of VZQC01004771.1, forward strand.
AAGCAAATATAGGTCTCCTTGAATCAAGCAAGACTCCTCTGTCAGCACCAGCTACACCTCACCTGCCTGGAAATACTGTGCAGCAGAGACAGCCATATGCCTGTATATCCCAAATCTAATTGGCTATTAGCTCTCTCCTTGGAGGAATAACCCATGGCTGATGCTAACAAGCTTACATCCTGTAATGGTTAGGAGATGTTATACACCACTGTAAGACCCTGTCATGTTTATCAGAAAAAAATGTAATTCATGGATTAACATACCATCCAAACATCTGTGTCTATACCAAAGTAACCTACCATAACAATTAGTACTGTTTAAATACCTATATATCTAATTGCTTGTGCTTCATTAATAGGATCAAAAGGTTATTCTTGGACGAACTGTCAGCCCATGAAAGGAAACAGCCAGAATTGACCAGAGTCCAAGACAACAGCTCCAGAGAAAGTAGACTGTTTTGCTTCTCATCCACCTGTGCCCCTTTTCTAAGACTAGGGAACAATCTGCGGAAGAGGGGGCATGGTAGAATGTAAGGGCTGAGATTGGGGTGAATGGTGAAGCTACAGCAATATAGTCTGGAAACTCTTTTGATCAACTTGATTGAACATACCAACCCCCCTACTGGGTGGTGGGACCCATGGTCTGTGTGGGTTTGGGCACAACTGCTTAGAAATTCGTTTTACATGAAGGATGCTTGTACTCATAAATTATCACTTATTGTTAAAAAATGAAAAAAAAAACTGAGAGAAAGATGCAGGACAGTTATGGCAGAATACATTATCTGGGGAGGGGTGGGGTGGGTGGAAGGTAAAGGGAAATATGCCTGAACTGAATTGGAAAATTATATATGAAATACACAAAGTATCAATAAAAAAATGAAAATAAAAAAGAACTAAGGATGCCATATGAAAGAATAAAACCATATTAATATGAAGGAAACAGCAGACTTCAGATGACAATGGTTTCCTCTTATGGCTAAAGAATGCTGCCAAATCATGTGTTCTCAAACATCAAACTTCTGGAATTCATGATTATACATATATTAAAATACTTAGCATATTTATGTAATGTATATAATATAGAAATTGACATAAAATTTCATTCTATATTCTATGCTGAAGGCTATAGGTTTCCAAGTATTTTTCTTCCTTCCTTTCTCTCTCTATCTTTCTTATTTTATTTTTTACCTTCTTATTTTTCTCCCTTTTTGTCGGAGCTAGGGATATAATCCAGGGTCTGTGAAAGTTAGGTAAATATTATACAACTGAGCTATACTGACAACTGTGAAAATGGTTACTTTTAACATTTTGTTGGATTTGGAAAGTAATACCATCAATGGCTGAACATATTTGTGTGGATATCTGTGTGCAAGGAATGTCAGTGTTTCCAGGTATTAAGAAAAACTGTGTTCCATTCTTCCAAAATGAACTTTTATAATAGTGTATGATATTTCCTGTGCAATCCAGAAAATAATACCATAACTTAAATACAGATTGTGGAAGGGAAAGAGAGACTATTTGGTATTTTACCAATGGGCTTTGGAAGTTGGAGGATGTTGTTACTGTTATGCATTTTCATTTATCATTGTGACTGGTTTTATATGCCTCCAGTGACCATCCATATTTGTCACAATAAAAACGTGCATTTTCCAAGCCATAATATTTCTGCATCTTCGTGAAATCCCCCAAATGAGGAGCTACAAATATAATTTTGAACTCTATATGTTATTTAATACTTTAGAAATCACTCTGAGAGGTTACAATATGCACATTTTCCCTTAAAGCTATAATTTTAGATTAGCCTTTTCCTATGTAAATATGCTGATGGAAGATTTAGAAATTTGAGCTTTTGCTTTATTCTATTGCCATGTGTTCATCCACATTTTACTGGGTTCCTAGAAACATTATCATTTTTAAAAATTATTTAATTTTTGTGTATTTCATACAAAGTATATCAATCAATCTTAATCATCTTTATATCACCTTCCCCACTGGAGACAGACCCCTTATTTCATTCCTCATTGGAATTCCTACATTCTGTAATTGGTGTTAAGGCCTTTCTTGTAAAGTTAATATCCCCAGATGCTCCTCAGTGCTAGTTCCTGTACTGAGGCTATCCAGAGTAGTTCTTTTTGGAAGATCAGCTCATCCTCACCAAGCAGTAATCAGTGGCCAATATTTCTTCAGCTAAGATTGGGGTCTGCTCTCTATTTTCCCACTTCTGTGCTGGGGTTTTGTCTGCTTGTTTCCATGGGTCTTTTGCATCCTGACACCATTTCTGTAGCTTCATCTGAGCAGAGTCCCAGGAACTTGTAGGACTCTATTTCCATATTGACAAGTCCTCCTCTCTGGCTCTTTTAAGCTTTCCACCACTTCTTCCACAAAGGTCTCTGAGACCTGGGTGAGTGATGTTTAATATAGGAGTCCTGTTCAATGAACAGAATTCTACAGACTCTTAATCCCTATGCTTTGGCTATTTGTGACCTTTTGAGTTCGTGTCCCTTTGTTACATGAAGGAGCTTTATTCATGAGAATTGAGATATCCATTAGTGTTCCTTTTACCCCTTGTTCTATATTGTGCATGACTTATGTGTGGAGGTTGCACTGTAGATGTGACACTAAGATTTGGCAATTCACAGACAATTTCTATGTGTGATGAACTGTGGTACACTGTAAAAGTTTCTGTCTGGTGCAAAGAACCTTCTCTGATGACTAGTGACTGGGATATTTTTCTGTAAATTTAAGGAAACAGCTTTTACACATAGGAAGAAATTACATTAGTCTATGGATGTGACCACCCTAGAGTTTTCTCTAAGATCTATGACCTCTTCAGTCATGTGTATTTGGCTTTGTTTACAGGACCACACATGAGTTCCTCCCATTGAGTGGGCTTTTTGTCTAATTAGGTAGCTGTTGATTGCTCCCAAGATAAAAGTGCCACTCTTCTGCCAATGTCCTTTGCTGTGCCAGTCATTTATGTGTTTATTTGGTCTTAAAGCTGGTGTTGGACCATCAGTGTTCTCCTTCAACAGTGTGCATACTCCTCTCCAAAGCTATGAGAGCTTAGCCTTCTGAGGAAGCAGCTTCCAGGTCAATTCCAGCCCCATTGCTCCAATTCCTGTGTCTGATATATGTTCTGTCTTCAGCAATAGGGTCTTTACTTCATGTTCTCGGAAGGAATCAAGGATTTTAATAATAACCTGTGTAATTTTGAGAGTCTCTTGAACTACAATGGTCAACAAATCAGAGGAAAGTTTCTCCTCTCTTGCACTGTTTTTCATAATGTAGCCTTCAGCTACACACATGAACCCATATAGAGATTTTATGTGTACTTTGACAGATTATAGGACTAATGATTTCCTCTTTTTTTTACTAGCTGGGCATTATTTATCTATCTCTTTTCCTCCTTCTATAAATCTCCCTATCTTCTCCAATAAAAGTGTCCCCCATTTTACCCATTTCTCCCTTGATAATACCATTCTCCAATAGTCCCAGATCTATTAAGGTCCTTCTTAACCCATTCTAATCATTTATCCCTTAGTAATGTATTTACCCTACAATTTTTCTCTTCTGGGTCCTTCTTTCCCTTTACCTCCTTAGTTCCTTTCTGTTATTCTGGTTTCTGAAGTTAAATCATGATACATACTCACGTAAAAGGATTTGGTGCCAAGATCCACATATGAGGGAGAATGCACATCATTTGTTTTTCATAGTCTGTGTTACTTCACTCAACATAACAGTTTCTAGTTTCATCCATTTGATTACAAGTTTCTTGGTTTTATCTTTCTTTACTCCATTGTGTAGATATACCACATTTTCATTATGCAGTGGTCAGTTGAGGGGCACTTAGGTTGCTTCCAGTTCTTAGCTATTGTGAAAAGAGCAGCAATAAACATGGATATACAAGGATCTCTGGAATGGGATGGATCCTTTGGGTATATGCAAAGGAGTGGTATAACCAGGTCAAATGGTACGTTCACTTTTAGTTTGTTAATATTTCTCCAAACTGTTTTCCATAGGGGTTGCATGAGCATGCAGTTCCACCAGCAGGAATAAGTGGTTCCCTTTCCCTACAGCCTCTCCAACATTTGGTATGTTTTCTTGATCTTAGCCAGTCTTACTGGGATTAGTTGAAATCTTAAGGTACTTTTAATTTGAATTACCCTAATTATTAATGATCTTGGACATTTTAAAAGATGTTTCTCATTTCTTCTTTTGAGAACTCTCTGTTGATATCCTTAGCCCATTTTTTATTTGGATCACATGTTTACTTGATTCTCTGTTTCTAGAGTTCTTTATACACTCTTGATATTGAACCCGTGTCTTATGTGTCATTGGGGAAGATTTTTCTGCCACTCTGTGGGTTTTCTCTTCACTTCCTTTGTTGTTTCTTCTGTTGCATAGAATGTATTTAGTTCATTGAAGTTTCACTTGTTGATTGTTGGCTTTAATTTATGAGCAACTGATGTCTGATTTAGAATGTTCTTTCTTACGTCTATACTTTGTAGGTTACTGCCAATGTTTTATTCTCACAGTTTCAGAGTTTCAGGTTTCACACTGATGTCTTTGATCCTTTTGGAGGTGACTTTTGTGGAAGGTGAAAGATAAGAATCTAGCTTCATTCTTCTCCAGGTGGAGAACCAGTTTTGGCCACACCATTTGTTCAAAATGCTGTCTTTCTTCCAGTCAGTGTTCTTGGCAGCTTTATGAAACAACAGGTGGCTGAAATTGCATATATTCATGTTGTAGTCTACAGTTACATGTCCTTGATTCACAGGTACATTTTTGTACCAGGACCATGGTGTTTTTATTACTATACATCTGTAATATAGTTTGAAATCTGGTATAGTAATCCCCGCAGCATTGCTCTTTGTGCACAGGGTTGCTTTGGCTATTTGGAGTCTTTTGTGCTTCCGTGTGAATTTTAGGATTTTTTTCTAATTTTGTGAAGAATGTCATGGGGATTTTAATTGGCATTGCATTGAATCTATGGTAGAATGGTTATTTTCACAATATTCATTCTTCCAATCCATGAGAGTGGGAGGTCCTTCCATCTTATGGTGACTTCCTCAATCTCTTTAAAGATTTAAAAGCTTCATTTTAGAGATCTTTCCTGATTGGTCAAGTTTACTCTGAGCTATTTTTTGAGGTGATTGTGAATGGGAGGATTTCCATGTACTCTTTCTCTGATAGCTTGTCATTGAAACACTGATTATTGTAGTTTTTTTATATCCTTCCACTTTACTGAAAGTGTTAATCATGTCTATCAGTTTTGTGGTGGAATTTATGGCATGTCTAGTGTAAAATATCATGGCAACCTGAAAAAGAAATAATTGGCCTCTACTTTTCCAATTTAGTATTCACTTAATTTCTTTCTCTTGTTTTATTTCTGTATCAAGATTTTCAAGCACTATATTTAAAAGGAATGGTGATAGTGGACAGCCTTGTCTGATTCCGGATTTTATTGGGAATACATCCAGTGTTTATCCACTTAGCTGTTGGCTCTGGGTTTGCTGTATATAACTTTAATTATATTTGGGTTTTGAGGTCCAACTTGAGTGTGGTCTTACACTACACATATGCAATTTAAAATGTTAAAAATCAAAAAGTTGGAGCAGGAGAAATGTCTCAGCAGTTAAGAGTACCATTTGCTCTTGAAGAGGACCTGGGTGGGATTCCCAGCACCCACATGGCGGTGAATAATTGTCCATAACTCCAGTTCCAGGGAAATCCAACTCCTTTTTTGACTCCATGGATATTGCAGGACATGACTGCACTTACAAACTTGCAGGCAATACACTCATACACTTAAATTAAAAAGAATAAAATATATCAAAACCCAGAACTTAATAAGTGACTGTGGAAATTGTTGGAAATGATTTTTGTCTAATGAAAATGCTGTGGCTTGCTTTTGCAGAGGTGCACAGGAAATAGCTAACATTTTTCCCACACTCTCCATGTTAAATGAATAAAACTCTGACATCTTTATCCTGTCTGTACCCATAAATACCCTCCTTTCAGATGAAACTTTCTGACTTATGTCATCACAATTCCAGGGAGTTCACCTATACTTACTTTGTGATATCTAATAACTTTAAGTTATCTTAATAACTTTCAATAACTTAAAGTTATCTAATAATTTTCAATAAATTACTAAATGTATAAAGACCACAGGTGCTTCAAATTTGTTTTTAATTACATAATTTTCTTGTGTGAATCAGGAGTACCAGGTGCAAAGTGAAAGGTTTGTAAGCCCTTGGAGATCTAAGACCAATTCTGTGAATGGGACATAATTGAGGGCTAAGCAGGTGCAATGAAAATACACTCTTAGAAAACCAAGGACTGTTTAGGTGTTAGTACATTTGCATTAGGACCAAGCAAATGTTTTATAAACCTGTCCCACATGGATTGGAAAGGCACAGGTTTTGAGCATTTTGTTCAAATACTGTTAGGATTTATTAGTTCAAGATTTACAACTAAGTATATTTCTGAAACTTTATTTATTATTTGTTAATGATATGAAATCACTCATTGCTTTCCCTCTCTTCGTTGTTCTCACTATATTCCAGGAAGAGATTTCTAGCTTTTCCTTAAACATACCTGATTCTGCTGGCTACTATCAAGATGGGGATTTTGTAATTGGTGGACTCTTCTCCCTGAGAGTGACTGATGGGGATACCACAAGCAGACATGGCTTTGGACACGCACTCTACATACAAGATTACATTTTTGTGTAAGTGTATGGCTCCTCCTAAGTACATACAAAGGCTATAAAACACTCTAGAGTTGTAAACATTTTTCTTTATATAATCGTACTGAGAATTTTAACCTGCTTAAATTTCTTTTACACTGTTTTTGTGAATTGCCAGGGGTAAAACACACCTTATTTTCCTAAACTGGGTCTTATTATCCAAGGTAAGACACATGAAATGCTAAACCTTAATGCCTCTCATTCCCATTTGCTTCATTCCCTATTTTCTCAGACTCAAGCTGCACCTTAAAAAGGCAAAATTGTAAATAAGGCATGAATTGTAGTATACGTCTGTTTTTTTAGGTAACAAATTCTTCTACATTTTTGACCCATCCCGTGGGTCCGTCAACAGGGTTCTGGAAGAGAAGGAGTGAGGGGAAGGGGCAAGAGATACAAGTAATGGAGACAAGACAGGTTCTGATCAAGTCTCGTTTATTGCTGGTTTACACACAGAATATATAGGATAACAGAGAAGGGAAGTGACTGTTAATGCCAAATCGAAGAGTTAAACGTTTACTGGAGCTATTTTCACAGAAAGTTTACCCAGGTGCACAGAGCATCCTGTAGTTTGCTAAACTGTTACGTATTCCTAGAGCACCCGATGTTCAGGTCTTAGTCTAGCTTCCTCCTTAGTGACTGACTCAGCTTCCTAAAAAGCTGCAAGTAGGGTCCAGTGGAAAAATACTGATCTTGCTGTGTAATGAAGCCTGGTTTGGTCCCGGGACCCCCACACATTTTCATATAGAATATGGTGTTTATAACTCATATTATTTTGACTCGTTTTAGAAATAACAACCCTGAAAATTATCTTTCTACTTTGCCTTCTAGGGACCTTACTAAACATTATCAGCACATGCTAGCCATGGTTTTTGCTATAGAAAATATAAACAAGAACCTGAATCTGCTGTTCAATATATCCTTGGGATTTTATCTCTTCAATGTCAACTTCATTGAGATGAGGGCCATGGAGAGTTCCATGGCTTTGATTTCAGGACAGAGCCCTCCAGTTCCCAACTACAGCTGCTGGCCTGAGAAGAGAGACAAGCTGGTGGCCGTGATAGGAGGTGTTTCAACAGGAATATCTACTCAGATTTCCAGAGTTCTAAGTCTATACAACATTCCACAGGTAAAGAAAGGATTATGGCTCTTGAAATTAAACAGTATGATAGTACTTAATGCCAAATTATCCAATTAACTTTTATTATAAAAGAGCCAGGTGTGGTGGCACACACCTTTAATCCTAGCACTTGGAAGGCAGAGGCAGGCAGATCTTTGTGAGTTCAAGGCCAGCCTGGTCTACAAAGTGAGTTCCAGGACAGCTGGAGCTACAGGGAAACCCTGTCTCAAAAAGACCAAAAAAAAAAAAAAAAAAAAAAAAAGGACCTCAGACAGTTTTAAGATGGTTCTTTTTTTATAGCATTTTTAAAATTTTTAAATTATTTTTTTTATTTATTTCTGTATGTGTATGAATGTACTGTCTGCATGCAAGCTTGTGCACCCCTGTCGAGCAATGCAGCGGAGGTCAGAAGAGGGTGTTGGATTCCCCTGGAACTGGAGTTCTCCTGGAATTGGAGTTTCAGACGGTTCTCGGCCGCCATGTGGGTGCTGAGGATCGAACCTGGGTCCTCTGCAAGAGCGGTCGGAGCTCTTAACTGCTAGGCCATCTCTCCAGCCCTTTAAGATGGTTCTTTTTAAAAGGTAAAGAACTTCTTAACTATTTGCTACATTTAATTATTACCTAAAAGTATATTTATAAGATAAAACCATGCTTATGCAATAAAATTTTCTTTGAAAAATCTCTCCAATATGAAAACATGTGAATAAAAATATAACATCTAATATTTCTATCCAGTCTTTTTATCTTATCAAACTTTAGATTAATTTTAATTATATACATGGGAAATATCACAATTTTGCTCAAGTTTTTAATCTATATATGGTATAAACACTCTTACATAGAACTCATTTTTTGCAGTATCATTTAAGTTTCCACATAATACTTCCATCTACAAAGTTAACTAATATATTTCTTATTTCCCAATACTTAGGCTGTTTACAATTGTGTTCTATTTGGACGAAAGTTTTAGGTCATGGTCTAGTTTTAAAGATGGTTTTATTGATTAGCAATAGCTTCTTATCAATATTTTTGGAATATTGGTATTTCTAAGTGTAGTTTTTTTTGTAAGACATGATAAACTTGAACATTGCTATTTTGAAACATCAATTAAGCCAGCTATCATGGTGCACACCTTTACTCTGAACACTTGAGAGATAGCAGTAGGCAGATCTCTGTGAGATCAAGGACTGTAAAGCTAAGTGGTGCTACAGGAGGACACTGTCTCATGACCAAAACTGAAATATTAATTTACAGGCAAAAGCAAGGGCCCAAAACTTATGTACATTTTCCTCCATAATTAGTGGAGTTACTTTTAGAATTTTGTCAAGTGTGTTAGGCCATAAGTTGATTTTTTTATAAGTTGATTAATTCTTTGGGAGTTAATTTTATTCATGTTATTTACTTTTGCAAGGTATATTTTTATTAGGGCATTTTCATATATACATGTATGTATCATTGCACCTTGCTTTTCTGAGTTACTACCTCTCCTGGTTCCCTCCCCCCACCATAGACTTCCTTCTGCTTGCATGTCTTAGGATTGTTTCTTTGTGTGTGTGTGTGTGTGTGTGTGTGTGTGTGTGTGTGTGTGTGTGTGTAGACCAGGCTGGCCTTGAACTCACAAGGCTCCGCCTCTGCTTTTGAAAAAAGATAAAAACCTATAGGATTAGTTCTTTGCTCTGCAGAAGGAATTTATTTCCATGTAATTTCACTTGTAAAGCCTTTGAGTATTTGGAGAATTGGATCCTTCCAGAAGGTTCATGTCTGTGCCAATATTTTGAAGGGTTTTTCCTTAACATCTTCAAAGTTTCAAGTTTTACCTTAACTTCATCTCTGAACAATTTTGATTTGATGGTTGTACTGGGCCTGGGAGGTATAGGGCTCTAATTTAATTTTTCTACATGTTGATATTCAGTTCTCTTAGAAGAAGTTGTAGACACATCTGTCTTTCTCCAATATATGTTTTCGACTATAGTTAAATGAATTTATTTCTAGGTCCTCAATCTGTTCCATTTTTTAAATGCCTGTTTTGTGCTAATAAAATGCTGTTTACATTACTGTGACTTACTGGCATAATTTCATATCTGGTCTTGTGAAACATACACTATTCTCTCTGCTTAGGAATGTTTTGTCTTGTCTTTTAGGGAGTCTTTTGTATTCCAATATGAATTTTGGAACTACTTTTCCTAGATTTGTGAGGAATTGTGCTTAATGTTGCTGCCGATGAGGATTGTGCTTAATCTCTGTCACTGTTGGTCATTTACCCAATTTTATAACATTAATTTTGCTCATCTCTCTGCATATAAGTTCCTTCCATCTTCTGACATCCTTGATTTCATCATTATAGTCAAGTTTCATTGTAAAGAACTTTCACAACATTGGTTAGATTTATTCCTAAGTATTTTTAAAGATATTGCAAATGGGATCTCCCACCTTGCTTCTTTTTCTGCAAGATCATTACTGATATATATATATATATATATTACATATAGATATTAATTTTAGTATGTTCATTTATTTGGTATTTGAGACAGGGTCTCCCTGTAGCCCCAGCTGTCCTGGAACTCGCTACATAGACTAAGCTGCTGATTAACTCACAGAGTTTCGCCTGCCTCTGTCTCTGAGTGCTGGTACTATAGGTATGTGTCACTGTGCTTGGTTAGCATGTTGATTTTGTACATTGCTCCTTTGCTGAAAGTTTATATGGAAGTTTTCTGGCAGGAGTGTCATAGTATTTTAAATATGTAAACATCTGAGAAGAGGGATCATTTGACTTCGGTCTTTCTTATTTGTATCTTTTTCTTGCCATATTGATTTTGCTAGGATGTCAAGCTGAAATTGATGGTGACAATGAATACTCCCATCTACTACTGATTTTAGAGAAAATGCTTTTAGCTTTCTCCCATTTAGTATGTATTGGCTATCAGTTTATCATAAATAGATATAATAATCGTGAGGAAACTTGCTTTTTTTCTGGATCCTCCAGGGCTTTTGTCATGAAAGACTGTTGAAGTTTACAAAAGGTCTTTTTATGGTTTTCCTCATTTGTGGATGCTAGTACCAAACCCAGCTGTCCTGGAACTCACCGTGTAGACCAGGCTGGCCTTGAACTCACAAAAATCTGCCTGCCTCTGCCTCCCAAGTGCTAGGATTAAAGGCATGCACCACCACGCCCGGCTCTCACTGTTACTTTTTAATGTAAAATTCCTGGCTGTAAAATTTTCTTATAGGAACATTCAACATCGCTCTTGTTGTTTGGGATCACATTGTTTGTAGGCTTTTGTGTTTCTATAAATTTTAGAGTTGTTTTTCATGCTTTTTAAAGAATGTCATTGTAATTTTGATGAGAGTTGCACTGAGTTTATGAACTACTTCTGGTAACATAGCTATTTTCACAACATTAATTTTCCCAGTCTATATGTGGCCTTTCTATCTTTCAGTGTCTTCTTTGATTTATATGTATTTATTTATTGGAAAAAATAATTGAATTTTTGTGTATTTCATACATTACATCTCAATCTGTCTTAATCACTTTTTTAACCCCCTCTCCTTTCACATCCTCCTCCAGTACCCCTCTGGAATTCATACATTATCATTTGAGTTCAGGCCTACTATGCCAAATCAATCTCCCCAGTCATTCCTCAATAAAAGGTCATCCACTGAGCTTGCAGTCAACCTGTTGAGAGTCCCTTACTTTAAGAAGACCAGTTATTCCTCACCCAGCAGTAATCAGCTGCCAACATTTCTTCAGTTAAGACTGGGTTCTGCAAACCATTTTATCAGTTCCATGCTGGGTTTTGTCTGGTTGAGTTAGCATGGGTCTTGTAGTGTTCGTTTCCATATGTTCTTGCATCATCTCCTTGGCTCTTACAATCTTTCCACCTCTTCTTTTGCAATGTTCCCTGAGCCCTGGATGAGTGATATATACTCACCTATAAGGATTCCATACTAGCATCCATAAATGACAGAGAACATACATCGTTTGTTTTTTTGGAGTCTGGTACTTCCCTTAGCATAACAGCTTCTAGTTCTAAACATTTACTGCAAACTTCGCAATATTGTCTTTCTTTATCAGAGAGTAGAACTCCATTGTGTAAAAGTACCACATTTTCATTATCTACTCATCGCTTGGACATTGAAGTTTCTACATCTCTTTGCTATTGTGAAAAGAGTAGCAATAAACATGGATATGCAAGTATCTCTGTAATAGGATGAATTTCTCAGGGTTTTCTTGTGCAATTTTTGGCATCTCTTAGGTATAATATCATTACATCTGCAAAGAGGTAGCTTGACCTCTTCTTGTCCAAATAGTCTCCTTTAATTTCCTTCTATTGTCTTATCACTCTAGCAGGAGTTTTAAGTACTATATTAAAGAGGAGCTAAGATAGTGGACAGCCTTGCCAGGTTGCTGATTTTAAGGGCTGCTTCCAATTTTTCTTCATTTAGAATGATGTTGGCTGTGGGTTTGTTGTATATAATTTTAACTCTGTTGAGGTATGTTCCCACCAGTCCAATTCCCTCTAGGACTTTTAACATAAATGATGTTGCATTTTATCAAAAGCCTTTCCTGCATCTGTTGATATGACTATGTAGTTTTTGTCTATGAGTCCATCTATATGTTTTTTGACATTTATTGACTCATGTATACTGAACCATCCCTGCACCTCTGGAATAAATCTGGCTTGATCATTGTGTTATGTATTTATTTGGTTTTGGCATTAGAGTGATGCTGGTTTCATAGACTGAATTTGGGAGTTCTACCTCTGTTTCTATCTTTTTTAATAACCTATATTAAATAATACTGGTTGCAGATGTTCTTTAAATGTCTGGTGGAATTCTTCCATAAATCCATCTGGAACTGGTTTTTTTTTAGTTGGGAGTTTTGTTTTAATATTTCAATTTCCTTATAGGTTATGGATCTGTTTAAGCTGTGGATCTCTTTTTAGTTTAGCTTTGATGATTCCCATGATTTCAGATAATCATCCATTTCTTTTTTAGGTTTTCAAATTTAATAGAGTATCGGTTTTTATAGTATTTTCATATAATATTATGGACCTTCTTGTCTGTTGTGATGTTTCCCCTTTTACATCTAATTTTGTTGATTCAGAATTGCTTTATATTTCTTCTTGTTAATGGGGTTAAAGGTATGTCTTTATTGTTTATCTTTTCAAAGAACCAGCTCTTGGACTCATTGATTCTTTTTATTGTTTTCTTTGTTTCTATTTCTTTAATCTCTCCTATGATTTTTTTATCTTTTATTCTTGTCTTTTGGGGTTGGGTTTATTTTTTTGTCCTTCTAATGTCTTGAGTTACGATGTTAAGTCATTTATTTGTGCTCTGTATTTTTTAAAGTAGGAGCTTAGAGTTAAACATTTCACTTTAGGACTGCTTTTAATGTGTCCCATCGGTTTTTGTTGTGTTGTGCTGTCCTTTTTCTTTAATTCCAGGAGTAGTTATTTCTTTCTTAATTTCTCCTTTTACATTTATTAATAATAAATGAGTTGGTTATTTAATCTCCATGAGTTCATGTTACTAAGGCTTCTTCTGGTGTTGATCTATTAAGCTTTATTGCATTGTGGTCTTATAGCAAGAATGGAATTATTTCAGTTTTTTGTATTTGTTGATTTTGATTTTGTGCCCCAGTATGTGGTTGATTTTGGAGGAAGTTCCATGAGAGCTGAATAGAAGATATAATTTTTGGTGCTTGGGTGGAATATTTGGAAGATGCCTGTTAGGTCTAATTGATGTATGGCATTGTTTATTTCAGTTGTCTATTTATTCCTTGTCTGGTTGACCTGCCCAATGGAGACAGTGGTGTATAGACATTTTCTACTACAAGTGTGTTGGGATTAATCTGTGTCTTAAAGTCTTGTAGTATAACGTTTATGAAGTTGGGTGCACCAGAGGTTGGTGTGGAGATGATTGTAATAGTTCTTGGATAACTGTTCCTTTGATTAGAATGAAGTGACCTTCTATATCTCTTCTAATTAGTTTTACTCTAAAGTCAATTTTGTCAGATATTAGAATTGCAACTCCTGCTTGCTTCTTAGTACAGTTTATTTGGAATACTTTTTCATCTTTTTAGCTTAAGGTAGTGTCTTTTCTTGAAAGTGAGATGTGTTTCTTTCAGAAAAAAAATATGAATTTTGTTCCTTAATTCATTCCACTCAGCGTGGCTTTTGTTTGGGGAGTTCAGTCCATTTGTATTTAAAGTTATTATTGAGATATTTATATTTGTTCCCATCAATTTTAGTTTCTTTTTGCATTCTTGGTCCAGCTTTGTGTTTCCACAGTGATTCCTTTATTTCAATTCTTTCTGTTGTCATTTGGGTATACTCATTCCTTTCTTCTGCTCTTTGTACTGCTTCAGCTATTCTCTGAAGGCCTTATATGGGTATGAATTCTTTCAGCCAATTCATGTAATGGAAGATTTATTTTTCTCCTGCATCTATAATAGACATTTTTGCTGGGTAAAGAATTCTGGGTTGTCATCTACGGTAATTTAGAACTAGGAATACTTTGGTCCAGGCTATTCTGGCTTTCATGATTTGCATTTAAAAGTTAGCTGTAATTCTGATGGATTGTCATTATATCTGATTTGCTTTTCTTTTGCAGCTTTCAATAATCCCTTGTTCTATTGAACATTTAGAGATTTTACTATAATATTGCCTGGGGCATTTCCTTCGTGGACCTATTTGGTGTTCTATGTGCATTTTGTATTTGTATGGGCATGTCTTTCTTTAATTTTGATAAACTTTCTTTTACCATCCTGTTGAAGGTCTGCTTAATAGCATTATCCTGAAATTCTTTTCCTTCCTCTATGCCTATGATCCATAAGTTTGGTTTTTTTCATGGTGTCCAACATTCCTGAAAATTCCATTCCTGTGTTTTTAAATGTTTTCATAATCTTTGCTAGAGCAGGCCACTTCTTCAACTTTGTCATCCAGTCTTGATATTCTGTTTTCTACTACTTTCCCTTTGTTTGTGCAGCTTTCTCCTGTCATTTCTAGGTGGCATTGTGTTTCACTTTTCTCTTCATTTCAGCCTGAATTTTCATCGGTATATCTATCTCTTTTGTAATTCAGTCAGAAGTTTATCCTTTTTTTGTTTCTTTGATTTGTGTTCTTCAAGTTCATGAGTTCTTGAATCAGTTTTATGATTGTGCTTTTAAATTCACTGTCCTAGATTATGTCTAGGGGGCCCTCATTGTAGAACTCTTCCTTGGGGCTGGTAGTATTTAGTAGAGATGTATTAATTGGGTTTTCATATTATTATTCTTTTTCTGTGGTTTTGACATGTAGTTTGTTTGTTTGTTTGTTTTTTGTGATTCTGGTACAAAACTCTCATCTTCCTTTGTTCAGTTGAAGACTGACCTTGTTTCAATTTTTTTTAATCTTTCTTGAGACAAGATCCCCCTGTAGCCCCAGCTGTCCTAGAACTCACTATGTAGACCAGGCTGGCCTTGAACTCACAGAGAACTGTCTGCCTCTGCTTCCCAAGTGCTGGGATTAAAGGTGTGCACAACCACGCCTGGCTGTTTGCTTGTATTTTTAAAATAATTTTCTTGAAGTTTTGTTCATTTTATATATCACTGCCCTCTCCATGTCCCCCACCTCACCCAGTTTCAAGCAGTATGCTATACATGTCCTGTGTCCTCTTCTAAGCCTTTTTATTCAAAGTTTTTCAAGGCAGAGGATTATTTTTTGGGAAAGAACTTTACTGCTTCAGTCAGTTCCCTGTCCCAATTTTTTTGTTGTTGTTGTTCCCTCCAATGCATATAGTTTCAGCATATGCATATACATATGTCACAACTATACCTAAATCATGTCATCTGAAAACAAACTGTATGTTATTTCCAAATCATATTTCAGGATTCACATTTTCCCTTTTAATTTTATATTACTCTAAAATATGCATACCAACTCCCTACCCATATACCAAAATTACAAACTCTGCCGGGCATGGCATGGTGGTACACGCCTTTAATCCTAGCACTGAGGAGGCAGAGGCAGAGGCAGGCGGATCTTTGTGAGTTCAAAGCCAGCCTGGTCTACAGAGCAAGTTCCAGGACAGCTGGGCCTACAGAGAGACCCTGTCTGGAAAATACAAAAAAAAAAAATTACAAACTCTGAAAATAAGTGGTATGTTAATTCTAGATCCCATTAAGGTATTCACTTTATAATAGCATAGTTGCTGAGTGCACAGAGCTTAGATAGGGGATTTCTCAGGTGTGGGGTAGAGTCATCCTGCTAGCTGGCATAAAAGATGGGCCTGTTGCCACTGTGAGACTTGAGTGCACAGAGCTTAGATCTGGGATTTCCCAGGACCACCTGAAGCACAGAGTTCTGGGGCATTGCTTAAACAGGCGTACCCACCCCACCCCAATTAGAATTGCTGAGGGAGTGTCCAAGTGGATTCTTTTGATAACCTTCAGAACAGAAGTTAGACTTCCAATAGACAAGTCAACACTCCTTAAACAAGGAGAAGAATAAATCAAACAAACATCAAAGGCATCTGAAGGAGGCAAGCAAAGCAAGCCTTCAGCACAGTGAAGAGGCATTTAGGATTCACATTGGAATACAATCAAAGAGAAACTCACATGCCAGAGACTCAAGGAAGGGACAACATGGAAAAGGTGCAGGATAATTCCACACCAAGCTCTACCAACCCTGGGGGGGATTCCTACCACTGTAGGATCCCACTAGATTTCCCTGGGGCTGGCCCAGAACACAGAACTTAGAGGAACAATTTCAGACATATTCAAAGACATCAAAGAATATAAAGAACAAGTTAGAGAACTAAGAAGAGAGAATGAAAAACTCAAGAAGGACCTAGAGAGAGAGAGAGAGAGAGAGAGAGAGAGAGAGAGAGAGAGAGAGATATTGACAAACACCAGAAAGAATTAGAAGGAGAAAATGACAAAATCTGGAAGGAAGTGGTAACACTGAAAAATCCCATGTTGAAATAAAAAAGGACGTGGTAGAATGTAAGGGTTGCCATTGGGGTGAATGGTGAAACTACAGCAATGTAGTCTGGACACTCATTTGATCAACTTGATTGAACATATAACCCCTCACCCCCCGCTGGAAGGTGGGGCTGTAGGGGTTTGGGCACAACAGCCTGCAAATTGGTTTTACATGAAGGGTGCTTGTACTCATGGATTATCACTTATAGCTAAAAAATGAGAAAAAAAACTGAGAGAAAGATGCAGGACAGTTATGACAGAATGCATGATCTGGGATGGGGTGGGGGTGGGGGGGAAGGGAAAGGGAAATATGCCTGAACTGAATTGGAAAATGATGTATGAAATACAAAAAGCATCAATAAAAAATGTTAAAAAAAAAAAAGAAATATAAAAGGAAACTGACCAGAGAAGCAAAGAGCTACAGGAAGAGACTGACAAGCTCCAAAAGGAAATGGAAATACTAAAGAAATCAGAAGATGAAATGTAAACGGAAATCGAACATTCATCCAATCAAGAGGAAAGGAACAGAAAAAGGCTCAGAGGTAGCATGGAGGAAGCAGAACAAAGAATATCAGCCCCGGAGGATAACACAGAACAACTAAAAACCTCAAGTAAAGATTATGAAAATTTTAAAAATACACAAAAGTGGAACAACGAGGAATTGTGGGACACTATGAAAAGCTCAAACTAGTGGCAGTGACGGCAGTGGTTGGACTGCCAGGCTGGCTGGTGTGACCAGTCAGGGTCCAGTCAGGTGAACCGAGCTGTGCAGCTGAAGCTAGAGCCCACGAGGGAGGAGGGCAGTGGTGGCCAAGGCAGCCACTGGGAATGGGAGTGCAGGGTCCTGGTGCAGCGATGCCTGGCTCTAGGCCCTGCTGGCCTCCTTGGTCAGAGACAAGGGGAAGCAGGAAGAGAAGCACCTGAGGATGCGGTTTGCCATGACAGGCCTCCAGCACAACCACATGACTGCGACCAGCGAGGTCCCCCTACATGAAAATGATGGTTCGCTCCTTCGTGTGCACTGCCTGCTCGGCAGCCTGAGAAGGTTAAATCCACCATACAGGGTGAAATTTATCTCCATGACTACATTTACACAACAGGAAATTGAATTCCTGCAAAAACATGGAAATGAAGTCTGTAAACAGATTTGGGTAGGATTGTTTGATGATAGATCTTCAGCAATTCCAGACTTCAAGGATCCACAAAAGTGAAAGAATTTCTGCAAGAAATATATGAAAATATGGTATGTTCCCGCAGAGCAAACCAAAGTGGTGGTATCCACTCATGCATCTATTTCAGGGGTCTTCTGCCAGCAGTATGAGTAGCACACCCGAGGTCAAACCACTGAAGTCTCTCCTAGGGGACTCTGCATCAGGACTTCACTTAAACAAGGGCACACCTAGTCAGTCTCCAGTTGTTGGTAGCTCTCAAGAGCAGCAGCAGGAGAAGAAGCAGTTTGACGTTTTGAGTGATCTTGGCTCAGACATCTTTGCTGCTCCAGCTCCTCTGTCAACAGCTACAGCCAAATTTTCTAACTTTGCACATTTCAATAGTCATGAAGCTCAGAATTCTGCCAATGCAGACTTTGCATGTGTTGCTGCATTTGGACAGTCTAGTGCTTCGTGTAACATTGGAGGTTTCCCCACAGAAAGTCACTCTCCTTTTCAGACTATAGGTGGAAGTACAGAATCAGTACATGCTAATTTTGCTCATTTTGATAACTTCCCCAAATCCTCCAGTGCTGATTTTGGAACCATCAATACTTCCCAGAGTCATCAGAGAACATCAACTGTTAGTAAAGTTTCAACAAACAAAGCTAGTTTACAGACAGCAGACATTTAGAAAATATCTTCAGTGCTGGGCAAGGAGGTGATCAATGGAGTGGATTGGGGGCCACAGGCAAAGCTCCTGTTGGTTCTGTGGTTTCAGTTACCAGTCATTCGAGTGTCTCTTCAGACAAGTACGCAGCCTTTGCAGAACTGGACTGCTTCTTCAGCTCAGCAGCCACCTCCAGCAACACGAATACCTCCACAAGCAGTGCCAGCAGTGTCTTTGGAACAGAAGTGCCTGTGGGCGCTCCTGCACAGACACAACCTTCTTCAAGTGTGCCTGCTCCATTTGGGACTACACCTTCTACGAATCCATCTGGTGCTGCTGGTGGTCCTTCTGTGGCATCTTCTACAAATCCATTTCATACCAATGCCAGAGGAGCAACAGCGGCAACCTTTGCCTTTGAGTCCATGACCATGCCTGTGGGGTTTGTCACTCCTGCAGTGTTCCCTCAGCAGACAGCTTTTTCTCAACAGCCCAGTGCTGCAGGGTTTGTAACATTTGGACAAACAAAACCAGTGGTAACCCCTTTTGGTCAAGTCACAGCTGATGGATTGTCTAGTAATCCTTTCATGACTGGTGCGCTAACAGGACAATTTCCAACAGGAAGCTTGTCCACCAACTCTTTCTTATAACCTTACATAGACACTCGATGGAATGGACTTTACTGTGGTCATAGCACATCTCTCTGCCTCTTGCACTGTTGTCTTGTTTCACTGATCTTAGCTTTAAGCACAAGATAAGTCTTTAAAAAGCCTCAATTGTGTATTAAACACCAGGTGATGTGTGCAAAACAGAGGGCTCCAGTAACAGCTTTTAACCTGTGAATTGGCAGAAAAAAGTAGTGGTATCGCATACATTAAAAATTGGCTAAGCCTGGTGTGGTGGCACACGCCTTTAATCCTAGCACTTGGGAGCCAGAGGCAGGTGGATCTTTGTGAGTTCAAGGCCAGCCTGGTCTACAGAGTGAGTTCCAGGACAGCTGGGGCTACAGGGATACTCTGTCTCAAAAAGACAAAAGAATATTGGCTGATATTAAGTTATTGCAGATACCACATTCATTATGCTCCAATACTGTACATATTTTTCTTAGGAATTAGCTGTTTGTGCATATCAGTATTTGTAACTTTAATAATGTGAGAAATGTTACTGGGGAAATAGATCAGTCACGTTTAAGATGCTGTCATATCTTGGAATGAATGACCTAAAATCACTATAAGCATCGCTCTGGAAAGTCCAGTCAATATGGGAAGGTTTGATTCATTCTTGAATTTTTACTTTCTAAAGAGCTCTTCAACTTATACAAGGCTAAAATTCTTTAAAGACCTAGAGGGATACCTGTCTGCATAATAAAGCTGATCATGTTTAGCTAAAGTTTGCAGGTGTTAAAAAAAAGAAAAGAACAAACCTCTGCATGATAGGAATAGAGGAAGGAGAAGAATTCCAAGAGAATGGTATTCATCAGATCTTCAACAGAATAATAAATGAAAATTTCACCAAACTAAAAATAGACAAACCAATACAAATACAAGAAGCACATAGAATTCCAATCAGAGAAGATCAGAAAAGAAAATCCCACACCATATCATAGTTAAAATGCAGGATGCCCAAAACAAAGACAAAATTCTGAAAGCCACAAGAGAAAAACAACAAGTTATATATAAGGGGAAACCTATCAGAATGACAACAGATTTTTCTGTGCAAACTATAAAAGCAAAAGAACATGAAGCAAAGCATTCCCACTGTTAAATTACTATAGATATCGACCCAGATTACTATACCCAGCAAAAATGTCAATTATAGTTGAAGGAGAGAGAAAAATCTTTCATGACATAAACAAGATGATAGAATACATGTCCAGAATACCAACACTTCAGAGAATACTTGAAGCCATTCAAAGGACAGAAGAATGGAGCAACTATCCCCAAGCACCTAGAAAGAGACATTAATAAAAGCATAACTGCAGAAGTAGAAAACTAGACCAAAAATGCAAATGGATAATAAGGTGAAAGGAAGCAACACACATCTTTCAGTTATAATCTTAAATATTAATGGACTAAACCCCCCAATCAAAAGACATAGACTGGGAGATTGGATTAGTAAACAGAATCCATCTATATGCTGTCTACAAGAAAGACATCTCACCCTCAAGTATAGACACCACCTTAAAGTGAAAGGATAGAGAAAAAAATTCCAAGAAAACTGTACCAAAAGAAAGCAGGTGTTGCTATATTAATATCAGACAAAATAGACTTTAAAGCAAAAGAAATCAGAAGAGACAACGAAGCTCATTACATCTTTATCAAAGGAACAATTGACCATGAAGATTTTACAATCATGAATATATATGCACCAAATTATGGTGCACCAAAATTTATGAAGACAATTCTCTAGGACCTCAAGGCACACATTAACCCAAATACACTCATAGTAGGAGAATTCAATACCACACTGAGCTCCTTGGACAGGTCAACCAGACAAAGAATAAACAGAGAGACATCTGAACTGAATGATATGATACACCAAACGGATCTCACAGACATCTACCTAATATTCCACCTAATACCAGAGAATACACGTTCTACGCAGCACCTCACGGAACGTTCTCCAAAATCGACAACATACTGGGACACAAGTAAAACCTCAACAAATAAAAATGATTGCAACAATCTCATGCATTCTATCAGATCACAGTGCAATAAAGCTCATTATCAACACAAGGATAACCCCTACTATCTACAAGAACACATGGAGACTAAACATCACACTCCAGAATGATGAATGGGTCGAGGAAGAAATAAAGAAAGAAATAAAAGTATTCCTGGAACTGAATGACAATGATAATACAACACAACAAAACCTATGAGATACTTTAAAAGCACTCCAAAGAGGGAAGTTTATAGCCCTGGGTCCCTACATTAGAAAAACAGAAAGAGCACTAGTGAACAATCCAACACTGCAGCTAAGAACACTTGAGACACAACAACAAATGAACCAAAAAAAAAAAAAAAAAAAAAAAAAAAAAAAAAAAAAAAAAAAAAAAAAAAAAAAAAAAACAAAAAAAATCAATGAATCCAAAAGTTAGTTCTTTCAGAGAATAAACAAGATAGATGATCCTCCAGCCCAGTTAACCAAAAGAAAGAAGGAACAACTCCAAATCCATAGAATCTGTGATGAAAGGAGAACTATAATAGCGGACAATGAAAAGATCCTGACAATCATATGGGAATACGTCAAGAATACTTCAAAAACCTGTACTCTACTAAATTTGAAAACCTAGGACAAATGGATGAATATCTGAAATCCCGGGCATCACTAAAGCTCAAACCAGAAGAGATTGACAACTCAAACAGACCCATAATACACGAAGAAATTGAAGATGTAATAAGAAACTTCACAACTAAAAAAAAAAAAAAGGCCCAGATGGTTTCAGGGTGGAATTCTATAAAACATTTCAAAATGACTTAGAATCATTATTACTCAAATTGTTCAGAAGGATACAAACAGAGGGAATTCTCCCAAATTCCTTCTATGAAGCACCACTCTAATACCAAAACCATGCAAAGATTCAACCAAAAAGAATTATAGACCCATCTCATTAATGAACAGATGCAAAAATTCTCAACAAAAAACATGCAAACCGCATAAAGACCCACATCAAGAAGATCATCCATCATGAACAAGTTGGATTCACACCAGAGATGCAAGGATTTTTCAACATACAAAAATCAATAAATATCATCAAACATATAAATGGACTGAAGGACAAAAAAACGCACGATCATCTCAATTGAAACAGAAAAAGCCTTTGACAAAATCCAGCGTCACTTTGTGCTTAAAGTCCTAGAGGGAATTGGATTGGAGGGTTCATTCCTCAATGTAATCAAAGCCATATACAGGAAACCCGCAACCAATATCATCCTAAATGGAGAAATGAGAGAAGCATTCTTTTTAAAGGTAGGAACTCATCAAGGCAGCCCACTGTCACCACTCCTCTTCAATATAGTTCTTGAAATACTTGTTAGGACAATAAGGCAAGAAAAAGAAATTAAAAGATTTCTAATTGGAAAAGAGGAAGTCAAGATATCCCTTTTGGCTGATGATATGATTGTTTACTTAAGGGATGCTTAAAACAACACCAGAAAACTCCTACAAATGATTGAGTTTCAGTAATGTGGCAGGATACAATATTAACCTAGAAAAATCTGTAGACTTTCTTTATACCAACAACGAGCAATTTAAGAAGGAATACAAGGAGACCTTCCCACTCACAATAGCCTCAAAAATATTAAAATACTTAGGAACAAACCTAAACAAAGACACCAAAGATCTCTTCAACAAAAATTTTAAACCCGTGAAGAAGGAACTTGAAGGCTACTTCAGAAGATGGAAAAACCTCCCATGCTCATGGATTGGAAAAATTAATATTTTAAAAATGTCCATTTTACCCAAACTTTCGAACAGATTTAATGCAATCCTAATAAAATTCCCCAAGAGTATTTCACAGGCTTGGGAAAAAAGTCCTTAATTTCATTTGGAAAAAAAAGGCCCCGAATACCCAAAGCAAAACTGAGCAAAAAGAGCAATACAGGGGAGATCTCTATACCAGACTTCAAAATGTACTACAGGGCTGTAGTCATAAAACAGCTTGGTACTGGCATAAAAACAGACCTGTCGACCAATGGAACAAAACTGAAGATCCAAACTTGAGCACATACAATTTTAGCTACCTCATATTTGACAAGGGGTCCAGCTCTCTTCACAATAGCAAAGAGATGGAACCAACCCAAGTGTCCCTCAACTGACAAGTGGATAGAGACCATGTGGTACATCTATACAATGGAGTTCTACACAGTGGTAAAAACAGATGACATCATGAACTTTGCAGGTAAACGGATGGAGCTAGAAGATATCATGTTAAGTAACACAGTCCCAGAAAAACAATGAATGGTATCCTTCATCTGTGGATGCTAACACCAATTACCTAATTGTATGGCAAAGGGAGCAATGTTAATGTGATCTGAAAACAACTGTGCTCTTATATTGTGAATCTCTTTAAAAATAAATAAAAATTATAAAAAGAAGTGTTGAAGAAAAAAAGAGCACATTTGCTTTTAGATAAAGAGAAATATAACATTAAGTTTACTCAGTTTGCCTTACATGTAGGTACTTGGTGCTAGCATCCACAAATGAAGAGTAAGATTCATCATTTGTTTTTCTGGGACTGTGTTATTTCACTTAGCATAATGGTTTTGAGTTCCATCCATTTACCTGAAAGTTCATGATGTCATCTTTCTTTACCACTGCATACAACTCCATTCTGTGATGTACAACATTTTCTCTATCCACTCATCAGCTGAGGGGAACTTGAGTTGGTCCAGCTCTTCACTATTGTGAAGACAGTTGCAATAAACATGGATTTGCATGTACCTCTACAGTAGGATGAGTCTTGTAGATATATGCCCAGGAGTAGTATGACTGGGTCAGGTGCTAGGCTCATTTTGAATCTTTTATGGGTTCTCACTACTTTCCATAGTTGTTGTACAAGTTTACATTTCCACCAGCAGTGGATGAGTGTTCCCCTTTCCCCACAACCTATCCATCACTTGGTATTATTGGTTTTCTTGAGCTTAGACAATCTTAACAAAGTGAGATCATATATTAGAATGGTTTTAATTTGCATTTCCTTAAATATTTGTGATGTTGAACATCTTTGATTATGATTCAGCCATCTTTATTGCCTCAATTGTGAATTAGCTATTCAACTCTTTACTTCATCTTTTGAGTCATGTGTTTTCTTACTTCTTTGTATTTTTTTTTCTTTTTTTTATTATTTTTTTATTTTTATTTTTATTTATTTATTTTTAATTAGTTTTTATTGATGCTTTGTGCATTTCATACATTTTTTTCAATTCAGTTCAGGCTTATTTCCCTCCCCCCCCCCCCCCCCTCCCCTTTCATTATCCCAGAGTCAATGCATTCTGCGAAACTGTCCTGCAATCTTTCTCTCACTCATTTGTTTTTTTTTTTCATTTTTTAGCTATAAGTGATAATCCATGGATACACAACTCCTCATGCAAAACTATCTGCAGGCTGTTGTGCCCAAAACCTACAGCCCCACCACCATCACCGTGGAGGTTGACAGGTTGTTGTTCAATCAAGTTGATCAATGAGTGCCAGACTACTTGCTGTAAAGTTTCACCATCACCCCAATCGGTACCCTACATTCTACCATCCCCCTGTCTTCCGCGAGGGTTGTTCCCTAGGCTTAGAAAAGGGGCACAGGTGGATGAGAGGTAAAACCAGCCACAGATCTCTCTGGAGCGATGACGTGTACATCTGGTCAATCTGGCTGTTTCCTTTCAGGGCTGACAGTTTTTGTCCGGAATAACCTTTCGATCCTAACTAATGGAAAGAACAAGCAATTAGATATATAGGTATTGAAGCAGCACTAATAGTTAGGTAGGTTACTTTAGCATAGAACATGGTTTGGGATATGTTATCCGAATTACAAAGTTCCCCCTGTTGTGGTAGAATATGGACAGTCTTAGGGGTCTGTATCGGGGTACTCTCTAACGCTGTACAGGACGCTGCCATGAGCAATGGGATTGTTTGCTAGCGCGAGGTGGATGTTAGGGACTCAGAGCGGGATGCCAGGACCGAAGCCCCACAAAAGGTAAAAGGGGCTGGCCTTCCTGCTCTAAGTTGGGATACCTCAGGAGGAGAGGCAATAAGACCCTGCGGCCGAAGGACCTAATGTTAACATGGGAGGGATGTATTGAAGAGCGGGGACACATGGCAAGTGTACAGATGGGCCTCTGGAATCCAGAGAGTTACGCAAAGTCCGCCATACTAAACCGAATAGAAGCAACATGGTCCTCCCGTGAGTTCAGGCAGACGCCACCGGCAGCACCAGCTACACCTCACCTGGCCTGAAATACTGTGCAGGGCAGAGGCAGCCATGGCATGTATATCCCAATCTAATTGGCTATTGGCTCTCTCGCCGGGGTTGGAAGAAATAATCCATGGCTGATGCCACAAGTTACACATCCACTTCTTTGTATTTTTTTGAGTAGTTTATATATTCTGGAAATAATGCTTTTCCAGATGTATCACTAGGGAAAGTTTTCTTCTCCCACTTCTGTTTGATTTTCTCTCAGTTCCCTGTGTTTTCCTGTTTTTTTTTTTGCATCGTACAGAAGTCTCTTGTGAACTTTTTACGACTATTTCCTTGGTGACTGCTGTCTGATTTAAAATTAAGCCTTTTCCTATGCCTATTTCTGTAGGGTTTGCTGCCAATTAGTTTTCAGTCCACGTCAGAGCTTCAGGTTTCCATGTTGAGGCCTTGATCCAGTTGGAGTTCCTTTTTGTACAGGGAGAGAGGTAGGGGTTAAATTTGTTCTTTACAAGTGGTGGTGCCGTTTGTGCCAACACACAATTTGCCTGAAGATGCTTATCTTTCTCCATTAAGTCTTCTGGGTGGCCCCTTGTCCAATAATGAGGTCGCTGAAATTGTATGTGCTAAAGTTTTGGATCTCAATTTGTTCCATCGTCTAATGGTTCTGTTTTTGTGCCTGTAACAATGCTTTCTTTATGACTAGCCCTCGTAATATAGTTGTTAAATCTGATATAGAGATCCCACCTGTGGTGGCTCTTGTTCACTCATTGTTGCATTTACGTATGTTGGGTTTCTTGGTTTCCATATGATTTAAGGTATTGTTTTTCCAAGTCTGTGAGGAAGCTCTTGAGATTTANGGGGGGGGGATACAGAAAGACATGAAACCTTTTCATCAAACCCTTGCAATTCAAATCTTAAAACTAACTATGGGAAAAGATTTGTTTGTTCCAACAGGACAAAACGTCACCAACTTAACGGCTGAGAAAGAAAAGATACAGGTTTGCATTGAGTAGGATGTACCAAAAAGTGGCAACGGAAAGGCTGACCCGTCTGAACATTCAAAGGAAGAAAAGCCTCAGATTGCCATAAACATCGAACCCCTCTGTGGATCCTACATGTAACAACTAGTTATAATGAGTCCTAATGAAACTTACCTTCTAGGTGCCACAAAGGTTCTGATATGAGAGACTTCCTTGCCTTCCCACCCATAGAACAAGGAGAAATATGACAATGATGAGGTCGCTCCCCAACTGTAAATTGGAGACAACTATTGTAGAGGTAATCTCTTATAAAACCGGTAAAACTGCTTTCTTTAATTGACTACTAGACATGGGAACTGTGGAAGGGATTACTCTCTGTTCAGAACCAAATATAATACTAAAGTCCTAGGGCTATGCACTCAGGCAAAATATATTAATACAGGAGCTCTGACATCAGCAATGGATTGTTCTACCAGGTGGATGTTGGCCAGGGGATCCAAGGCCCCACAAAAGGTAAGGGCTCCTTGCCTCTAAGTTGGGATACCTACAGGAGGAGAGGCAATAAGACCCTGCTGCCGAAGACCTGACGTTAACATGGGAGGGATGTATTGAGACCACACATGCAAGTGTACAGATGGCCTCTGGAATGCCAGAGAGTGTTACCAAAGGCCACTAAACCAATAAAGCAAACATGGGTCTCCCTGAGTCAAGCAAGACTCCACCGTCAGCACCAGCTACACCTCACCTGCCTGGAAATACTGTGCAGCAGAGGCAGCCATGTGCCTGTATATCCCAAATCTAATTGGCTATTGGCTCTCCCCTTGGAGAAATAATCCATGGCTGATGCCACAAGCTTACATCCACTTCTTTGTATTTTTTTGAGTAGTTTATATATTCTGGAAATTAATGTTCTCTCAGATGTATCACTAGTGAAGGTTTTCTCCCACTCTGTTGATTTTCTCTTCAGTTCCCTGATTGTTTCTGTCACTGTGCATCGTTTAATGAGGTCTCACTTGTCAATTGTTGACCTAATTTCCTGCACAGCTGCCTTCTGATTTAGAAAGTCTTTTCCTATGCCTATTTCTTGTAGGTTGCTGCCAATTATTTTTCAGTCACCTCAGAGCTTCAGGTTTCATGTTGAGGCCTTTGATCCATTTGGAGTTCCTTTTTGTACAGGGAGAGAGGTAGGGGGTTAATTTTGTTCTTCTACAAGTGGTGGTCCAGTTTTGCCAACACCATTTGCTGAAGATGCTTTCTTTCCTCCATTAAGTCTTCTTGGCCCCTTTGTCAATATGAGGTCGCTGAAATTGTATGTGCTAAAGTTTGGATCTTCAATTTGTTCCATCGGTCTAAAGTTCTGTTTTTGTGCCTGTAACATGCTTTCTTTATGACTATAGCCTCGTAATATAGCTTGAAATCTGATATAGAGATCCCACCTGTGTGGCTCTTTTCACTCAGTGTTGCTTTGACTATTTGGGTTCTCATGTTTGTCCATATGAATTTAAGGATTTTTATTCCAAGTCTGTGAGGAAGCTCTTGGAGATTTTAATTAAGATTGCATAGAACAGACATTTTACTGTATTAAATTTCCAATCTATGAGCATGGAAGGTCTTGTCATCTTTTGATGCCTTCTTCAAACTTCAAATTTTTGTTGTAGCTATCTTTGGTGTCTTTGATTAAGTTTGTTCCTAGATGTTTTATGGTTTTTGAAGCTATTTTGTGTGGGAAGGTCTCCTTATATTCCTTCTTCATTTGCTTGTTGTTGGTGTAAAGAAAAGCTACTGATTTTTCTAGGTTAATTTTGTATCCTGGCACTTTACTGAAACTCATTTCATTTCTCAGAGTTTTCTGGTATGTTTATATCCTTAATGTTCCTTTTTCTTTTACTTTTTGTTCTTTCCAGCAGATTGAGAGCCAAGTAAGCTGGGGTTTCAGACCATGGGGCAGGGTGGTGTGTGTGGGGTGTTCTTAGCAATCTGATTTATTTAGCAGGTCTGGGATAAGGAGATATAACAGAGGTCTAAGGTGGAAGATTTAGTGTCTGCCTGTGTCTGAGACTTACAGGATCAGCATGGGGGTGGGTAAAGTGAAGGGAGAAGTGGGAAAGCTGGTTCTGAATTACCTGGGTCCTAGGTAGAGTAAGACTGTCTGTCTTCCAGGTTAGACATCAGGGAAATGGAGTTTGGGGTCATCTGAAGGGGAATCAGCCACCTATGCTAGGTTGTTTAGCTAGTTGGGGTTAGGGAGTTAGTCCAGTGATGGAATTGGTGCCTGTGGATGTCTGAGGCTGGGTGAGAAACTCTTTCTTATTTTTGTCCCTGGAATATATTCCTTTTCCATTCTTTTCTAGGAAAGGATTGGCAACAAATCTGAATAAGAGTGCAGAGAGTAGGCACCAATATCTAGTTCTAGATATTAAAGAAAAAATTCCCAGTTTTCCACATTTAATACAATGATGCTTTTTTCATGTGGAAATGTCTTCAATATTCTTCATTCCTTCAAGTTTATTGAATGACTTTTCTGTATCTATTGAGATTTCCTTTTCAATTCTATCCTTACGTTTATTTGTACATGTATTACACATTATGCTTCATTATTTTGAACCAAATTTGTGTTAGTGGGATGTATGATTCTCTTACTCTGTTATTTAATTGGGTTTGTAAATGTTTTATTGAGCATTTTCCATCTATGATCATCAGGAAAATGGCATGTAGTTTTGTTTTGGTATTGTGGCCTTATTGTGTCCTGTGTTAGGAGTTTCAAGGTATTTCCATTTTTTGCAACAGTTTGAGACACAGTAGTACTTGCTCTTTTTGACAGGTTTTAAACAGTTGATGAGTAAATCTATCCAGTCCTAAGCTCTTCTTTCTGGTGATGCTTTTAGTAATGGAATGCACATTATCACTCGTTATGTGTTTAAGTTCTTTGTGGTTTTCAGGTATGATATATCATGGATTTTTCTATATTTTTCTATGCTCATGGCTACTTGGCATTCTAGTTGCTTGTGTTTACATTTCTTTCTGTAAGTTCGGGAATTTTGAAGCATTATTTTCTTCTTTATTTGCTTTTGGTTTTTGTTTTTTACCCCACCACATTTCATGCATTATGCCATACATATCTTGCATCTTTTTCTGCAATTTTTTAAAGATTTTCTCTGCAGAGGTTTATTGTTTTGGACAGAAGTTAATTGTTTCAGTCAGTTCTTTGACCAAGTCCTTTGGTCACTTTATTTTCATTGATTAAATATGTGTATTTATCTCAGTTCATTACTTTGCAAATTCTTAGATTTCATATTCTGAATGTATTCCAACATTGTCAGAAGTTTTGTTCTAATTAATTTTCATTTTTCTTTACATATCTCCATGGAGTATTATTTTACCTTTGTCTTTCATCCTAAATGTTTTTTTTTCTTTTATTGGATTTTGTTTGTTGATACTTGTTTAGACATTTTTTTTCCAAATGAATTTTATTTTCAACTGAATTTCAACATTTATCAGAATGATACTTAACATACGAGATTTAAAACTCAGAAATTGAACAAAATAAAATAATCTCTGCTACATATCTCCTTACCACAGTCCCATTCCCCAGAAGCAACTCCTCTTAGCTGTTTCTTCTCCAAATAATGTCTCTATATTAGTGTCATGACAAGTTATGTCAACTTGACAGGTCTAGAATCACCTGGGAGATGGGATTCTGAGTATACCTATGGAGGATTATCTTGATTATGTTAGGCGAAGTGGAAGATCTATGAACTATGGGTGGCACCTTTTCCTGACTGGCATCTTAGACTGTATGAACTGAGAAAAGGAACTGAGGAGCCAGCATGTGTCTATTGCTCTATGTCCATGATTAAGCAGGTGACATGGCAGTGGCTACAAGCCCCTGCTGCCCTGACTTCCTCTCCATGATGGACTTACCTTGAATTTTGAAATAAAACAAACCCTTCCTCCTTAAGTTGAATCTGTCAGGACATTTTTAAGCCTAGCAACAAGAAAAGGAACTCAGACAACTAGATGACATATTTTGTTGCTACTGATTTACTTTTACTGTAGGAACAATTGATCCTGAAAAATAAATGTACAGAATTAAGCCCAATTATTTCCTCCAAGACAATGCACAATCACTCACGGCTCATGCTGACCCATACTTATACTGTATTTTCATTTACTTTATTATCAGATTGACATTTTTGATACATTTTTCTGAGTACCATTAAGCAATTTCTCTGCCTCTCAAATACATGTAAATTGTTCTATTATTAAAAATGACATCTTTTCATTCCATTTGTTGCCTTTATCATTCTGGGTCCTGCATATATTCTTCCACACCACTACTTCCTTGATTTGGGTTTATGCCTTAGAGAGCACATTTTGTGTAGAAGAAATGTTACAAAAGTTGTTCAACTCAGTTTTTCATTTGATTGACTATTTTAATTTCCAGGATTTTTCTTGGTTCTTATTTTAGAATGTCAATTCTTCTATTTCCCTTTCTGGGACACAAATACTCTCAATGATCTCCCTTTTCTGTGTCTTGAACAATGGAGGACATGCTTTGTAAGAAGCTTTGAGGAAAATGCCTAGAAATACATAAGATTAATTGTACAGACAAGTTAACTCAAGAGTTTCCTGAGGAAGGCAGCAACATGCTTGAAAAGGTGGAAAAATGTATAGATATTTTAAATCAAGTCTAGGGGGAAATATAATCATTTTTCCTAATCTTATTTTAGGATGCTTGAGTATGTAAATTAAGGGTAAGAGAGAGTCATTCGAACATCTACAGAAATACAAATATCTCTAGTGGATTTAAAATATTTAATATATTCATCTTTCTGAGTAGATTATGGTTTTATGAGTTAAAAATCTCTTTAGTGTTCATGTTTCACTATTTCAATTATCCAGAAAAGCTCAAGCTCAGCATGGGAAACTACAGATTTGCAGTGTCTTGGCAGATTCATAATACCACAGCTGACAATGGGAGATTGAAATTTGCGACTTTGTACATATAACTAGTCTAAAGCAAAAGCTATATATGTCATGTAAGAAGTGAGAATTAAGTGATGGCTGATATATATCAAATTGTGATTTTTGTGGTAAAACTATTCAATTGTTTCATTTTTATAGACTCTCCTTAAGAGAAAGGATAGATTAAATCATTTGAGAATGATATGCATTTTCTAATGAAAGCAATAAATTTGTTTTCTGTTCAGATCAGCTATGGTCCTTACGACATCAGTCTCAAGAACAGACCACAGCTCCAATCTCTTTACCAATTTCCCACAAACCCGATAGCTCTATATAAAGGAATTATTCAATTGTTGCTTTATTTTCATTGGATCTGGGTTGGCATTGTGGTCCCAGATGATATCAAAGGAGAAATATTTCTTAGGGACATGACAGAAGAAATGATGAAACATGGACTATGTGTTGCATTTGCAGAAAGGATCCCGGAATTTCCTGCTAAAGAGAGAGTTAACGATCGACCTTTTATAGAAATATTCACACGCACAAGAGTCAATATTGCATTCGGTGACACATATTCTCTTCTGAGATTTATGTATAACATATTTTTCCGTAATGTTATTGGTAATATCTGGATTACAACTTCTGACTGGGATATCACTCTATTACCCTTTGGACAAAGAGAAAGTTATACACATTTTGGCGGAGCGTTATCTTTTTCTGATCATGTGGATGACATTCCTGGATTCAAGGATTTTCTGAGTAGTGTTCAACCTTGGAAATATCCTCATGATACCTTTATCCAGGATGTGTGGTCTGTATTATTTGAATGTC
Source organism: Rhizomys pruinosus (assembly GCA_009823505.1). Classification (NCBI taxonomy): domain Eukaryota; kingdom Metazoa; phylum Chordata; class Mammalia; order Rodentia; family Spalacidae; genus Rhizomys; species Rhizomys pruinosus. The sequence continues at coordinate 1,492,099 of VZQC01004771.1, forward strand.
CATACGTGAATAAGGTTTTGTTCAAGGAACTGAGTCAATGTGAACAAAATGGTTCCTTGACCACTCGAGCTCTGCATGTTTGGGATATGAATACCTCAACCCAGAGTTATAAGATCTATGCTGCTGTGCACACCATCGCTCAGGCACTTCATGAGGAGCTGTCATTCAGAGTGGAAGAAGATTCACTTGTTAATGGTGCACACATGGCTCCTCTCACAAGGAAGGTAGCAGTAGTCTTGATGTGTTTTCCTAGGGCCATGGGCCCTGGCTCATTTTCTCTGTTATGATTCATGATCTTTTCATAGTTAGCCTGAAATTAAAGATAAAGATAAAAAAAAAAACTTTAAAAATGCTCTTATTTCTACTATAATGAAGATTTATATCCTAAAACAATGAATGATGTTTGAAAAATGAATATCAAAATCCATGTGTGTTCAAACAATTATTTTTAGGACTTTTACCAGACATACATCCTTTTCATTAATATATTTATTATTTTGTAAATATATCAAAACATTTCTTTCAAGGGAGTTTTACAAACAAATTTATAGCCTGTTTTAAGGGATTTTAGTTATTACTGATCCAAATATCTAATTTTCAATTTAATTCATCATTTTATTTTATGTTTATAAGTGTATTACCTGAATGTATGTAAGTGCATCTGTGTTGGGCAGTGTCAGTGGAGTTCAGAGACATCTTCAGATACCCTGGAACTGGAGTTAAGCTTGGTTGTTACCAGTCATGTGAATGCAGAGACTCAACCAGGTGCTCTGGAGAGCAGTCAGTTCTTTTAAAGCCTGAGGCATTTCTCTAATTCTTCATAATTTGCTTTGATAAATGGGTCTTTAAAAGGACAAATAGCTCCTGTAAGCTGGGCATCCTGGTGTATGCGTGCTACACAGTACTCAGGAGACTGAGGCAGGAGTATTGTGATTTTTGAAGCCAACGCAGGTTATACTGAGACACCATGTCTTAAAGGTCGGCGCAGCCGCCCAACCTAGCTTGGGCTCCACCTCAGTCGTCTCCCGTCCAGTCCGGGGTTCTAGACTGCCCAGCGCCCAGCGCCCAGTGCCAGAGACCCTGCAGGCAGGCCCGCCTTGCGCTTGCTTTGTGCAGGTTCACCTGAGTCCCAAAGTCGTATCCCATCCAGTCTCTGCCTTCCCTCCCCTTTCCCCGTTCAAGCTCTGCCTTTAATAAAAACGGGCTTCTCGGAGGTGGGCGCTTGAGTCTTCTTCCAGGCGCTGTCCCCACTCGCCCAGGGCCTCTTGGC
>VZQC01004771.1:1495867-1525867 GCA_009823505.1 Rhizomys pruinosus
AAAAAAAAAAAAAAAAAAGAAAAAAAAAAAAAGAAAAAAGAAAGTATAAGAAATTACCACTATAACAGTTGGCTCTAATTTACAGTTAGGGAATGACTTCAGTACCATCATGTTTTTCTTTTTCCTATAAAGGGGAGAGGTAGGAAGGTTTCTCAGCATCTGGAAGGTAAACTTTATTAGGGCTTATTATAAACAGCTAAACCAAATAGAATTCAGAGAGCTGCTCAGTGTCTGTGACTCAGGCAGTCTGAGGTTCCTCTTTCGCTAATGTTCAGATGGGTCAGCCTCTCTGCTGGCATTTCCCAGTCCATCCTGCAAAGCCAAAAGCTGTAAGTTTTCAGGCATTTCAATTGGTGTTTTTACCTGTGGGAACATACAAATCTCCTCCCATTGTTAGTTTCAAAATCTCAAAACTGAAAATTTAACAATAGGTTTGGAACACAGCTTTCCATTTGTATCCCAGAAGGGATACTATGCCACCTCCCACCTCTCTCTTTTTGTTTTTGAAATTTTTATGTTTTGATCTATAGATGCCTAAGTTGTATTATACATACCCATAAACAGGAACCAAGGCATAAGTTTTCATTAAATTTATCCAAGCTATTTATCATGGACTGTATGCTACTTATTTGGGAAGTAAACTTAAACTTAATTCCTTTAAATCATCCTACAAGTAAAAGAAAGTGTTACAAGGTGATATTGTATTACTCAGAAAAATATAGAAACCATTTGTGTATCTTAACCACAAAGTTATTGTTGGAAGTTCAATACAAATTATAAATAAAACCATTAACATTTTATATTCCCAACTAGTTCAAATGTATTACCATTTTCACCAAAACCTACAACCAAATTCAACTAATCTAAACATTTCACTAAGCCTTAAAATATCCTATAATATGTGGACAAAGCTTGGGCAGAGTTGAGTACCTGCCAAATAAATTTTACCCAATATACACTTTGCTCTTTAAAGCTATATGACTAGACTATGACTTCAGAGAAATCAAGTTCATTAACTTATATGGTTTATTTTGTATTTCTGTGTAAATGTCTACTGAAATACCTTGCTATATAAATATATGTTATTTTTAAGTATACCCTTTTAAACTGCAAACCTTACAGAGTGGATTTTTATGACTCTTTTCCTCCAAGCTCTCGGCCTTCTTCAGGCCTGGCATGAAAACCTGCTTTAAAAACTTTTCAGTATCTAGCTCCTTTTTTTTTTAAATTTTTTTATGAGTACAAGCATCCTTCTTGTAAAACCAGTTTGCAAGCAGTTGTGCCCAAACCCACACAGCCCAAGGATCCCACCATCCAGTTGGATGATATACAAGCAAGTTGATCAAATAAGTGTCCAGTCTATATTGCTATAGTTTTACCAATCACCCCAATCACAGCCCTTACATTCTACCATGTCCCCTCTTCAGCAGATTGTTCTCTAGGCGTAGAAAAGGGGAACAGGTGGATGAGAAGCAGAAAAGTCTACTTTGTCTGAAGATTTTGTTTTGGACTCTGATCAGTTCTGGCTGTTTCCTTTCATGGGCTGACAGTTTGTCCAGGAATAACCTTTCAATACTCCACTTTCATTTATTTATTTATTTATTTATTTATTTATTTATTTAAATAATAGGTCATAAGTAATGAATACAGGCATCTTTCATGTAAAACCTATTTGCAAGTAGCTATGCCCAAACTTATACAACCCGAGGCTCCCATTGTCCAGCTGAGGGAGCTTATATGTACTATCATGTTGATCAAATAAGAGTCCAGTCTATGTTTCTGTAGTTTCATAGTTCACCCCAATCACAGCCCTTACATTCTACCACACTCTCTTTTCCTCAGGTTGTTCCCTAGGCTTTAGAAAAGGGACACAAGTGGGCAAGAAGCCAAACAATCTACTTCCTTTGGAGATGTTGTTTTGGACTCTGATCGGTTCAGACTATTTCCTTTCATGGGTTGGCACTTTATCCAGAAATGACCTTTTACTCCTACTGATGTAGCATAAGCAGTTAGATATACAGGAATTTAAACAGTACTAATTATTATGGTAGGACTTTCATTTTTTAACATATCAATTTTTCCAACACCATTTAGAAGAGACTATCTTTTCCCCTTTGTCTATTGTTGGTGCCCTTGTCAAAGATAGATGGCCTCATATATTCACATTAGTTCAGGACTTTCTGTCCTGTCCCTTTGGTCTCTGTATATGTTTTATACCATGTTTGTATTACTATCATTTCTCAAAAATTTGAGATTAGTAAATATGATGCTTCTGACTTTGCTCTTCTTTATCAAGCTCACATAATACATGTAATTTTTTTCAAAAATAATTTATTGTTTTGAGAATTTCATGTAATGCATTTTGATCACAGACCATCTCTCCTTCATCCACCCCCATTTTGTTAACCTCACTGACTTCATATATTTATTACTTATCTTTTTTGAAAAGCCCTTTCTTTTTCGTTCTATAATTTATTTTAACAACATAGCATTCATAGTGAAGAAACCAATCTACATCTTATAGAGGCATATAGCCAGAAATAGAAGAAACTTTAAAGTCATTTTAAGCAAGTTCATAATGTTTGTTTTTAACAAGTCTCCGAATAAAGCAAGTGGTACTGTTTCTCTAAATCATTCTTCAGCTTTTTGTTAGTCAACCCTAATAATTAACCTTGCAGAATTAGAATTAAAATTAGATTTTTAATATTTATACCTTGGTGAGAATTTCTTACATGGTCATAATTTAAAATTATCACATCAACCTCTGTACTCCAACTCCCTAAATCCTTCCACAGCCCACACTCAGAGATAACAGCAAACTAACCTTAAAATGTCAAATAACATTTTGTCAGGTCACTAATATACAGGTTAATATTGCATACAGCTTTTCTTGAGAGTTCAAACACATTATAATGGATATGAACTGGTTAAATGAAATTAATCCACTGATCATTAATATAGATCTCACAATTAGGGCAAATTGTTATTAAACTTTTCAAAAATAAGGAAAATTAATGCTCCCACTACACAACAGAAAAGTCAGATATCCATATAAATAAACACGACCAAAGACAAAACTCCATGTGCCCAGGTCCTGTCACAAAACAAACAACTTGAATAGCCAAGATAATATGTGTCTTTCAGAAGTTAACACCTACGTCAGAATGTTTCATTAGAGAATAATAGACTGAATGAGATAACAGGCTTAAGGGTGCAAACCTTTAGTCCCAGGGCTCAGGAGGTAGAGGCAGCAAGCCTGTGAAATTTAGGCCAGCCTGGGCTACATAACATAGCAAGTCCCAGGGCCATGTGGCTATAGGCAGACCCAGTCAGGAAAAAAAAAAAAAAAAAAAAAAAAAAAAAAAAAAAAAGAGAGAGAGAGAGAGAGAGAGAGAGAGAGAGAGAGAGAGAGAGAGAGAGAGAAAGAGAAGAAAGAAGAAACAATAAAGACTGAATGAAAAACAAGAGAAAACAAAACATGAAGTAAAACCATGATAAAACAATATGAATAGCTAAAATTTCAAGAAATAAATTAGAATTAATACAGAGACGGAATCTACTGAATAAAAGCCAAATTGAAACTGGGAATACTTTGGTCCAGGCCCTCTGGCTCTCATAGTTTGCATTGAAAATCAGGTGTAATTGTGGGATGGGTCATGTTATATGAAATTTATGTGTTTTTTTTAGCATGTTGTACCGTCTTCTTTTTTTGTTCTGTATATTTTTGAACTTAGTATGCTAAATTGTCTGTCGCTTTGGGATTTTCTGTTCTGTCAAGTGTCTATTGTGTATTTGCGTTCTTGAATCTGTGTAGGTAGTCTTTTCTATAATTTAGGGAAGTTATGTTATAATCTGTATTGAAAATCTGTTCAATCGCTTGACCTGAGATTTTTCTCTTCTTTTACGCCTATAATTCATAGATTTGGACTCTCCATGTTGCCCCACATTATACTGCATATTTATTCTTTTGTTTTTTGTTTTTTTAATTTTAATAATCTTTGCTTTAGGACTCCAGATCAACTTGGGTGCCTGATCTTGGATATTCGTTTTTATTGGGCCATTCATTTTAATTTGTAACAGCTTTCTGCCTTTGTTTCCAATTGGCTTATTAGGGCTGTGTTTCCTGTTCATTTCTCTCTTGCTTTTCTTTTCCTTCTCTTCATTTCTATCTCTTTTGGTGAATTCAGTTTTCAAGTCGTTGTGTAATTTTTGTGTTTCATTAAGCCCGATATTTGTATATTCCTGAGCTTCTACCAAAAGTGTCTATTGGTCTGTGTTTTTCTTTAATTTCTGTAAACCAGGTTGTATAATAGTTCTTGTTAATATTCTGAGTCCAGCGTGTCCTTCAGAGTGTCTCTCATTGTGTGTCGTCCTTCTATAGAGGATGTTTTTGTTTGGAATATATTCTCTTGATTTTTCATTTATGTTTTTGCACTGCCATTTGGGACATATGGATATTCTTTGTTGGTTATCTGGTAGTAGTTCACTTCTTGCTTGGCTTTGTTTAATTGAATTTGTGGTATGTTTATATCATAATGTAGCTTGGTTACGTTTTGTTCCAATCACTGAGGTGTGCAGGTCCTGTCCAGCAGATCAGAAGCCAAAGAAGATAGCATTTCAGACCATCTGAAAAGTTCTTAGCAATCATTGCTAGTACATTTAAGCAAGTCTGGGTTAGGGAGATAGACCAGAGGTCCTAAGGTGGAAGATTTGGTGCCTGTTCTGTGTACCAGCTAGCAGGATCAGGGTGGAGAGGAGAGAAGAAACTGAATAGAGAGGAAAGCAGGTTCTGATGTACCAGCATCCCAGGTAGGGTAACCCTGTCTGGCAGACCAGGCTTGAGGCAAGATGGGGTTTGGGGTAACCTGAAGTTTCTCATATCCCTCCTGCTGTCATTTGTCAAAGAGTAACTGAACGCATCTTTATTTCAGAAGAGTAAATTTGTAATGGTAAAATGTCCTTCATTTATAATTCTTTGCATTTAAGTATTTCCAATATACCATTCTATACTCCCCTGGAAAGAAAGGTTATTCTTTGCTCGTTTTTAAAATAATTTTATTTTTTCAAATTTTTTATAATCCCTTTTAAAATAGTTTTTGATTTATTGAAATTAACGTACATGCATACAAATTATTTAGCATACCCACCCTTACTCTCCCTGAGGAATCCCTATCACATATCGCTTCACATCCATCCCTGTTATATTTATATACTTTCCACCCTTGTTTATCTATTGAGTCCAGTTTTAGTGCTGTCCATGTGCACATTAGCATGAGGTTATTTGCTGGGGCATGAGGAACATAACACTTGTCATGAAAGTTTCTGCTGAGTAATCAGCTGATGGTTCTGCATGGTAGGTCCTTGTATGTAAATATTTTATTTTTTATTTCTCCTCCTGTTTTTACACAATCAATCTCTAACTTGTGAAACTTGATGGCCATGTGTCTCGTTAAGGTCTTCTGGGAAGTAAATATGTTTGTAGGCCATAATACATTTGGATGTCTAAGTATTCTCATTTCTCTTTCAGAATGAAAAGCTTTTTGCCTATCCTGTCCTTTAATAAGTGATCCTACATCTCTTTTCACTCTTTCTCTCCTAAAACTTCAATGATTATCATTTCTGGTTTTCTTGATAGTGGGTCCCACAGCACAGCAATAATTCCACTCCATTCTTGTTTCCCTTTTCTCTCTCCTAACGTAAAGTGGAGTTTTTTGGATGTTCATTGGTTTTTTTTTTTTTTTTTTTCCTGCTTAACAAGTCCCTTATACACTACTGTATTTTATTTTCATTCATCATGCATTCACTCGTAACTTCTAGAATTTCTGCAACATTGCTTTGATTACTTCCATCTATTTTGTTCATGTACTTTTTCATGTATATCATTAAATTATCTGTGATTTTCATAGATTGTGTGATTCCTTAAATCCTATTATTTGAATTACTGTAGAGGGCAATTTAATAGGTTTCTATTTCTTCCTTGTTATATTGGCAACACTAAAGTTTAGTTCCATGGGTTTAAAAGAAAAGCCCTTTTGGAAAGATTGGAGTCGCCTGCCCCTGTGGTTTCCAGGGTCCTCCCTTTCCTAGCCAGCTCTGCTGTTGCCACTCCTGCATCTGCTTCAGGTGCCTTCACAGGAGAAGGAACAAGAGCAGGAATGCACTAGAGTGAAAGCCTCCTTCCTGCCTGCTGCTCCGCCCTGGCCACTTCCCTTCTGCCCTGGCATGGTCCCTCGCCCCTCAGGTGCCATTCACACAATCTATGTCCAAGACACCTCCATCCCTACATGAAGGGGCTGAGCCCGGTCGCTGATAATCTGAGGAGCCTGGCAGGGTCCCCATTTACAGAGCAACATGGCAGGACTTGGGGGAGGGAATGATATTCAGTGGCTGTTTTTCTCAGGTGAAATGAGCAGTAGATGATGATGTAGCAGAAGCAGATATAATTTCTACAGTAGAATTTATTCATTCTGAAGAATTGCTAGCAACAGGAAATAAAGGTGGGAGCGTTGTCATCTTTCAACAAGAGCAGAACAAAATCCAATCTCATAGCAGAGGCGAATACAGCACTTTCCAGAGCCATGAACCAGAATTTGACTACTTGAATTTAATAAATAGGAGTGGAAAGTATGTATTCATATTTAGATAAACTAAAATTAAAGCATGAATAGTGGTAATTCCTAAACATAAAAACGTCTGAAGAAGAAAGATGCAGGAAGTTACGGCAGAATGCAATGATACTGAGGGGGTGGGTGGGGACAGCAAAAGGGGAATATATCTAAACTGAACAGAGAAAGAAATGTTCTGAAATAGCACAAAACATCAATAAAAGCATTATAAAAAGAAAGTTTAGAAATAGAAGAGAAAATTTTAAAAAATTTAAAATGGTGGTCCCAGAAAAATGCTGTTCAGTGTTTTTTTATTGTCCACAAAATATATTGTCCAATAAAATTATGGAAAATCGGTGAAAGGGACAAAAGACGAGAAGGGTATAACTTGAAAGAGAGAATGGAAGGTGTAGAGTCCTGCTACAATCACGACACTACGAGTACCAGGTTTCAGGCCCATGGATCTCATAGTGGAGGCCAGTCCATGAAGAATGTTTGCCAATGCCCATATGTACAACATCAATTCAATTTCCATCAACAGTGACTATGAAACGTGTTTATCAGTGGATGATTTGCTGATTAATTTTTGGCACCATGAGAGATTACACGACAGAAGTGTTTATAATGTGGATATTAAACCTCTAATATGGAAGAGCTCCCAGAGGTGATTACAGCAGTAGAATTCCATCCCAATAGCTATAACACAATTGTCTACAGCAGCAGTAAAAGAAGGAAGTATTTGGTTATGTGACATGAGGGCTTCTGCTCTCTGTGATAGGCATTCTAAACTGTTTAAAGAGCCTGAAGATCCCAGTAACAGGTCTTTTTTTCTGAAATCATCTCCTCTATTTCTGATGTAAAATTCAGCCATAGTGGTCACGCTATGATGAATAGAGACTACATTTCAGTCAAAATTTGGGACTTGAATATGGAAAACAGGCCTGTGGAAATATACCAGGTACATGAATACTTCAGAATTAAGCTGTGCTCGCTTTGTGAAAAGGACTGCTTATTTGGCAAATTTGAATATTGTTGGAATGGATCTGACAGTGTGGTCATGACTGGATCCTACAATAATTTCTTCACAAACACAAAACAAGATATAACCCTAGAACCATGATGAGAAAAAAATAAACCTCACATAGTTTTGAAGCCATGCAAAGCTGTGCAAGTGCAAGTGAAATAAGTGTTGACAGCCTAGACATCAACAAGAAAATCCTTCACACAGCCTGGCACCCAAGGTGCTGTAGCTAACACAAACAATAATATATATATATATCTCATGGAGAAAGCTGTATCTGTCCTCTGCTGTTCTCCATGTCTGCTAGCCCTGTGGGTAAGGGTAGGGCACTTTTAATTTAAATGACTTCTTGCACCATCTTGTCTAATGCACCAGATTGGATTGTGTCAACATTGATTTACTCCACTTTTATGCCTTCCATTGTGATGACATCAAACCCAGTGAAAGCCTTCAGTCATGGTATGAGATTTAATTGTGTATCCTCATTACTGTATCATTTGGGGTACACCCCTCCCCTCTTTTAATAATACTAGCTCCATTCTTACTGTGTCCTTATGGCATTCCTCCTCTGTGGCCATCGTGGACCTCCCCTCCATCTCTCTTACGCTTGCCTTTCCCACCTGGTCGTGGTGGTTGCATCATCCACAAACCAAGAAGATGAACGCATACAAAATGAGTGTTATTTTGGGATCAATGGTCAACAGCGGCTTTAGATGTTTGGCAACTCATATGCCTATAGAGAAAGTACCGAGCAATATGTACACAGTACAGAATCCACATAGGATGCCAATAATACAGTAATTCCAATTTCCATCCTGCAGGCGTTCATTGCCAAGTAAAAGGAGGACATGATTGTTTTCTTCGAATGTTCTTTACATGTTATTTTCAGTTTGTGCAATTAAATACTTAAGAAATAAAATCATATGGCTTTTGAAGTGGCTCCTAAGGTTTAATTTGGTCTCAAAGTTACTGTAAGATCGTTTTAACCACCCCCTTGGATGTGAAATTTCATGGTGCCTGAAATACTCCATGAATAGTCATACTGACAGTGTTAAAAATGTGTTGAAATCATCAACTTTAGAGGGAATTTAGTCCATTTCCCATGCCTTTCTAATGGCACTATACTTCCCCCCCGTTTTTCAGGGCACTGTGAGTCACACATGTGAAAATAAATTTTCATGTATCAAGTTTGAATATTTGGTTGATTTTCGTTAGGTTTTCACTGATGGGACGTCTTATTTCTTTCCTGAGTTCCAATAATGATTGTCCCTCGCAGCCCTTTATTCCTGAACTGTTTCCTTTTAGAGGCTGCATTTGTCTACCTTAATATCATCAACCACCAAAATTTCGTTTTTACATCGTTCAGACATGCAGTACCATCATTTTTTCGCACACCCTTGACAACAGAAGTACGATTTCTTTCTTTTTCTTCTATTTGTAGAATTTCCATAACACGCGTACTCTGTCTTTACACTGCAATTCTATCCCCATTCTTATATCCCTGCAAAACGAACTGCCATGTCCCCTGAGTAAGTCTCAATTTCTGGACATTTCATTAATTTATATATATAATATATCATATAATATATATAATATCTATATATACTATATAAAAAATATAACGTATGTGTAAATGCAGAGCTTTCAATTCCATTTGGTGGTGCTCCTGTGTACCTGCATTTACGGCTATCCATGTGCCATCAGATGACCTCTCAATGATCTAGGCCCTGAATAAAAGGATCTCCCCTCCTCCTCATTAACTCTTGAATGCCTATAGCCTCTTCATCGTTAGAGGGACGTTGGTGACATCCGTCTGGCCACCTTGACATGATCTGCTCTGTTGTCTTGTGTAGATTCATCATTAGATCATCGTACTTTCGTGGATAGTTTCATTGGTGTACTTCTCATCATGCCGAGAATGTAAGTAACGAGGAGACACAAGTCTCATCTGCTGGCTCTTATTCTAGCTTTCGCTGTATTCTGTTCGCAGCTTTGCCGCCCCTCTTCGCATATGGTTCCGGAGCTTATAGTGTAAGAAGGTTGATAGCAGATGTGGCTGACTTATATTTGTGCACCCATGGGTCCATTTGTTCTGTGAATTGAACAATTGTGGAACTTCTGTATTAGTCTTTATCTGTTGTAAAACAAGAGGTTACTTTGATGACATGTTGGGTATACTGTCTGTAAGAATATAAATTGTGCAATGCAGAATACAGGAAGCAGTTTATTTCGCAGAGAGAATGAAAAAGTAACTTTTTTCCCTGGGATCCATGCATCTTCTGCTTTATTTGTAAAGGGACCTGTGATTAGACAAGTCCTGATTGAGTCGTTTGGGATAATGATGTGGCTTTGAAGTAATTTTTGTTTTTCTCTAGGGTTTGGTTTTTTCAATTGGCATACTTAGCATTTCAGCCATCCATAATTGTTAATAACTTAATTTGCTATTAATAATATTATCTATCTATATTTGCTATCATCTGCTCTCATAAACTACCATCTCTTCTCTATTCTATATATACTATCTCTCTCTCATAGTCATATATCCTTGGCTCCCTACTCGTCATCCATTTTGTGGCCTCTTCTTGTTTTCTTGGGTTTTGGCGATTCTTTTTGTTCATTCTTTTTTATTTTTTCTGCCTTTCTGTTTGATCTACTTGACCCTTTTCTTTTCTACTATTTTTCATTCTTCGCAATTCATCCGATATCATCATCATGTCTTGATATTGGGCTCCGCATGTTTTGCCAATGTCCTTTACCAAATGCTGCTTCTCGTGCACTGGTCATTTGCCTTTCTCACTCTGCCCTTTCCTTTTGTCCTTATTTGTAATGTTACTATCAGTCATTTCATGTAAGAAGGACTTTTATAATATGGAGCATAACTCTTAAAAATAGACTTAATTTGCAAACCAAAAAATTTGAGGTTAGCTCATTTGGTTATTACAGACAAGCTTACTACCCAGTGCTCATATTATGACCTAAGAGATTTTTTCTAATATCCATTCCCTCATGACCCAGTCCTTCCTTTTGAACCATATAATGTCTGACATACTGTGTGTAGAGATCCAGAATACTCATATACCTATGATTTATCTTTTAGTTCCCAAGTCCATTTTGGTTTTACTCTGTCAATAAGAGAAATGCTGAGCCTTTTCTCAGAATAGCTCTGAGGAAATTTTGGAGAAAAGTTCTTGGATTTTGGTTCTTCTATTTGGGCTTAAAAGGATGCTTAGATCGGGTTTTTATTAAGGCACAACTGTAACATTGTATTGCATAGGAACCAGCACAGTTTCATTTATGGTAAGATAGAGTCCATGAAATTTTGATATTTGGTTTGGCCATAATTGCTACCACTAATATACACAAGGAAACAGAAGGAATATGATGTCAGTTTTATCTCATCATCTCCTATCCTCTGCAACCTTTCTTATCCATATCTCGATGTCACTTTGATTTCATGAGGATCTACCGCACAGAATTTTATTTTTCCTTCTGAAGTCTTTTCATTTAATATTTCCTACAAATGGGAGATACTAACAAAAATTCCCTTCAACTTTCATTTCTCTGTTATCATATTGATTTCCTATTTCAATTTCAGAGGAAGATTTTGTTGATTAAACTTTTTAAAAATCCTACTTCTATAGATAAGGGATTTTTTTGTCCTTGTTTCTTCATAACACCTAGTTTTTGTTTGAAAAGTTTCCAGGTTAAATTAAAAAACTACATAAGTGTTTTGAATTTTAACTTATTGGTGTTATAATTTTTTATCTTTAATTTTTTTTTTTTTATTTTATTTTTGTATTTTGTGTGTTTGTTGGCACCACTTGTCATGCCTCCATGGAGGCACAGACAAGGGTGTCATATCCCTGATACGGGAGTTATATATGATTGTAGCCACTATGTGGGCTGGACTTTGAACATGGAGTCCCTCTCAAGATACGCATGTTGACTCTTAACTGCTGAGACATCTCAGCCCGTTTCTATGGGGGCTATTTCTAAGGAATTTATTATCTTCAAATTTTCATGCAGGTATATAAACTTTCTGATGACAAATTCATCCCTTTAACTTTTATCTCTCTTCACCCAAGACACTCCACCCCCTCCTCCTCCATTTCTATCTTCTTTCTGTCGTTTCTTCTTTGTCATCGGTTTTGCTTTTGCTGTATGAGTCACTGGATTCACAAGGGTTAAGGCATGGAGCTGTCCACTGGAGCAAATGTAACTCACCAAATGGCTATATCAAGAGAAAAAATAGTGACTTGACCTCCCCAGAGCCCTTGACTTCCAGTTTCTCCCAAGTAAAACATTGCACACCATGATATCATTCCCCCTCCCCCATCGTGTAACTGGATGTTTATTGGGCTCAGTCTTATGCAGGCTCTACATCAGAAACTGTACTTACTATGATTATATAAAGCACCACAACCATTGAATGGCCTTAAAAAATGTATTTCATGGACTCCTCTCTCATTATCTGGCTCTTGATATTTCTCTACCCCCTCTCGTGAGCTGTTCCCTGGGATTTCTCCCATAATCATCCCAGCAAAATTGGTGATATGGGTACCAGCCATCATTTTTTAAAAATTTTACTTTTTTTTCTATGCCACTTTTTTTTTTAATGTTTATTGATAGACACACAAAGTATATAAATTAATACTGGGGCCGGAAAGAGCTTTGAGTAGATTGAGTAGAGTTTAATTTCAATCTCATAATAGAGGGAACAATTCAAATTCTCATACCATTTGTTTCACACTCACAACAACATAACCATTCAAGGGCATTAAAGATCTCTCAAATCTGTATCAGTTTTTGTGAAGTAAACAATGTTTCTTTTTAAGAAGCCTTGTGCTCTTGCCCAGGCTCAAGGATATTAAAGCTAGCACATAAACCCCATTACTAGAGGTAGAAATACAGGCAATCTACTATTATGACAACAACCATCAATTATAGTTAAGATTTTCTGTACAACCAAATTGATAATCTAATATTGGCAACAACTCAAGTATTACTGAGGAAAGTGCATTTCTACAATATTCGTGTGTATTCGTTTTCTAACTTTAAGCAGTCTATGATAACTGGCAGCAAGGAAGGTCCTTGCAATAGACTACTGCCTCTGCTTGAGAACCTGNTCCAGGAGAACTCCAGTTCCAGGGGAATCCGACGCCCTCTTCTGACCTCCGCGGCATTGCACGACACGGGTGCACAAACCTGCATGCAGACAGTACATTCATACACATACAGAAATAAATAAAATTAAAAAAAAAAAAAAGAAAAGTCAGGTGTAATTCTGATGGGTTTTTTTTATATGAAATTTATTGTTTTTCTCTAGCAGCTTTTGGTACCCTCTCTATGTTCTGTATATTTAATGTTTTTACTATAAAATTCTGTGGGGATTTTCTGTTCTGCTCATGTCTACTTGATATTCTATGTGCTTCTTGAATCTCTGTAGGTAAGTCTTTTCTTAATTTAGGGAAGTTTGTGTTATAATCCTGTTGAAGATCTGTTCAATCCTACTGGCCTGAGATTCTTCTCTTCTTACGCCTATAATTCATAGATTTGGTCTTCTCACGTTGCCCCACATTTCCTGCATATTCCATTCTTTTTTTTTTTTTTAATTTTACATAATCTTTGCTTTAGGACTCCAGATCAACTTTGGTGCCCTATCTTGATATTCTGTTTTATGTTCCATTCATTTTGTTTGTACAGCTTTCTGCCATTGTTTCCAATTGGCTTATTAGGGTTGTGTTTCCTGTTCATTTCTGCTTTTCTTTTCCCCTCTATTTCTATCTGTTTTGTGAATTCAGTTTTCAAGTTGTGTAATTTTTTATGTTTCATTAAGCCCTATATTTGTATATTCCTGAGCTTCTACCACAAGTTCTTTGTCTGTGTTTTCTTTAATTTCTGTAATCATGTTTATAATTGTTCTTTTAAATTCTTAGTCCAGCTGTTCCTCAGAGTGGTTCTCATTGTAGTGTACTTCTTCTGTAGAGGATGGGTTTTGTTTGGGACATATTCTCTTGATTTTTCATTTATGTTTTTGCACTGCCATTTGGGCATATTCTTTGTTAGTTATCTGTCTAGTAGTCACTTCTGCTTGGCTTTTGTTTAATTGAATTTTGGTATGTTTATATCATTAATGTAGCTTGGTTACTTTTTGTTCCAAGTTTTAGGTGTGCAGGTCTGTCCAGCAGATCAGAAGCCAAAGAAGATGGCATTTCAGACCATCTGAAAAGTTCTTAGCAATCATTGCTAGTGTGTTTAAGCAAGTCTGGGTTAGGGAGATAGACTAGAGGTCTAAGGTGGAAGATTTGGTGCCTGTCTGTGTCCAAGGCTAGCAGGATCAGGGTGGAGAGGATGAGAAGAACTGAATAGTGAGGAAAGCAGGTTCCGATGTACCAGCATCCCAGGTAGGGTAACCCTGTCTGGCAGATCAGGCTTGAGGCAAGATGGGGTTTGGGGTAATCTGAAGTGTCTCATATCCTCTGCTGTCATTTGTCAAAGAGTATCTTAACTCATCTTTATTTCAGAAGAGCAAATTTGTAATGGTAAAATAGTCTTCATTTTCATAATTCTTTGCATTTAGTATTTCCAATATACCATTCTATACTCCCCTGGACAGAAAGGTTATTCTTTGCTCTGTTTTTAAATATAATTTTTATTTTTCAAATTTTTACCTTTTTATAATAGTTTTGATTTATTTGAAAATTACGTACATGCATACAAAATTATTTATCATACCCACCCTTACTCTCCCACACCATCTACCCTGAGGAATCCCTATCACATATCTCTTCACATCCACCCTTTATATTTATATATTCATTTGTTTATCTATTGAGTCCAGTTAGTGCTGTCCATGTGCACATTAGTGTGAGGTTATTCACTGGGGCATGGGGAACATATCAGTTGTCATGAAAGTTTCTGCTGAGTAATCAGCTGATGGTTCTGCATGGTGGTTCTTTGTATGTAAATATTTTCTTTTCTCCTGCTGTTTTCACAATCATCTCTAACTTGTGAAACTTGATGGCCATGTGTCTCTGTGAAGGTCTTCTGGGAATAAATATGTTTGGAGGCTTACTACATTTGGATGTCTAAGTATTCTCATTTCTCTTTAGAATGAAAAGCTTTTGAATATCCTGTCCTTAAATAAGTGTCCTACATCTCTTTCACTCTTTTCTCCTAAAATTAAAATGATTCATTGTGTTCTTGATAGTGTCCCACAGCACAGCAATATTCCACTCCATTCTCGTTTCCCTTTTCTCCCCTAATGTAAAGTGAGTTTTTTGGATGTTCATTGGTTTTTTCCTGCTTAACAAGTCCCTTAACACTACTGTATTTTCATTTCATTCATTGCATTCATAACTTCTAGAATTTCTGCAACATTGTTTTGATTATTTCCATCTATTTTGTTCATGTATTTTTTCATGTATATCATTAAGTTATCTGTGTTTTTTCATAGATTGTGTGATTCCTTAAATCCATTATTTTGAATTACTGTCAGGCAATTTATAGGTTTCTATTTCTTCATGGTTATATTGGTAACACTAAGTGGTTCCATGGGTTTAAAAAGAAGAAGCCCTTTTGAAAGTGGAGTCGCCTGCCCCTGTGGTTCCAGTTGTCCTCCCTTTCCTAGCCAGCTCTGCTGTTGCCACTCCTGCATCTGCTTCAGGTGCCTTCACAGGAGAAGGAACAAGAGCAGGAATGCACTAGAGTGAAAGCCTCCATCCTGCCTGCTGCTCCGCCCTGGCCACTTCCCTTATGCCCAGGCCTCGTCCCTTCTCCCCTCAGTTGCCATTCACACAATCTACGCCCAAGACACCTCCATCCCTACATGACGGGGCTGAGCCCAGTCGCTGATAACCTGAGGATCCTGGCAGGATCACCATTTACAGTGCAACATGGCAGGACACGGGGGATGGAATGATATTCAGTGGTATTTTTCTCAGGTGAAATTAGCAGTAGATGATGATGTAGCAGAAGCAGATATAATTTCTACAGTAGAATTTAATCATTCTGAAGAATTGCTAGCAACAGGAGATAAAGGTGGGAGTGTTCTCATCTTTCAACAAGAGCAGAACAAAATCCAATCTCATAGCAAAGGCGAATACAGCACTTTCCAGAGTGATGAACCAGAATTTGACTACTTGAAGTTTATAAATATGAGTGGAAAGTATGTATTCATACTTTAAAGTAATATAAAATTAAAGCAGGAAAGTGTGAATTCCTAAACATAAAAACGTCTGAGAGAAAGATGCAGGATAGTTATGGCAGAATGCATGATATGAGGTGGGGTGGGAGAAGGGAAAGGGGAATATGTCTAAACTGAACTGAGAAATGATGTCTGAAATACACAAAACATCAATAAAAGCATTATAAAAAAGGAAAAGTTTAGAAATAGAAGAGAAAATTTTAAAAAATTAAATGGTTACCCCAGAAAAATGCTGTTCAGTTTTTATTGTCCACTAAAATTTATTGTCCAATAAAATTATGGAAAATTGGTGAAAGGGACAAAAGGCCAGAAGGGTATAACTTGAAAGAAGAGAATGGAAGGTGTAGAGCTCCTGCTACAATCACGACACTACGAGTGCCAGGTTTCAGGCCCATGTATCTCATAGTGGAGGCCAGTCCATGAAGAATATTTGCCAATGCCCATATGTACAATATCAATTCAATTTCCGTCAATAGTGACTATGAAACGTGTTTATCAGTGGATGATTTGCTGATTAATTTTTGGCACCTGGAGATTACAGACAGAAGTTTTAATAATGTGGATACTAAACCTGCTAATATGGAAGAGCTCCCAGAGGTGATTACAGCAGTAGAATTCCATCCCAATAGCTATAACACAATTGTCTACAGCAGCAGTAAATGAAGGAAGTATTTGGTTATGTGACATGAGGGCTTCTGCTCTCTGTGATAGGCATTCTGAACTGTTTAAAGAGCCTGAAGATCCTAGTAACAGGTCTTTTTATCTGAAATCATCTCCTCTATTTCTCATGTAAAATTCAGCCATGGTGGTCACTCTATGATGACTAGAGACTACATTTCAGTCAAAATTTGGGACTTGAATATGGAAAACAGGCCTGTGGAAATATACCAGGTACATGAATACTTCAGAATTAAGCTGTGCTCGCTTTGTGAAAAGGACTGCTTATTTGGCAAATTTGAATGTTGTTGGAATGGATCTGACAGTGTGGTCATGACTGGATCCTACAATAATTTCTTCAAACACAAAACAAGATATAACCCTAGAACCATGATAAAAAAACAATAAACCTCACAGAGTTTTGAAGCCATGCAAAGTCTGTGCAAGTGGCAAGTGAAAGAAAGATGAAATAAGTGTTGACAGCCTAGACATAAACAAGAAAATCCTTCACACAGCCTGGCACCCCAAGGAGAATATCATTGCTGTAGCTACCACAAACAATCTGTATATATTTCAAGGGAAAGTGAATTAGGGCATTCATTCCTAGCAGAAGAGCCCACTTTCTGCTTAGCTGAGATAGTTGAATCTAGCATTCATACCTATAAAAACAAGAGGTCCATTGTGGAACCCCTTTCCAGTGCTTGACAGTGTGCTATTCGACAACATATTTTATAGCTCCATGGAGAAAGCTGTATCTGTCCTGTGCTGTTCTCCATGTCTGCTAGCCATGTAGGTAAGGGTAGGGCACTTTTCATTTTTTTTTTTTTGTCTTTTTTGAGACAGGGTCTCCCTGTGGCACTTTTAATTTAAATGACTTCTTGCACCATCTTGTCTAATGGACCAGATTGGATTGTGTCAACATTGATTTACTCCATGTTTTATGCCTTCCATTGTGATGACATCAAACCCAGTGAAAGCCTTCAGTCATGATATGAGATTTAATTGTGTATCCTCATTACTGTATCATTATGGGGTACACCCCTCCCCTCTGTTTAAATTAAATACAGCTCATTCTTACTGTGGTTTATGGAATTCCTCCTCTGTGGCCTCGTGGACTCTCCCCTCCATCTCTCTTACTCTTGCCCTTTCCACCTGGTCTTGGTGGTGGCATATTACAAAAAAGAAAGAATGAAAGCATACAAAATGAGTGTGTTTGGGGTCAATGGTAAACAGAGGCTTTAGATGTTTGGCAATAATATGCATAGAGGAAGTACCAGCAATATGTAAATAGTACAGAATCCCATAGGATGCCAATAATACAGTAATTCCTTTCCATCCTGCAGGCATGCATTGCCAAGTAAAAGGAGGACATGATTGTTTTCTTTGAATGTTATTTACATGTTATTTTCAGTATTTTGCATAAATTATTTAAGAAAAAGTAATCATTTGCTTTTTGAATGCTCTCTAATGTTTAATTTGGTCTCAAATTACTTTAAGATAGTTTTAACCCACTTGGATGTGAAATTTATGGTGCCTAAGAAATACCACATGAATATTATCAATGACAGTGTTAAAAAATGTGTTGAAATCATCAACTTCTAGAGGGAATTTGTCCATTTCTCCATGCCTTTCTAATGACTATCTTCCCCCATTTTTCAGCACTGTGAGTAACACATTGTGAAAATAATAATTTTCATATATAAGTGAACATTTTGTTGATTTTCTTAGGTTTTATTGATGGGATTATTATTTCCCTAGTTCAAATAATTATTGTCCTGGCAGCCCTTTTTATTCCTGATGTTTCCTTTTAGAAGGCTGATTTGTCTAACTTAATATATTAAACCAAAATTTCTTTTTACATTTGTCAGCATAGTGCATATTTTCCACACCTTGACAAAGAGTCATTCTTTATTTTTCTTCTTTTTAGAATTTCATACATGAGTACTGTCTTTGCATCAATTCTACCCCTTCTTATATCCTAGCAACTACTTCCATGTCCCCTGAGTCCCTCTCAATTTCATGATATCTTCATTAATTATCATATATATATATATATATATATATATATATACACTTATAAATAAATATAACTATGTGTAATGCAGAGCTTTCATTGTGCAATGCTCCTGTGTACCTGCATTTACAGCTATCTATGTGCCATCAGATGACCTCTCAATGATCTAGGCCCTGAATAAAATGGATCCTCCTTCCTCATTAACTCTTGAATGCCTATAGCTCTTCATCTTGAGGTGGACTTGGTGACATCCTCTGTCCACCTTGACATGTCTGCTTGTTTGTCTTGTGTAGATCTCATTAGATCATCTTACTGTGGATATTTCATTGGTGTATCTTCTCATCATGCCTAGAATGTATTAAGTAGCAGCACAAGTCTCATCTCCCTGGCTCTTACATTCTTTCTGCTCCCTCTTCCATGATGTTTCCTGAGCTTTAAGTGTAGAGGTTGCATAGCTGATGTGCTACTTATATTTATGCACCTCATGGTCCTTTGTTCTGTGAATTTGACCAATTGTGGAGCTCTGTGATAGTCTTCATCTGTTGTAAAACAAGAGGCTTCTTTGATGACTGTCGGGTATACTTGTCTGTAAATATAAATTTGCATATTCAGAATACAGGAAGAAGTTACATTGGTCTAGAGAAGTGAAAAAAGTAACTTTTTCCTTGGGATCCATGCATTTTTATTTGTAAAGTGGACTTCATGTTAGACAAGTCCTGCTTGAGTCTCGCTGGGATATATGATTTGTTTTGACTAATTTTGGTTTCCTCTCGTTTCTTTTTTAATTGGTGTACTTAGCATGTTCACCATAAATTTGTTAATAAATTTGAAATTTGTATATATATAATATGTATTTATATATATTATATATATATAATATATATCTTGTGCAAAACTATTCCATTTGTTTTTCTTGGTTTTGGATTCTTTTTGTTATTCCTTCTTTTTCTGATTTCTGTTGATATAATTGAACATTTTCTTTTCTACTTTTTTCTCTTTCCTTAGAATATCAGTATACATACATGTATATTTATATGACTTGCCTAATATTTGAAATGTACATTTAAAAATGCTGCTTATCAGTAGCACTGGTACATTTGACAGCATTTCTACTTCCTCTTTCTCTTTGTCCTTATTTGTAATGTTACTATCAGTCATTTCATGTAAGAATGACTTTTATAATATGGATATACTCTGAACAAATGTCTTAATTTGCAACCAAAAATTTTATGGTAGCTCATTTGTTATTACAGACAAGCTTACTGAGCCATTGCTCATATTATGACCTAAGAAATTTTTCTTAATCCCTCATGACCTTTTGACATATAATGTCTGACTATATGTGTGTAGAGATCAGAATGTTCATATTCCTATGATTTATACTTTTACTTCCCAAGTCCATTTTGGTTTTACTCTGTCAGTAAGAGAAATGCTGAGCCTTTTCTCAGAATAGCTCTGAGGAAATTTTGGAGAAAAAGTTCTTGGACTTTGGGTCTGCTCTTGGCTTAAAAGGGATGCTTAGAGTCAGGTTGTTTTATCAAGGCACAACTGTAACATGATATTGCATAGGAACCAGCACAGTTTCATTTATGGTTAAGATAGAGTCCCATGAAATTTGTATTTTGGTTGTTACCTAATAGACAAAGGAAGAAAGAAGGAAATATGATGTTCAGTTTTACTGTCATCATCTCCTACCGAAACTTTTCCATTCTCTATGTCAATTTGTCTACCTCACCGAATTTTATTTTTCCTCTTAATATTTTCATTTAATATTTCCTAAAAATTGGGAATACTAACAAAAATTCCCTTCAACTTTCATTTCTCTGTTATCATATTGATTTCCTATTTCATTTCAGAGGAAGATTTTGTTGATTAAACTTTTTAAAAATCCTAATTCTATAGATAAGGGATTTTTTGTCCTTGTTTCTTCAAACACCTAGTTTTGTTTGAAAATTTTCCAGGTTAAACTAATAAAACTACATATCGTTTTTTGATATTTAACTTATGTGGTGTTTTAATTTTTATCTTTAATTTATGAGGTTGAATGTTTTGCCTGCATGTATGTAATTGCATGTGTGCATGCAATGCCCATGGAGGCAAGACGAGGGTGTCAGATCCCCTGAGACTGGAGTTATAGATGATTGATATCTACCATGTGGGGACTAAACATGGGTCCTCTGCAAGATCAGCCAGTACTCTTAACTGCTGAGACATCTCTGCAGTCCTTTCTATGGTGTTATTTTTAATGAATTTATTCTTCATAATTTCATACAGGTATATAAACTTTCTGATCAAATTCATCCCTTTAACTTTTACCTCCCTTCACCCGAGACACTCCACCTTTCCTCCCATCTCTATCTTACTTTCATGTCTGTTTCTTTTGTTTCTGTTTTTACTTTTGCTGTATGAGTCACTGGATTAACAAGGGTTAAGACATGAGTCACTGGGGCAAATGTAACTCACCAATGGCTATATCACAGAGAAAAATGACTTGACCTCCCCAGAAGCCCTTGACTTACAGTTTCTCCCAAGTAAAGCATTGCGTACCATGATATCATTCCCCCTCCCCCATCTGTAACTGGATGTTTATGGGCTCAGTCTTATGCAGGCTCTACATCAGAAACTGTACTTACTATGGTTACATAAGCACCACAGCCATGTTATGGCCTTAAAATGGTATTTCATGGAACTCCTCTCTATTACCTGGCTCTTACATTTTCTCTACCCCCCTATGAGCTGTTCCCTGGGATTTCTCCCATAATCATCCCAGTGAAGTTGGTGATATGCGTATCTCATTTTTTAAAAATTTTACTTTATTTGTTTCAATATGCTGCATTTTTAATGTTTATTGATAGATACAAGTATATAAAATTACTGGGCATGAACATGATTTGATAATTGAGTAGACTTAATTTCAATACTATAATAAGGGAATAATTCAAATTCTCACCATTTGTTTCACACCCATTAAACCACTTCAAGGGCATTAATGATCGCTCAAATCTGTTCAGTTTTGTGCAAGTAAACAGTGTTTCTTTTTACAAAGACTTGTGCACTTGTCCAGGCTCAAGGATATTGAAATCTAGCACATAAACCCCATTACTAGAGGTAGAAATACAGGCAATCTATTATTATGGCAACAACCATCAATTATAGTTAAGGATTTTCTGTAACAACCAAATGGATAATCTAATATTGCAACAACTCAAGTATTACTGAGCAAAGTGCATTTCTACAATATTCAGTGTTGTTATTCAGTTTTCTAACTTTGAACAGCCTATGATAACTGGCAGCAAAGAAGGTCCTTGCAATAGGCTGCCTCTGCTTGAGAACCTATGATGTAATTATTGCATGCTGTTAATATACTATCTAAACATTAAAGATATTCCTAAAATATTTGATGGTAGACTACGATTAAGACATTACACTACATAAAAACCTTATGCAGAAGGAAACCTTTACTGTTGTGCTTCTGCTTTAAATATTGTGCCCCCCAAATTAAGTCCAGTAAGCACATGTCCTGTCTTGATCCCCCTGCATTTGCCTCCTTGACACTGCTGAGGTAATCCAACAATGTCAGTCCATCTTCTGAGGAGGCTGAATTTCCATTAGCTGCTTGGTTCACAAGCTGAGTGTCTCAGCAGTCCTCAGTCTACATTGGAAGGCTAAAAAGTAAAAACTCTGTATGTCATGTCTTTGAGGAGTTCCTAAACCAGTGGCATCTACAGAGCATATGCTTTTGAGAATTGTAGACAGGCCACACAACGGTGCTCTCTTTTTTGTTTTTCACTTTGTATTTTTACTAAGATCTCAAGTTTTGTGTCTGCATTACAGTTTCTCTGGTCTTATTATTTATTTCTGGTTGTACTTTCCTTCTGGATGCTTAAGGCCATACAGATAGCCCAGATTAACCAAGGTTGTTTTGTTGAGGTCAGTTGAGTATCTGGACATCAGGGGCCGCTTGGGGTTTTTTTGGGTGTAAGACAAAATGAGCAACATTAATATTATACTCCTCAGGATCTAAAGATAACTATGCTCTTGTATTGGGAATCCCAGCACAGGTTCTAGAGCTGATATAACATGTATTCTCAGACCTTGGACTTTTAGTATATGATAGAGGACATGAGTGAATCTTTTAGAGTAATAGGGTATTAAAATGGAAATATGTTAATCAAGAAATATGCTATGTAAATAACATACAGTTTGTTTCCAAAGAATACAGTGTTAATATAGGTGCAGTGTAACAGGCTGGTGCAACTTGTCCTTTTCTGGGTGCTTAAGAGCCATATCAGAAGTCCCTACCAATTTGACTGAGGGACCTGGGGGACAACTTTGTTCCTTGCCCTCAGAGGTCAATCAAGTCTTAGGGGATTTATATGTGGAGGCATCTCTTGAATAGTCCTGCAGAGGTGAGTCCCCATTCTTTCTGTTCAGGAGGTCCTGGAGAGCCACTAATGGGACTTCAGACAGTGTATAGTCTATAAAGAGGAAAGTCTACTCATCCTTCAGAAAATGAAGCCTGGTCTAGCAAAACCTGATTTTGTCCTCATGTGGATGGAACTGATGGATGAGGAGCTGAAAGAAGCAAGGGTCTCCCACCCTCCCCCCAAAAAATATATGCCACATTTTAATGAATAATGAAAACATGATTTTTTTTATTTGGCCTCAGGTGTGCACTGGTTTTCCTTTTTTTAAATTTTGTTTATTTTTGTATGTGTATGAATGTACTGTCTGCATGTAGGTTTGTTCACCCATGTCATGCAATGCAGCGGAGGTCAGGAGAGAGTGTCAGATTCCCTGGAACTAGAGTCAAAGATGGTTCTCAGCCACCATGTGGGTACTGGGGATCAAACCTGGGTCCTCTGCAAGAGTGGTCAGCGCTCTTAACCACTAGGCCATCTGTCCAGCCCCATGCGCTGGTTTTTAAATAATTCATTTTTATACCAGCTGTCAGGATTACTGGTCTCTCAATTCCTTTGGGGTGACTCTGCCAACAGGGGACAGGTTCCATTCTATTCCAACCTGTGTTGCCACATAGAATTACAGAAAACAGCTCCACTTGATAGTATAGCATTGCCTTATTTGTCAAGGAAATCAGTTGTTCCTTTTGGTGGCTCTGCCTTGCCATTGTTTGCAGAATGCTTCAGACTTGGAGACAGCCTAATGCAGTTTTGGCCAAGGGAAACATAACGGAGATGAAGATAGAACTACGGCAATCCCAGCTCATATTTCAGTGCAAATGACCTCTGGCTATTGCAAAGACTCCTTTAAAACAAAACGGGTATCTCATTTAAGGCTGAACACTCAACAGTCATTTGTTCTCAAGAACCTCAGCCAGGCAGGAGTCTGTATTTACCACCATTTACACCAAATAAAAAGGTTTTTTTGGTCAAGGCTGAGAACAGCACTAATTTGTATATAAATCTTTAGGAACTTGCCTTACAGTGTTTACACTTAGCAAAACCAAAGTAGCTGGTTCACCTCTACTACCTACGTATTAGTTACTCTTCTGTTGCTATGTTAAAATATCATAACCAACACAACTTATAGAAAGAAGAACTAATTTGGCTTAAGGTTCCAGAGGCAAAGCATTATGTTAGACATGGCCAGAGCCAAAAGCTGAGTACTCATCTCTTCATGTATGGGCAGGAAAGAGAGAAAGGTATTCAAAGTGTGGCAAGGCTATGAACCACTAAGCCCATGCCCAGTAGCATGCTTCCATGAGGAAGTTTATACCTCCTAAGCCTCCTCCAACAATGCCACCAACCCAGACAAGGTATTCAACCATTTGGAGGAGATGTTCATGCAAACTACTACAGCTTATGACTGCCCAGCCATGGGTCTTTGACAAGATCCAGAGTATAGGACATGAAAACCTTCCAAGACAGCCTCAGCATCAATCAGTAAGCAATGGTTTACTCCATGACAGTTGTGTCACTCTTGCACCAGTGGATATATTTCACCCTGGAATTTGTTATTAAAGTATACAAGGTTCAAGTCAGGGAAAGACTATTGCTGACTTTTCTCCCTCAGATGCTACATAGCAACTTCTGGAACTATGAAAGTCAACCATCAGAGAGGAAACTTCCAGCTCAGTCCCACCATAGTTTCTCTGTGACCTGCATCCCAGACGTGTTGTCATTATACAGATCTGATGGGCAACCAAGTCAATGAGCATATGCTATATAGTTTTGGTGTACTCTAAGAACTGTCTTTCCAGTAACTCATAGGGAGGTACTCCATACCAGGCACTGGGATTTTCACTTAATACTTATGGGCTCTCTGTTCAAACTCTCTTTAAACTATGCCTATAAAATTTCCTTATAATGCAGTGGGTCTCCATCTGACTTCTTCATATACCTGTGGGTTTTTTAAACTTTCTTCAACACTCTCTATGCCCTCCCATCCTCCAACTACCCTCTTTATACCTCGGCACTCCCAGTATTTCCTCTCTCTATTATAATACCACATGTGTTCTACTCTCCCCATCCCTCCTTAAATGCAAGTTTTATTAATTTATTTTTGAGACAGGGTCTTCCTGTAGCCCCAGCTTCCCAGGAACTCATTATATAGACCAGGCTGGTTCATATCTCAAAGAGATCCATCTGCCTCTGCTTCACAAGTGCTGGGGTTAAAGGCCTGTGCCACCATGCCTGAACAAACACTTTTTATTCTTAAAAGGCTAAAATTTTAATTGGGGAGTTTAGCCCATTAATATTTAAGGTTACAATTGAAAGATGGATGTTGCTTCCTTTCACTTTATTATCCATTTGGACTTCTAGCCTTTGATTTTGCTCCTATGGTTATGTTTTTGTTAGTTTCTTTTCCTAGGTGTTTGAGGATTGTTGCTCCTCTCTTCTGCCCTTTGAATTGCTTCAAGTATTTTATGAAGAGTTGTTGATTCCTGGACAAACTGTCAGCCCATGAAAGGAAACAGCCAGAATTGCACAGAATCCAAGTCAACAGCCTCGCAAAGTGGACTGTTTACCTCTCATCCACCTGGTGCCCCTTTTCTAAGGCGCCTAGGGAAAAAACCTGCGGAAGAGGGGGCGGCGTGGTAGAATGTAAGGGCTGCTGATTGTTGAGTTGAATGGTGAACTACAGCAATGTAGTCTGGACACTCATTTGATCATACTTGATTGAAACCAACAACCTGTTCACCCCCCCACGTGGGGATGGTGGGGGGACTGTAGGTCGTTGGGGCACAAAGGGTCCCTGCCAGACTAGGTTTTTGCATGAGGATGCTGTACTCATGGATTATCACTTTACTAGCTAAAAAATGAAAAAAAAAACTGAGAGAAAGATGCAGGACAGTTATGGCAGAATGCATGATCTGGGATGGGGTGGGGGTGGGGGGGAGGGAAAGGGAAATAAGCCTGAACTGAATTGGAAAAAATGTATGAAATGCACAAAGCATCAATAAAAATTAATTAAAAAAAAAAAAGGCTAAAATTTTAGGGGCTGGAGAGATGGCCTAGTGGTTAAGAGCGCCGACTGCTCTTGCAGAGGACCCGGGTTCTATCCCCAGCACCCACATGGCAGCCGAGAACCGTCTGAAACTCCAATTCCAGGAGAACTCCAGTTCCAGGGGAATCCAACGCCGGCTTCCGACCTCCGCGGCATTGCGCGACACGGATGCACAGACTTGCATGCAGACAGTACATTCATACCCATACAGAAATAAATAAAATTTTAAAAAAGGCTAAAATTTTATATTATTTGCATTATTATTTCTGAAAAGATTTGCATTATTATAGAAAGAAACTTTTTTTCTGGAAGTGCTATTATCCCTAGAGTTTAAAATGCCACATTCAAATTGTTTCCTGCTTTCTTAAAAATTATAACTTAGTGCTTGGCTTCCTGCTTTTATAACTGAAATGATTTTGAGAAATTTTGATTTCAAATTTGTAAACTGAAGATAATATTCATAAATTGAATAGGTATGTGCCAATGTGTATAAAATAAATACGACTACTTTGCTATGAATTAACCCTATAATAAATGTTTGTAGACAAAACAATAATCAAATCCACAGTGACATATAGAGAATAGACAGAAGTTGAAGTTGAATCTATTTCTCTACATTGTAGCTAACATTCTGAAAGTTATTTTTTATTTTCAGCTCCATGCATTCCTTCAAAAGAGCCAACTTGAAAGAAGTGCTGAAAAGGAGAACTTGGTGAAGGAGGAAAATTCACCAACCAAGCTTGACATCTTTAATTACCAGACTTTCATGAATAAGACAACAGCTCAAGTGAAAGTTGGAGAGTTCATCTTTGTATCAGACAGTGTTCAGCTTTTTTCACTAAATGATAAACTGGTATCATGGGGTAAATACCACATTGCAGTAAGTATCTAAAATCAGCATTATGTGTCAGAATGAAGTTCCTTAGAGCACGGGTTTTATGGGAACCTCTGAATTCCATTACCCTAGAATTTATCTTAATTTACCCTTACTAATGTCAAGTACTTGAATTTTCTGGCCTTAGAGTCAGTAAAAATTCCTTATTAATTTTGGATTATTTACTTTGCTTATCCTTATAATAACAAAATACACCTGTAGCCTCCATGCTAAGGAAAAGAAAATTGAGCATTTTTCTAGAGTAGATTATATGCAGCACTGGAAGAAATAGAAGTGACTGACTCTGATTAAAGAAAGAGAATTAGGAATGGGGATAAAATAATCTCTGTAAAGAAATACAATCATTTTGATATTATAATTTAAATACCATAGGCATATTCATTTTAATTTTTGTTAAAAATGTTCCCTCACAGTAATAGGAACATTATGTTCTCCAAGAGATCTTTGGCCATTTAAGTCTTTCTAAAATCAATCTAGTTCTTGGTTGTTATCCACACAGAGAAGGACTCCTAAATTCTCCCATCTAATCTAAATGCTTCTTCTGCCTTTTGCCTGTTGACTGGTTTCCCTCCTTCCCTATGTCCTACACAGCCTCCCATTCCTCGCTGCAGTAGACACTGTCGACTTGGATTCAGAAAAACCTCTATGGAAGGAGAATCATTTTGTTGTTTTAAGTGTCTTCCTTGTCCAGATGGGGAGATTGCTAATGAAACAGGTAATTCTGAAAATGAAATGAAAAGAGGAAATGATGCACAACAACACATAAGCTATTAATGTCACACTTGAAGATATGTGTATAACTAACAGACATTCCTTTAAAAAATCCTTTATTTCATCCTAGTCATTTTATTGCTGTTGTTATTTGTTTGGGTTTGGTTTTGTTTTGTTTGGTTTGGTTTTCTTTGAGACATGGTCTTGCTATGCTCCCCAGACTGGTCTCAAACACCTGGACACTAAAAATCCTCCTGCCTCAGTCTCTTGGATTATTGAGATTAGAGTACTATGCCATTGCCTCTGGCCCAGTTTAGTCTTTAGCATATTTACATTGAAGTCAGTTTCTTTTCTTTCTACTTCCTTCTTTCTACTAACTGCTCTATTACTTCTGCTGAGTGATAATGGCTAGACTTTTTTAGCATTCTCTAAACTATAGACAAAAACCCATGAAATGCATTATAATAGCATAATTTTTTTTTTACCTTTTTGAGACAGGGACTATCTGTAGCCCCAACTGTTTTATAATTTACTATGTAGATCAGGCTCGCCTTGAATTTACAGAGATTCACCTCCCTCTCTGCCTCCTGAGTGCTGCTGGGATTAAAGGGGTGTGCCACCATGCCTGGCTACAAAAGTGTAACCTTATTTAATTCTCCCAAAACCCATTGATACAACCAACGTAATCAATATTTAACTGATGAGAAAGTTGAACTGAGAGAAATTACATAAATTGCCAAGGCCATTCAACTAAGAGACAGCTCAGAAAAAATACATCCTTGGCAAATTAGGTAGTTAAAAGTACTGTAAAATGGTGACATTGCTGTCAGATTTTTGAGCGTAAAGTCTCACTTTTTCTGAGACTTTACACTCAACATTTTAGGATTCATATTAGAAACTGCATAAATACCTGGTTAAGGATTATTTCCCTTCCTTCCTTCTTTCCTTCCTTCTTTCTTTCTTTCTTTCTTGATATTTTTTCAGTGTAAAGCTCTGTCTTGCATGGAATATGGTATATACATCAGGCTTGCAGACAATTCTTCTTTGTCTCCTGAGTATTCATATGTGACACTGTTTGGTTATTACATTTCTTTTCTTTTTTTCTTTTTTATATTTTATTTTATCTTATTTATTTTATTTTATTTATTTTTCTTTCATGTTTTCTAGTCTCTCATGTCATCTCCTGTCTCTATCTTATCTTTTTATCTTTTTATCTTATTTTTATTTATTATCTTTTAGCTTGGCTGATGGTCCTTATTTCCGTTTATCTCATCTTTTATCTCAAAAATTTCCTCTTGTCCTTTTATTATGTCTTATTTTAGCTCACTTTTTGCTGTCTCTTTTTTTGTCTATCTTATTTATTTATTTATCCTTGCCAGTGGGTATTTCCCTTTTTTTCTCTTTTTTGGCTTATCTTATTTATTTATTTATTTGTTTGTTTGTTTGTTTGTTTTGTCTCCCTTATAGCCCCAGCTGTCCTGGAGCTCTCTACATAGACCAGGCTGACCTTGAACTCAGACGGACCCTCCTACATCTGCCTCGTGAGTGCTGGGATTTTAGGCATGTGCCACCATGCTTGGCTATCTTATTTTATATTCCATTTTTATCTTATCTTTCTTATTTTTTATTTCTTTATTTATATTATTTTGTTTTATCTTATTTCATTCTTATTGCTTATCTCACCTTATTTTATTTATTTTTTCCATTTCATCTTATCATTTTATCTTATCTCATGTCTTTGCTAATGTGCCATTATCCTTCCTTATTCCATCTTTGATTCTAAACTTTGCCCTAAACTTGTTACTTGCTTATTATTTTTACTTATTTTACATATTTTAACATTTTTACACATCTTACTTTTTTATTATTTTTGACATTTTTTTTACTTTATACATCTCCTTGTATTATTTTATCTTATCTTTTATCTTTGCTATCTTGTCTTATTTGCCTTTCTGTTTTCCCATCTCTCTTTTCTTTCCTGTTTTCTAATCTCTCACCTCCTGTCAGCCTTTTAGTGTTTTATCTTATCTTTTTTCTTATCTTATCTTTCATCTTTGCCTATGGGTCTCATTTTCATTTATCTTATCTCCCTCATCCTTTTTTTATGACTTCTTATTTTATCTTGCCTGTTATTTTTCTCTTAATATCTTTTCTTGTCTTGCCCGTGTTTTCTATTAGATCTCTCTTTTCTCTTTTCTCGAGTTTTACTATTATCCTTAGTATTGATTAATCCTCCTGATGAAGCATATATAAGCATATATATGTTTATATATATATAAATCTTTTTGAGACAGTGTCTTCCTAGTCCGGACTGGCCTGGAACACACTCTGTAGATTAGGCTGCCCTTGAACTCACATCAGCCTCTTATCTTATTTTCATTTTAGGTTTATTATCTTACCTTTTACTATCCCTTTCCCTTTTCA
>VZQC01004771.1:1530867-1633644 GCA_009823505.1 Rhizomys pruinosus
CAATCTCAGGTAAATGGTATTGACCTTATCTTCAAAAAGATCGTAAAACAATATATCCATAAATTAAGGAAAAACATTGCCATACAAAAACAAGAACCACACAGAATATCAAATAGACAGGATTGTTAAGGAAACTCCCCACGGTATATCATAGTAAAATCACTTACTGTATGACAGACATAGAGAATAATGTAAGCTGCAAAAGAAAAACAAGTCACATACAAAAGAAAACCCCTCAGAATGACAGCTGACTTTTCAATGCAAATTATGAAAACCAGAGGAGCCTGGACCAGTTCTAAATGACCATAAATAACAAGCCAGCATTCTTTATCCAGTAAAACTGGGTATTATACTTGATGTGAAAAAAAATCTTCCATGACATGAATAGGCTAAAAGAATTCATGTCTACCAAACCAGCCTTTCAGACAACACTCAAAGCAATGCAGAGGACTGAAGTATGCCCAAGAGGCAACAGATAGAAAATAAATTAATATGCAATTGTGGAAACACAAAATTAGACGAAGAATACAAATGGAAATTACAATTGTGGCATCACCACACATCTTTCTATATTAACAATAAATGTCAGTTGCCAAAAATCCCCACTCAAAAGATACATGCTAGTTGAACAGATTTAGAAGTAAAACATAACTTTTTGTTGTCTGCAAGAAACACATCTCACCTTCAAATATAGCCACCACCTTAAGGGGACAGGATGGAAAAAAAAATAACCCAAACAAATGGATTAAGAACAATCCAGGGTTTTCCATTATAATTTGTGACATATTAGACTTCAATATAAACCTAACCAGAAGAGAGGGTTACTTCATTCTGATCAAATGAACAACTGACCAAGAAGACATTACCATCATAAACAAATATGCACCAAGTTCAGGTGCAGCCAATTTCATAAAAACTGTACTAGAAGACATTAAGACATACATTAACCACAACACAGTAAGAGTAAGGCAATTCAATACCAAACTATCTCAAATAGACAGATCAACTGGACAAATAAATAGATACACAGCTGAATTAAATGATATCTTACATCAAATGGACCTAACAGACATCTATAAACTATACTACTTAAGCACCAAAGAATATACATTCTACTTACGTCCTTTGGAACTGTCTCTAAAAATGCCACATACCAAGGCACAAAACAAACACCAACAAATACAAAAAAAAAAAAAAAGAAAAGAAATACTTCCATTCATTCTGTTATATGACAACACAATAAAGCTTAAAATTAACATCAAAAGAGGCTCTAGTAATTACATGAATTCA
This sequence comes from Rhizomys pruinosus, assembly GCA_009823505.1. Lineage (NCBI taxonomy): Eukaryota > Metazoa > Chordata > Mammalia > Rodentia > Spalacidae > Rhizomys > Rhizomys pruinosus. Next base: position 1,532,158 of record VZQC01004771.1, read on the forward strand.
AGGAGCTCAAACAACATACTCCTGAATGATGAATGGGTTAAGGAAGATACTAAAAAAAAAATAAATGTCAGGCATGGCACTTGGGAGGCAGAGTCAGGCCGATCTTTGTGAGTTCAAGGCCAGCCTGGTCTACAGAGTGAGTTCCAGGACAGCTGGGGCTACAGGAGATCCTGGCTCTAAAAGACAAAAAAAAAAAAAAAGAAATAAAAGTATGCTTGGAATTAAATGAAAGGGATAATACAACATAAAAGTACCTCTGGGACAATTTAAAAGCAATAAAAGGAACAATAAATGTCAGTTGCCAAAAATCCCCACTCAAAAGATACATGCTAGTTGAACAGATTTAGAAGTAAAACATAAAACTTTTTGTTGTCTGCAAGAAACACATCTCACTTCAAATATAGCCACCCCTTAAGACAGGATGGAAAAAAAATAACCCAAAACAACTGGATTAAGAACAATCCAGGGTTTTCCATTATAATTTGTGACATATTAGACTTCAATATAAACCTAACCAGAAGAGAGGGTTACTTCATTCTGATCAAATGAACAACTGACCAAGAAGACATTACCATCATAAACAAATATGCACCAAGTTCAGGTGCAGCCAATTTCATAAAAACTGTACTAGAAGACATTAAGACATACATTAACCACAACACAGTAAGAGTAAGGCAATTCAATACCAAACTATCTCAAATAGACAGATCAACTGGACAAATAAATAATACACGCTGAATTAAATGATATCTTACATCAAATGGACCTAACAGACATCTAATAAACTATACTACTTAAGCACCAAAGAATACACATCTACTTACGTCCTTTGGAACTGTCTCTAAAAATGCCAACATACCAAGGCACAAAAAACACCAACAAATACAAAAAAAAAAAAAAAGAAAAGAAATACTTCCATTCATTCTTTATATGACAACACAATAAAGCTTAAAATTAACATCAAAGAGGCTCTAGAAATTACATGAATTCAAGGAGCTCAAACAAATACTCCTGAATGATGAATGGGTTAGGAAGATACTAAAAAAAAAATAAATGTCAGGCATGGCACTTGGGAGGCAGAGTCAGGCCGATCTTTGTGAGTTCAAGGCCAGCCTGGTCTACAGAGTGAGTTCCAGGACAGCTGGGGCTACAGGGAGATCCTGGCTCTAAAAGACAAAAAAAAAAAAAAAGAAATAAAAGTATGCTTGGAATTAAATGAAAGGGATAATACAACATAAAAGTACCTCTGGGACAATTTAAAAGCAATAAAAGGAAAGTCTATAATTCTAAGTCCCCACATTAGAATAAGAAAAAGTGAGCCAGGCGTGGTGGTGCACGCCTTTAATCCTAGCCCTTGGGAGGCAGAGCAGGAGGATCTTGTGTAGTTCAAGGCCAGCCTGGACTACAGAGTGAGTTCCAGGACAAGCTGGGACTACAAAAGACCTGTCTCAAAAAAAAAAAAAAAAAAAAAAAAAAAAAAAAAAAGAAAGCACAAAAAAAGAACAAATAATTGACTTAACACTGCAACTCAAGAAGATGGAAAGGAAAGATAAGAACAAATAAATGCAAAGCCCAGAAAAAGAAAAGAAGTAAGTTCTTTGAATATATTAACAAGATAGAAATATTTTTATCTCCATAACCAAAAGAAAGAAAGAGCGAATCTAAATCAACCAAAAACAGACGTGAAAGGGGAAAGACCACAACTGATGTAAAAATGATCCAAAACATTGTAAGGGCATAGTTAAAAACATATAATCTATTATATTTGAAAATTTACAAGAAATGGATGAATATCTAAATTTATGGGAACCACCCAACTTAAGCCAAGCAACAATCAAGAGCATAAACTGATGCATAGCATATAAGGAAATTGAAACTGTAATAAAAAAACCCCCAAACAAAAAAGCTCAGACCCTGATAGATTCATAGCTGAATTCTACCAGACCAAAAAAAAATCTACAGCGAGTAGTACTTAAATTATTAATAAGGTTAGAAAGAGAGGGATAATCCCACAAATCCTTCTGTGAAGCCAGCATCTCCCTAACACTGAAATCTGTTAGAGACACAACCCCCCCCAAAATAAAACAAAATTATAAATCCATGCCCTTAATGAAAATAGATTTAAAAATTCCCCTCATAATACTTGCAAACCTCATACAATCACATGTAAAAAAGATCATCCACCGTGATCAAGTCAGCTTTATCCCAGAGATGCAAATGTGATTTTAAATGGTCTCAAAGACAAAAGTTACATGGTCATCTCACTTAATGCAGAAAATAACTTTGACAAAATTTAACAAGCATTTATTTTAAAAGTCTTAGAGGGGATTTGATTGCATTGGGCATAACTCAACATAATTACAGGTATAAAGAACAATCCAGGGCTGGAGAGATGGCTCAGTGGTTAAGAGCACTGAGAGCTGTTGGAGAGGACTTGGGTCTGATTCACAGCACCCACATGGCAGCTAAGAACCACTTTAAGCCAGGTGTGGTGGCACATACCTTTAATCCTGGCACTCAGGAAGTACGGGCAGACAGATATCTGTCAGTTCAAGGCCACCCTGGTCTACAGAGTGAGTTCCAGGCCAGCTGGGCCTATCTGGAGACCCTAAATGGAAAAAAACTGGAAGTATTCCCATTTTTGGAAATCATTCCATTAATGATTCCCATTAAAATCAGAAACCAGAAAAGGCTCTCCACTATCTATACCAATTTTTTAATGTAAATATTTTTTATTATTAAACTTTTTCCATAGGTCAAACATCATTTCTCATCAAATCTAGAATTGCTTCTCTTTCCATGCTCCCCATCCGTGTCCCGTACTCTGCCATATATTTCCTGTATATTTTCCCAGTCTTTCCAGAGTTTTTTTTCAGTTCTTTTGTTGTTATTCTCTCCAACTTGTACTGCTACAGTATATATACATATATATATATATACATACATACATACATACATACATACATACATACATACATATATACATGGACATATCACCTGAATTGGAGGATTTTCTTTCCTTAAGGAAGTGCTCAAAAGTTCCTCCTTGGCAATCCCAAACAACTATCAATCCTGCACTTTTGCTCCACATAGGGGTCATTCCCTCCCATTGTCCCCCAAATGAAGTCCAGTAAGCAAGCAACCTGTCTCAATCTCCCAGCACTGGCCTCCATGATACAGCCCAGGTAGTCCAACAATGACAGTCTATATTCTGAGGAGTCTGACATTTCCTTAGTTGTTTAGTCCACAAGCTGGGTATCTCAGTAGTCCCCATCTGGCACTGAAGGTTTGGAGGATTTTTGGTGAGACGTGAGTCCTCAGTCCATATTGGAAGGTTACAAAGCTGTATCTCATGTATTTGAGGAGTGCCAAAAGTGGTGGCAGGCACAGAGTTGATGCACTTGCCAGTAAGAACTGAAGACAGGCCAAACAACAGTACTCTCTCTTTTTTCTTTTTGTCTCTTTACTAAGATCTCAAATTTTATGTCTGCAGTACAGTTTCTCTAGTCCTACTGATTATTTATATCTGGTTGTACTTTCCTTTTGGATGCTTAATTCCACGCAGTTAGTCTAGATTAACCAAGATTTTTGTTTTCTCGAGGTCAGTTGAATATCTGGTCCTCAGGGGTCTCTCGTTTTGGTTTGTTTTGTTTATTTTGGGGAGGGGGAGTGCCTTGCTCCTTTCAGCTCATCATTTACCAGTTCTATCCACTCAAGGACAAAATCAGGTCTTGCTAGACCAGGTTTCCTTTTCTGAAGCATGAGCAGACTTTCCACTTTATAGACTGGACAATGGCTGAAGTCCCATTAGTGGCTCTCCAAGATCTCCCTGAATGGGAAGACTGGTGACCCATATTTGCAGGATATTTCAAGAGATGCCCCATGCATAATCCCCTAATACTTAGTTGAACTCTGAGGGCAAGGAACAAAGTTATTCCTTAGGTCCCTCAGTCAAATTGGTATGGGTGCTTAGTAAGGTTGTTAAGCAGCCAGAAAGGGTAAGTTGCACCAGCCTATCACATTGCACCTATATTAAAATTGTATCCTTTGGAAACAAACTGTATGTTATTTCCATATCATGTTTCTTGATTTGCATCTTTCCGTTTTAATCCCATATTACTCTAAAAGATGCATACACACACACCCTCCATCATGTACCAAAAACCCAAGGACTGAAAATAAATTTAGTTCAGCTCTAGAACCTGTTTAGGGATTCACAATGCAAGAGCACAGTTATCTTTAGATCATGAGGAATATAACATTAACCTTGCTCAGTTTGTCTTACAACAAGGTACTTGGTATAAGCATCCTCAGATGAGAGACACCATTCATCTTTTGTTATTCTGGGATTGTGTTCCTTGACAGCATAAAATCTTCTAGTTCTATCCATTTACCTGCAAGTTTCATGATGTCATCTTTCTTTTTTTTTTGGTCTTTTCGAGACAGGGTCTCCCTGTAGTCCCAGCTGTCCTGGAACTTACTCTGTAGACCAGGCTGTCCTTGAACTCACAAAGATCTGCCTGCCTCTGCCTCCCAAATGCTAGGATTAAAGCCATGTGCCACCATGCCCGGCTGATGTCATCTTTCTTTACTGCTGCATAGAACACCATTGTGTAGATGTACCACATTTTCTCTAACCACTCGTCGGTTGATGGGCACTTGTGTTGGTTCCAGCTCTTCGCTATTGTGAAGAGACCTGCAATAAACATGGCTGTACATGTATATTTCTGTGGTAGGAAGAGTCTGATGGATATATTCCCAAAAGTGGTATGGCTGGGTCAGGTGGTAGGCTCATTTTGAGTTTGCTTCTCTCTATGGCCATACTACCCTGAACATGTCAGATCTTTACTACCACTTTTTAATATAATGCTTGAAACTCTTGCTAGAGCAATAAGACAAGAGATGGGAATTCAAGGACTACTAATTGGAAAGAAGATCAAATTATACCAATTTATAGATTATATCATACCTAAGAGATCCCCAAAATTCCACCAGAAAACTTATAAACATGGTATCTTTTTATTGAATCTTTGCAAATTTCATGCATCTTAATCATATTTGGATCCCTTCTCCCATCTGTACCTCCTGACACACTCCCCAATGGACATCAAGCATTCTGTAATATATGTTAAGGCCTATTAAATCAAGTCACTGTACCCAGATGTGCCTTGATGTGACTTCATCCACAGGAGACTATTCAGTCTGTCTAGCAACTGTGATTTACTTTATTATCATAAAATGTTTTTTTATGTATAGTTCCCAGGTGTGCATGATATAATACCATCAGGATATTACAATGGAGACTTACTGAGGTTTCTCTGACATATTTTTGTAGCAAATATTTGAGAAACTGTTGCCTTAGATGATAGCACTGGATTTGTTAGACAAATTTCAAAAGTACAAGTTAAGCAGTTTAAATTAGGTAGATAGCATAGTTAATGTGTAAATATGAAGTATCAATATGTGACCCTAACTATATAGATATGCCTAACTTTTACTATCTTTTCTAGCTTTGGAAATTCTTGTTTGTTTTAAATATTTCAACACTAATAGAAAAAGGTTATTGTATTGCTATTTCACTTAGGCTTCCCACTTTTATTTAATATATTTTATTATTTTTTATCTGTGTGAGTTGTCTGCATGTATGTAAGTGCAACTGTGCTCTGCAATGCATCGGAGGTCAGAAGAAGGTGTCACATTCCCATAGAACTGGAGATATGGATGGTTGCCAGCCACCATGTGGGGCTGGAATGTAGGTCCTTTGCCAGAGCTGCCTGTGCTCTTAATGGCTGAGCCATCTCTCCATCCCCTAAGATTCCCACATTAATAACAAGAACATTTTAATGTATTTATGAGATGTTTGCATTTCTAGTTTTCTATTGAAAGCTTTCTTTGATTTATTTTAATGATTTGTTTTGATTTCTTTTTCTTTATTTTTTCCTGAACGTTTGTACATTTTATATAATAGTTCATTTTTATGTTGAGGAATTCACTTTTCCTCCTTTAATTTTAAATTACACTAAAATATGCATACATACTTTCCACTCATATAAAGTAATATATACAGAGTTTGACAGTAAGTGGTGGTTCATTTCTAGAGCCTGTTAAGAGATTTACATTATAACAACATAGTTGGTGTCAGATAAACAGAAATATAACAGTAATGTTGTTCAGCTTGCCTTTGATCTGGGGATTTGGCATTAGCATCCACAAATAAGGAAGACCATTTCCACTTCTTTTTCTGGGACTGTGATACTTCACTTAGCACATGGCTTTGAGTTCCATCCATTAACCTGCAAAGTTCGTGATATCATCTTTCTTTACCACTGAGTAGTACACCATTGTGTAGATATACCACATTTTTGTCATCCACTCCTCAGTTGATGGGCATATGGGATGGTTCTAGCTCTTCCCTATTGTGAAGTGAGCTGCAGTAAACATGGATGTGCATGTATCTTTGAGGTAGGATGAGTCTTGTGGGTATATACCCAGGAGTGGTATGCCTGTATCAGGTGGTAGGCTCATTTTGAGTCTTTTAAGGGTTCTCCACATTGCTTTCCATAATGGTTGCACAAGTTTACAACCCTACCAGAAGTGGATGAGTGATCCCCTTTCCACACAATCTCTCCAGAATTTGGTTTCATTTGTTTTCTTGATCCTAGCCAGTCTTATCAGAGTGAGATGATATCTTACAGTGGTTTTAATTTGCATTTCCTTAATTATTAATGATGTTGAACACTTTTTAAGATGTTTCTCAGTCATACATAGTTCTAGAGGATAATATGTAAGCTTCTAAGGGAGAAACTCAGTCATTCATCCAACGTCAATAACAACTAGACCTATAGCCCAACGTCAATAACAACTAGCAAAGAAAACTACCTTTCCTGGTTCACTAGTGCTCTGTTGTCTGGGGGGTAATCAATAGCAAATTAATTGGAATTAAAGTCCTCTCATGGGTGGCACTGTAATCACAGCCAAATACACATGCCTCTAGAGGTCATAGATTCTAGAAGGAACCTTCCGTCATTTCTCATATATATATATATATATATAACAATGAAAAACCATGGGAAAGAATACCAAAATGACCCTAAGGACCCACAGTCACAAATGTCATTTGGCATAAGTAAGAGTGAAGTTGTACCCCTTAGAGATACAAAAGCAATAACCTTTGACGGAATAACAGACAAATAATGGTAGAAAATAAGCAAATAACATCTATTCAAGAGAACAGCGCGAATTAAGAAAATGGATAAGTATTTGTGAAGCAAGAAGGCATAAATAAGTGCAAGGACAAAAAGAGAAGCAAAAATACCAAATAACCAAACAAATAAAGTAAATCAGATATCCTGTAAGGACAAGCATGCATGAATACAAAACCCTACCATAAAGAGGAGAAAGATGAAATGATAAACAAAAAAATAGTACAGAAAACAACCATGACCAACAGTGGCGGGGCATGGTAACACCACAAGGGCAGTAGCACCAGATAACAAGGAGAAACGAACACATGAATTGGTAAAATCGGCTGTTGGCCCATGCTGGCATCGGGCCAGCTGTAGCCAATCAGCCTGGTGAGTGGAAGTCATGTTGTGTCGAGCCCAGGCATAACTCCATCTCTGCCACTCATGACCTGCTTTGTCATGGGCCCATTGGCAAACAACAGGGATAGCTGGAGGAAAGAGCCTGACTATCCACAGAACGAGTCATTCAATCTACTTGAATTATTAAACTATGCCTCTGCTGAGATCCTCCTTTTGATGAGCATTTACAGAGACACAAGTATCTTCACAGCCTTTGAACCAGTTCAAGAGAGCTTCTATCCACATCTTTTCCCCAAATGTTTCTCAATTCTTATCTCACAATTTCCCAGTCATGCTCCTTCCAAGTCCTGACCATCCAGCCAAACCATCTGGCTACAGCCCATGTATCAGTATATAATGACCTTGGCCATTTCTCCTGTCCAGGCAAAATGAAACCAACCATGTGCAGCTGCCTCGAGTTCTGCCCACTGGTGAAGACTTTCTTCACCAGTGTCTTTTGTAGGGTTTGTCTTCAAAACTGGCTGTTAATGCTCAGCCTGTCCAACCTCTGGTTGGTTGCCCCCCCTTTGCATAGTGTGCAGAACCATCAGTAAACCAGGCCCTAGTCATCTGTCTTCCTCAGTCAGTTGATCATAGGGCAAACCCATGAAGTCCATAGGGTGCAATAAGCTTAAGACAGCACGGAGGCATTGTAAACAGGGTGATAACCATTGTGGTGGGGAAAAAAAGAAAAAACAGCAAAAAAAAAAAATAAAAAAAATATCTGATGCAAATAAGATCATACAATATGCCTTGCAAATAATAAAAAAAAAAACCTAAATACGCAATAACATTAGACATTGGCCCTACAAGTTGCCTGAACCACGGGTCCAAACTGTCTGAGTAGTAAGATACAAGAACAAAGCAATACCACTTGTGAAACAGCATAAGAATGCAGTCAATGGGCGTAGTAGGACGGGGTCGTACTTTGGTGTGGTGGGTAGATAACAACCACGTGCATGTATGGGTCGAATAGTGCGTACATGGTGGTGCTGTAGTCATCATAGGCCCAATAGCAGGTAAGAGCTGTCTTTCAAAAGGAGAATAGTTGTTTGCAATGAAGTAGAGTCTTGCTCCAAAATCCAAGGGCCTCCACTGTGATTCCCCTATGGGAGCCTGCCACAGACTCCAAACAACATCTCTATCTGCCACTGATACCTCAAGCACCATTGGTCTGCTGGATCATATGGCCCTAGGGGCAGAGCAGCCTGCACTCAGCCTGGACCTGTTGAAGAGCCTTTTCCTGTTCCAAGCCCCACTCAAATTTTGCTGCCTTCAGAGTCATCTGATATATGGGTCACAGTAACACACCCAGATGAGGAATATGCTGCCTCCAGAATCCAAAACGGCCACCAAACGTTGTGCTTTTCTTGGTGGAGGATGGCCAGGTGCAACACTTATTCTTTACCTTAGAAGGAATGCTCTGCATGCTCCACACCACAGAACTCCTAGAAACTTCACCAAGGTAGATGCCCTTGAATTTTAGTTGGATTATTTCCCATCCTCTCATGCGCATATGCTTTACCAACAAGTCTAGACTAGCTGCTACCTCCTGTTTACTGGATCCAATCAACTAACATCATCAATAGGTGGACTAGTGTGATATTTTTGGAGAGTCAGGTGATCAAGATCCCTTCTAACTAAGTTATGGCACAAGCTGGAGAGTTAACATACCCTGAGGTAAGACAGTAAAGGTATACTGTTGGCACTTGCCAGCTGAAAGCAAATTGCTGCTGGTGTCCTTATGAACCGGTATTGAGAAGAAAGCATTGGCCAGACAATAGCTGCATACCAGGTACACAGGAGACATATTAATCTGCTCAAGTAAGCACACCACATTGGTACAGTGGCTGCAATTGTGTCACTACTTGGTTGAGTTTTCGATAGTCAACTGTCATTCTCCATGATCCATCTGTCTTTTGCACGGCCAATATTGGAGAGTTAAATGGAGATGTGGTAGGAATCACCACCCCTGCATCTTTCAAATATCTTGATGGTGGCATTAATCTCGCAATCCCTCCAGGATACGATACTTTTTGGTTCACTATTTTCCCTGGATAGGCAAAACCAATGGTTTCCATTTGCCCTTTCCAAACCATAATAGCCCTCACTCCACAGGTCAGGGAACCAATGTGGGGATTCTGCAATTTCAATTATTCTATCCCAATTATACATTCCAGAACTGGGGAAATAAACACAGATGAGTTCTGGGACCCACTGGCACCGTGATTCGGACTTCAGCCAAACTCTATTTATCACCTGACCTCCATAGGCCTTACTTTAACCGAGGGCCACAATGCTTTTAGGTCCCATCAGATCTATGTCAATCAAAACCAGTATCCAATAGGCCTCGAAAAGTCTGATTATTTCCTTTTCCCCAGTGTACAGTTACCCTAGTAAAAGGTCTCAGGTCCCCTCTGGGGAAGGACAGGAGGAAGCAAACAGCATAACTCTTTGGTATCTGACAGGTCCTTCCTCATGGGAACCTGGCCACCCGTTCATTCAAGGGTTTCTGGATCTGTGAACTGTCTCAGTGTGGAAACTGGTAACTGGGTGGGATTTGCTATACTCCTAAAATCCAATGTGGACTCCGGCAGTGCAGAGCCCTGCTAACAGATCAAAAAAAACTAGAGGCTCATGAGGGTTCCTGGGAATGCCATTGATTAATTAGCCATTTCCAAAGATCATTTTGGGTCATGCCATATAGGCATTGTTTTGCCTTTGCCACCCATTATGATAATTATGGTAAGTAAGCTCATCTGGTCTTCGGCGATTCAGTGCTGCCCACCTGATGCCTACCCTGAGGCCTGTTAAACCTATAACGTGTACATTTATTTTATGCAAGCGAGCAACAACTTCTCTAACTGTAAGGTCTGGCATAAGAAATAGAGCAAAAACAAAGCTCTTCAATTGTTCCTGGTGTCTTCTCAGTACTTTCCATCTATAAATTCAGTGAAAAGGCATGTCCTCTTGGTCCTCATATTGTGGAAATTGGTTTTACACTTCAAATCCACTCGAGCATGCCCATCTGCCTGACCCTCACAATCCTTTCATCAATACTAAGCCAAGGAATATCAGGCCATCTCTAACTCACTGTTAGTAGGCATGTTTTAATAAATACATCAGCCAACCATTCAATAACTTAACACCTTTTTTAACTGCTCAAGCCTTCCATGTTAACCTAGAATCTCTCCTCAGTGGCTCATATCGATAAACTCAGTTGATCCATTTTATATTCTTTCCACCATTATCTCACACCCTTGAAATCCATTCCCACAAATATTCCTTAGGGCTTCTGCTGGAATGACATACAAACTCATAATTTCTTTAGTGGTATAGGTGCACCTCCTCATGGACACACTTTCTATCTCCCCTTGAGGGGCTTGCTTAGACCTCCAATCTGGTTATAGTCTAGAGGCAACAATTGTTGGGCCCTGAGGGACATTAGCTCCCACTGGGAGGGGGAAGAATTTCCTCAGGCAAGGGTGGGGAGAGGGATCTCTGGGTGTGGATTCCCTGCTGAGGGTGGGGAGATTAATTCCTCAGATAAAGAAAACCCCTCAGAATCCGAGGTTCAAAATCCCATCATCATGGTTGTCCCACACATCTCCATCCCAAGTTTCAGGGTTCCACCTTTCCCACCAGTGCTCTCACTTTAAGTGCTGACACTCTTTTGTGGCTGGGAATTAATTTGCTTGTAAATCACCAAATGTATAATAAGGGCTACAGCTTGATTTTCTGCCACTTTAGCTCTTTGGCTGCTGGAGAGATCTCTTCCAGAGCACACTGGAAACCTTTAAACTGTTGTTTCGAATCTGGAGCTGTCACTTTTATCACTCGGCTCAGTATTTTCCTCTATCAGTTTTATCAGACATGCTAGAACAACAAGGCAACCTCATTATTTTCCTTATTTTTCCGCAATTTCTAGAACATTTATATATAGAGTCACTAATATTCCTTGCTTCTCACACAGAGGTGAGTTAGGTGAGTCAAAGATCTTTCTTCATAATTAAATCAAATAGTCTGCACCAAGGATTATATTCCTCTTCATGCCACCAGGAAAAGCCTTCAGTAACTCTGGTTCATTGAGTTGGAGAGCTGGCTCCAGAGACTACCAAGACCACTAAATAAATTCATCCTTTAATTCTGTTTCTCTAGAACCACTCCTGGTACCAAAATCTGTATTAGTCAGGATTCTCTAAAGAAACAGAAGTAACAGGGCGAATATATAGCTGATATACAATTTATTGATTTGCTCATGGACAGAGTTCAAGGAGTCCAACAGTAGCTGCACCACAATGGAAAGGCCAAAGAATCCAGGGAACTTGCTCAGTCCGCAGGCCGNGCCATTCTTAACCAAATAGGACAAAAGTTAATATACATTATAATCCATGTTTCTGCAACTGGTCCTGGACTCAGCTGATATTTATGACTACCTTCTTCTACTACCTATTCTGTATTTCCTCCATCAGCAAGCACCTCTGCAGGTCTTGACTTTTCCCTGGAGAAGTGACCCATACCTTCATCCCTGAAGTGTCTGGCCATTTATTGTCCTGTCTAGTTTGGATTGTTGGAGTTTCCCATTGACCTTTAATCATAGGACATGGTAGCACAGAAGGCGCCCTACAGCATCTCCTGCCTTCAGACATAATCTTCCTTGCCCACATTGTGGAGAAAAAGTCCAATTTCCCCCTGGTAGTATGGATCAATCACTCCTCCTCTACGTTATTCCTTCCTTAGCCTGTGGCTTAAAGGCAGTAGAAGCCCGAAGTGGCCAGGGGGAAGTCTTAGCTTCCAGTTCAATGGAAGTTGCTGTATTTGCTGGCAAAAGCACACCACCAATTGGAGCCAAAAACATCTAGACCAGCAAGAACGCAAGGTCGTGGGAACAGGAAGCAAAAATATTCCTACTGGGTCACTAGGGTGATAGTGAGTGGAATCATTCCCACTTTCCACCCCTTGGTTCCGGACCCATGAATTCTGACTATAGGAGAAACAGTACCATATGGGATGCTGATTCAAAGCATATACTGCTTGCTGGAGAACCTTGCCCCAGCCCTCCAGGGTATTGTCACCTAATTGGTCCTGTAACTGTTGTCTTCAAGAGGCCATTCCATCTTTCTATCAAGCCAGCTGTTCTGGGTGGTGGGAACATGTAAGACCAGTGGATACCATGACCATGGGCCCCACTGTCACATTCTTTGGCTGTGAGAGTGAGTTCTTGGTCAGAAGCAATCTGTGAGGAATACCATGATGGTGGATAAAACATTCTGTAAGTCCCTGGATGGTAGTTTGGCAGAAGCATTATGTGCAGGAAAGGCAAATCCATAACCAGAATAAGTATTCTATTCCTGTAAGGACATGTCTTCCCCTCCATGATGAGTGGTCTCAATAGATCAACCTGCCACCGTTGCTGGCTGGTCACCCGTGGGAATAGCACCATATTGGGGCTCACATGATTGGTCTCTGCTGTGGTAATCTGGCACTCGAGCAGCTGTACCAGATCAGCCTGGTGAGTGGAAGTCCATGTGTCGAGCCCATGCATAACCTCCATCTCTGCCACTATGACCATTGTCAGGGCCCATTGAGCAAAAACAGGGATAGCTGGGGAAAGAGCCTGACTATCCACAGAACGAGTCATCCGATCTACTTGATTATTAAACTTCCTCTGCTGAGATCCCTTTTGATGAGCATTTACATGAGACACAAGTATCTCACATCCTTTGACCATTCAGAGAGCTCTATCCACATACTTCTCCCAAATGTCTTTCTGCACCAATTTCCAGTCATGCTCCTTCCAAGTCCTGACCATCCAGCCAAACCATTGGCTACAGCCCATGATCAATATATAATCGAACCTCTGGCAATTTCTCCTTCCAGGCAAAATGCACAACCATGTGCACTGCCGAAGTTCTGCCACGTGAAGACTTTCCTTCACCAGTGCCTTTAGGGTTGTTCTCAGAAATGGCTGTATTCTGCAGCTGTCCACCTCTGGGTGTGTGCCTGCATAGTGTGCAGAACCATCAGTAAACCAGGCCCTAGTCTTCTTCTCCTCAGTCAACTGATCATAGGGCAAACCCCATGCCATAGGTGCATGCTTAACACAGGAGGCATTGTAACAGGGTGTAGAACCATAGGCATTTGGGCAACTTCTCATGTAATTGCTTTTGCCCTCAGGCCTGCCGGGCCCGTCACGTATGACCACTTCATTTGACAATGGACTGTTGTTGTGCACGTCCTACTTATGGTCTGGTGGGTCAGAATAACACCCAGCTCATGATGGCATGCTCAGGTCGCATGGTGACTTGGTGGCCATTGTCAAATGTTCATTTTCCACTAAGGCCAATAGAGGCTAAGAGCTGTTCTTTCAAAAGGAGAATAGTTGTTTGCAGATGAATGTAGAGTCTTGCTCCAAAATCCTAAGGGCCTCACTGTGATTCCCCCTATGGGAGCCTGCCACAGACTCCAGACAGCACTCTATCTGCCACTGATACCTCAAGCACCATTGGCGTCTGGATCATATGGCCCTAGGGCAGAGGCAGCCTGCACTCAGCCTGGACCTGTTGAAGAGCCTTTTCCTGTTCCAAGCCCCACTCAAAGTTTGCTGCCTTCAGAGTCATCTGATATATGGGTCAAGTAACACACCCAGATGAGGAATGATGCCTCCAGAATCCAAAAAGCACCACCAAACTTGTGCTTCTTGTGTGGAGGGAGGTGGCCAGGTGCAAAAACTTATTCTTTACCTTAGAAGGAATGTCTCTGCATGCTCCACACCACTGAACTCTTAGAAACTTCACCAAGGTAGATGGCCCTTGAATTTAGTTGGATTATATTTCCCATCCTCTCATGCGCATATGCTTTACCAACAAGTCTAGACTAGCTGCTACCTCCTGTTACTGTCCAATCAGCATAACATCATCCAATAGTGGACTAGTGTGATATTTTTTGGAAGAGATCAGGTGATCAGATCCCTTCTAACTAAGTTATGGCACAAGCTGGAGGGTTAACATACCCTGAGGTAAGACAGTAAAGGTATACTGTTGGCCTTGACAGCTGAAAGCAAATTGCTGCTGGTGTCCTTATGAACCGGTATTGAGAAGAAAGCATTGGCCAGATCAATAGCTGCATACCAGGTACCAGGAGACATATTAATCTGCTCAAGTAAGACACCACATTGGTACAGTGCTGCAATTGGTGTCACTACTTGGGTTGAGTTTTCGATAGTCAACCGTCATTCTCCATGATCCACTGTCTTTTGCACAGGCCAAATTGGAGAGTTAAATGGAGATGTGGTAGGAATCACCACCCTGCATACTTTCAAATCCTTGATGGTGGCATAATCTCGGCAATCCCCCAAGGGATAGATACTGTTTTTTGTTCACTATTTCCCTGGTAAAGGCAAACCAATGGTTTCCATTTGCCTTTCCAAACATAATAGCCCTCACTCCACAGGTCAGGGAACCAATGTGGGGATTCTGCAATTTCTAATTATATCTACCAATTATACATTCCAGAACTGGGGAAATAACCACAGATGATTCTGGGACCCACTGGGCCCACCGTGAGTCGACTTCAGCCAAAATCTATTTATCACCTGACCTCCATAGGCCTACTAATGCTTTTTAGGGTCCCATCAGATCTATGTCAACTCAAAACCAGTATCCAATAGGCCTCGAAAAGTCTGATTATTTCCTTTTCCCCAGTGTACAGTTACCCTAGTAAAAGGTCTCAGGTCCCTCTGGGGAAGGACAGGAGGAAGGCAAACAGCATAACTCTTTGGCATCTGACAAGGTCCTTCTTCATTGGAACCTGGCCACCCGTTCATTCAAGGGTTCTGGATCTGTGAACTTCTCACGTTGGAAACTGGTTAACTGGGTGGGATTTGCTTACTCCTAAAATCAAATGTTGGTTTCCTGTCATTTGTTCTAGACTTTTCTGCTTATACAGATCAAATAAAAAACTTAGTAGGCTTCTATGTATTTGGTTCTGGAATCACATGATTAATTAGCAGTTCCAAAGATCATTTTGGGTCACCATTATAGGCATGGTTTTGCCTTTGCCACCATTATGATAATTATGGTAAGTAAGCTCATCTGGTCTTCGGCGATTCAGTCTGCCACCTGTATGCCTACCCTGAGGTCCTGTTAAACCTATTACGTGTACATTTAATTTATGCAAGCGAGCAACAACTTCTCTAACTGTAAGGTCTGGCATAAGAAATAGAGCAAAAACAAAGCTCTTCAAATGTTCCTGTGTCTCTCTCAGTACTTTCCATCTTATAAATTCAGTAAAAGGCATGTCCTCTTGGTCCTCATATTGTGGAGAATGTGGTTTTACACTTCAATCCACTCGAGCAGCCCATTGCCTGACCCTCACAATCCTTTCATCAATACTAAGCCAAGGAATATCAGGCCATCTCTAACTCACTGTTAGTAGGCCATGTTTTAATAAATACATCACCAACCATTCAAATAAACTTTAACACCTTTTTTAACTGCTCGACCCCATGTTAAACCTAGAATCTCTACTCAGTGGGCTCATATCATAAACTCAGTTGATCCATTTTATATTCCTGCCACCATTATCTCACACCCTTAAATCCATTCCCACACATATTCTTTAGGCTTCTGCTGGAATGAATCAGCAAACTCATTAATTTCTTTTAGTGTATAGTGCACCTCCTCATGGACCACACTTTCTATCTTCCCTGAGGGGCTTGCTTAGACCTCAATCTGGTTATAGTCTAGAGGCAACAATTGGTTGGCCCTGAGGGACATTAGCTCCCACTGGGAGGGGGAATTATTTTCCTCAGGCAAGGGTGGGGAGGAGGGATCTCAGGGTGTGGATCTCTGCTGAGGGTGGGGAGATTAATTCCTCAGATAAAGAAAACCCCTCAGAATCCGAGGGTTCAAAATCCTCATCATCATGGTTGTCCCACACATCTCCATCCCAATTTCAGGTTCCACCACTTCCCCACCAGTGCTCTCACTTTAAGTGCTGACACTCTTGTGCTGGAATTAAATTTGCATTGTAAATCAGCCAAATGTATAATAAGGGCTCAGCTTGATTTTTTGCCACTTTAGCTCTTTGGCTGCGGGAGAGAGGTTCTCTTCAGAGCACACTTGGAAAACCTTTAAACTGTTGTTGTGAATCGGAGCTGGTCACTTATCACTGAGCTCAGTATTTTCCTCTATCAGTTTATCAGACATGCTAGAAGCAACAAGGCAACCCATTATTTTCCTTATTTTTCGGCAATTTCTAGAACATTTATATATGAGCTCACTAAATTCCTTGCTCTCACAAGAGGTGAGTTAGGTGAGTCAAATAGATCTGTCTTCATAATTAAATCAAATAGTCTGCACCAAGGATTATTCCTCTTCATGCCACCGGGAAAGCCTTCAGTAACTCTGGGCTTCATTGAGTTGGAGAGCTGGCTCCAGAGACTACCAAGACCACTAAAGAAATTCATCCTTAAATTCTGTTCTCTAGAACCACTCCTGGCACCAAAATCTGTATAGTCAGGTTCTCTAAAGAAACAGAAGAACAGGCGAAAATATAGCATATACAATTTATTGATTTGCTCATGTGACAGAGTTCAAGAGTCAACAGTAGTGCACCACAATGGAAAGGCCAAGAGAATCCAGGGAACTGCTCAGTCCGCAAGGCTGGATGTTTCAATAGTCCCAATCTATGCTGAAGGCCCGAATGGATTCCAGGAGATCTGGCCAGTCTCAGTATACATGCTGGGATCCAAGGTTGATCACAGCAGCAAGACAAACTCACCAGATGAAGAGGAAGCCGCAGGAGAAAAGGGACCAGCTCCTTCTGCTGTGGCCTTTTATACTGCCCCGGCAGAAGGTAATGCCCACTTTGGGGTGGCCATCCGGATTGAGTGGTCCAATCCAAACATCCTTTTTCTCTTATTTGTTCCTAGTCCAGTCAAATTGACACCCAGGATTAACCATCACAATCGGTTAATAACATAGTAAAAGTTTGTTTATGTTATACAGAGAAATTTTCTGGCGGTTGTCTTTGGGGTTCCTTTTATAAAAATTATTTTAAATTTTTTCAAACTGGTGTATATTGTATACAATTCTTAATTATCTTATACTCTCTGATTTCATTGTTTCCCTTCCCCTCATGTGTGTTTTTACTTCTTATGGCCATGTATGGGTACAGGTTTATATGTCTGTATAAATCCTAATAATCACAAATGAGAGAGAGTTGGATTACGTCACTTACTGAAGTTATCATAAGTTGCACCCATTTTCTTGCAATGACACAACTCTGGCAAAAAATTCATTGAGCTATGTACCACATTGTTCCCTCCCATTTGTATTGCTCCAAAATATGCCTATATAACATTACACATATAACAAAATTATGCCTTCTCAAAATAAGCTGGGTTATTCCAAAATATGCTTAGGAATTCATATTTCCCCTTAATTTTAATTACCTAAACTATGAATACATGGTCTTCCACACATATATGGTAAATTACAAATATGTAAATATAAGGTAAGTTAATTCTAGGGCCCTTGAGATTCACATATATTGGGCTGGAAGATGGCCCGGTGGTTAAGAACACTGACTGCTCTTCCAGAAGGACCGGGGTTCAATCCCAGCACCACATGGCAGCTAAGAACTGTCTTTATGCTCGGTGTGGTGGTAGCATGCCTTTAATCCCAGCACTCAGAAAGGAGGCAGGCCGATCTCTGTGAGTTCAAGGCCAGTCTGGTCTACAGAGCTAGTTCCAAGCCAGCTGAGGCCACAGGGAAACCCTGTCAAAAAATGAGATCCACGTTTTATATCAGCACAGTTGCTTTCAGATAAAAGAAATATGTTAACCATAACTTTGCCTACCCAGCTTGTCTTTCAACTTGGGATTTGTTGCTAGCTTCCAAAAATGGGGTATACCATTCCTTCTTTGTTTTTTTGAGGACTGTGTACTCTTCATTTAGCATAATGGCTTTGAAGTTCCATCCATTTACCTGCAAAGTTCATGATGTCATCTTCTTTACAGCTGACATATATCTCCAGTGTGGCAGATGTAGCACCTATTTTTATCCACTCAATCAGCTGAGTGACATTTGGGTTGGTTCCAGCCTTTTCACTTATGTGAAGAGAGCTGCAATAAACAGAGGTGCATGTATCTTGTACAGTAGGATGATTCTTGTGGGTATGTACCCAGGGTGGCATGACTAGGTCCTGTGGTAGGTTAACTTTGAATATTTTTATAGGGTTATCCACACTGCTTGCCATATGGTTTTTATGAGTTTTTACATTCCCACTAACAGTGGATGGTGACTTCCTTTTACCCACAAACTCTTCAGCAGTTGGTTTTCCTTGATACTTAGCCAGTCTTATCAGAGTGAGATGATTTCTTCGTGAGTATTTTTAATTGAGCATTTCCTTAATCATTAGTGATGTTGAACAATTATTAAGGTGTTTCTCAGCCATCTATACTTCCTCACTGGTGAAGTCCTCTGTTCAGCTATTTACTCCATCTTTGAGTAGGTCATTTGCGTTTTCTTACTTCTTTGATTTTTGAGTAGACTATATATTCTGGATGTTAATGCTCTGTCACATGTGTCACGGTGAAGGTTTCCTCTCACTCTCTGGGTTTTTCTCTTCACTCCTTGATTGTTTATTTTGGCCGACACAAGCTTTTTTTTTTTTTTTTTTTTTTAATTTTTTTATTTCCGTATGTGTATGAATGTATTGTTCATGCAAGTCTGTGCACCCGTGACGTGCAATGCCGCGCGGAGGTCAGAAGAGGGCGTCGGACCCCCTGAAACGCGGAGTTCTCCTGGAATTGGAGTTTCAGACGGCTCACGGCCGCCATGTGGGTGCTGGGGATCGAACCCGGGTCCTCTGCAAGAGCGTCGGCCACTTAACCGCTAGGGCTGGATGTCTCAGTAGTCCCAATCTAGTGCTGAAGGCCCGAATGGATTCCAGGAGATCTGCCAGTCTCAGTACATGCTGGGATCTGAAAGGTTGATCACAGCAGCAAGACAAACTCACCAGATGAGAGAGGCAAGCCGCAGGAGAAAAGGGACCAGCTCCTTCTGCTGTGGCCTTTTATACTGCCTGCCGGCAGAAGGTAATGCCCACGTTTGGGGTGGGCCATCCGGATTGAGATGGTCCAATCCAAACATCCTTTTTTCTCTTATTTGTTCCTTAGTCCAGTCAAATTGACACCCAGGATTAACCATCACAATCGGTTAATAACATAGTAAAAGTTTGTTTATGTTATACAGAGAAATTTATCTGGCGGTTGTCTTTGGGTTCCTTTTATAAAAATTATTTTAAATTTTTTCAAACTGGTGTATATTGTATACAATTCTTAATTATCTTATACTCTCTGATTTCATTGTTTCCCTTCCCCCTCATGTGTTTTTACTTCTATTTTCATGCCATGTATGGGTACATGATTTATATGTCTGTATAAATCCTAATAATCACAAATGAGAGAGAGTTGGATTACGTCACTTACTGAAGTTATCATAAGTTGCACCCATTTTCTTGCAAATGACACCACTCTGGCAGAAAAATTCTATTGAGCTATGTACCACATTGTTCCCTCCCATTTGTATTGCTCCAAAATATGCCTATATAAACATTACACATATAACAAAATTATGCCTTCTCAAAATAAGCTGGGGGTTAATTCCAAAATATGCTTAGGAATTCATATTTCCCCTTAATTTTAAATTACTCTAAACTATGAATACATGTCTTCCACACATATATGGTAATTACAAAATATGTAAATATAAGGTAAGTTAATTCTAGTGCCCATTAAGAGATTCACATTATATTGGGCTGGAGAGATGGCTCTGTGGTTAAGAACACTGACTGCTCTTCCAGAGGACCTGGGTTCAATTCCCAGCACCCACATGGCAGCTAAGAACTGTCTTTATGCTCGGTGTGGTGTAGCATGCCTTTAATCCCAGCACTCAGGAAGAGGAGGCAGGCCGATCTCTGTGAGTTCAAGGCCAGTCTGGTCTACAGAGCTAGTTCCAAGCCAGCTGAGGCTACAGGGAGACCCTGTCTAAAAAATGAGATCCACGTTTTATATCAGCACAGTTGCTTTCAGATAAAAAGAAATGTAACCATAACTTTGCCTACCCAGCTTGTCTTTCAACTTGGGATTTGTTGCTAGCTTCCAAAAATGGGGTATACCATTCCTTCTTTGTTTTTTTGAGGACTGTGTTACTTCATTTAGCATAATGGCTTTGAGTTCCATCCATTTACCTGCAAAGTTCATGATGTCATCTCTCTTTACAGCTGAATATATCTCCATTGTGCAGATGTAGCACCTATTTGTTATCCACTCATCAGCTGAGTGACATTTGGGTTGGTTCCAGCCTTTCACTATTGTGAAGAGAGCTGTAATAAACAGATGTGCATGTATCTTTACAGTAGGATGAGTCTTGTGGGTATGTACCCAGGGTGGCATGACTAGGTCCTGTGGTAGGTTAACTTTGAATATTTTATAGGTTATCCACACTGCTTTCCATAGTGGTTTATGAGTTTACATTCCCACTAACAGTGGATGAGTGACTTCCTTTTACCACAACCTCTTCAGCATTTGTTTCCTTGATCTTAGCCAGTCTTATCAGAGTGAGATGATTATCTTCGAGTAGTTTTAATTTGCATTTCCTTAATCATTATGATGTTGAACAATTATTAAGGTGTTTCTCAGCCATCTATACTTCCTCACTGGTGAAGTCTCTGTTCAGCTATTTACTCCATCTTTGAGTAGGTCATTTGCTTTCTTACTTCTTTGATTTTGAGTAGACTATATATTCTGGATGTTAATGCTCTGTCACATGTGTCACTGTGAAGGTTTCCTCTCACTCTCTGGGTTTTCTCTTCACTTCCTTGATTGTTTATTTTGCCGTACACAAGCTTTTGAGTTTAATGAGGTCCCACTTGTCAATTGTTGACCTTATTTCCTGTGCAGCTGCTGTTTGATTTAGGAAGTCTTCTCCTATGCCTATATGTCTTGTACGATGCTGCCAATGTTTTCTTCTATCAACTCCAGAGTTTTGGGTTTCATGTTGAGGTGTTAGATGCATTTGGAGTTGATTATTTTGAACAGAGTGAGAGTTAGGGTTTAATTTTGTTCTACCATTGGTCATCCTTTTTTGCCACCACAATTTGCTGAAGATGCTCTCTTTCCTCCATTGAGCTTTTTTGGTCACTTTGTTGAACATAAGGTGGCTGAAATTGTATGAACTCAAGTTTTGATCTTCAATTTTCTTCTATTGGTCAATGGGTCTGTTTTTGTACCAGTACTGGGCTGTCTTTATGATTATTGCCCTGTAATATAGTTTGAAGTTTAATAAAGTAAAACCGTCTGTATTGCACTTTTCACTCAGGGTTGCTTTATCTACTCGGGGTTGTTTTTTCCATAAGAATTTAAGGATATTTTTCTATGTCTGTGAAGAAACTCATGGGGTTTTAATTGAGATTGCATTGAATTTGTATACTAATTTGGGAAGAATGGGTATTTTTACTATATTAATTTTTCAAATCCATGAACATGGGATGCCTTCCTATATTTTGATGTCATCTTCAATATCCTTCTTCAAGGGTTTAAAATCTTTCTTGTAGAGATCTTTGGTTAGGGTTGTTCTCGGGTATTTTATTTTCTTTGAGGCTATTAGGAGTAGGAAGTCTCCTTATATTTATTATCCAGTTGCTTGTTGTTGGTATAAAGAAAGGCTACTGATTTATCTAGAATAATTTTGTATCCTGCCACTTTACTGAAACTCTTAATCATTTCTAGTTTTCTGGTGCAGTTTTTAAAATCCCTTAGGTCAACAATCATATCATCTGCAAAAATGAGATAGTTTGATTTCTTCTTTTCCAATTAGTACTCCTTTAATTTCCTTTTCTTGCCTTATATCCATAGCAAGCATTTCAAGCACTATACTAAAGAGGATTGAAAATAGGGCAGCCTTGGAGGTTCTCGCCTTTAAGGGGAATGGTTCTAATTTTTCTCCATTTAGAATGACGTTGGCAGTGGGTCTGTTGTATATGACTTTGACTATGTTAAAGAAAGATCCCTTCAGTCTAATTAGCTCTAGAACTTTAAACATGAAGTGATTCTGGATCATGTCAAAGGCTCCTTCTGCATCAATTGAGATGATTGGGTGATTTTTGTCTTTCATTCCATTTGTGTGTTTTATGATATTTATTGATTTATAAAGGTTGAACCATCCCTGTATCTTTGATATGAATCCAACTTGGTAATGATCTTTTGGATGTGGGTCTGTATGTGATTTGCAAGTATTTTGTTCAGAATTTTTACATCTATGTTCATTAATAGGATGGGTCTATTGTTTTATTTTTTGGTTGTGTCTTTTCCTGGTTTTTGTATTAGTGTGAGGCTGGCTTCATACAAGGAATTTGGGAGATTTTCCTCTGTTTTTGTCCTTATAAACATTTTCAGTAGTAATTATTGAAAGACCTCTTTAAGGGCTGGAGAGATGGCCTAGCGGTTAAGAGCGCCGACCGCTCTTGCAGAGGACCCGGGTTCGATCCCCAGCACCCACATGGCGGCTGAGAACCGTCTGAAACTCCAACTCCAGGAGAACTCCAGCTCCAGGGGAATCCGACGCCCACTTCTGACCTCCGCGGCATTGCACGACACGGGTGCACAAAAAAAAAAAAAAAAAAAAAAAAAAAAAAAAAAAAAAAAAATAAAAAAAAAAAAAAAAAAAAAAAAAAAAAAAAGAAAGACCTCTTTAAATGTTTTATAGAATTCTGTTTTCAAACCATCTGGGCCTGGGCTTTTTATGTTGGGAGATTTTTTATTACATCTTCAATTTCCTCAAATATTATGGGTCTGTTTAAACTGTCAATCTCTTCTTGGTTAAGTTTTGTTAATTCCCAGGATTTCAGATATTCATCCATTTCTCTTAGGTTTTCAAATTTATTAGAGAATAGGTTTTTGAAGTGTTCTTATATGAGTGTCTGGATCTTTTATTTGTCTATTGTAATAATAAAAAATGTTTCCCTTTTCATCATTAATATTATTGATTTGGAGTTGCTCTTTCTTTCTTTTGGTTAACATAGAAGTGTATCTATGTTGTTTATCCTTTAAAAGAACCAGCTATTAGATTTATTAATATTTTTGTTTATATTTCATTGATTTCTGCTCTGGTTTTTGTTATTTCTTCCTATCTGTTGTGTTTGGGACTCATTTGTTATTGTCTTGCAAGCGTTTTTAGCTGCAGTGATAGATCGTTTATTTGTGCTCTTACTATTTTGTTGTTGTTATTGTGTTTTGATTTTGTGGGCACATAGAGCTATACATTTCCCTATTAGGACTGCTTTTTGTAAAGTATCACACGGGTTTTGTTGTATTGTATTGTATTGTCTTTTTCATTTAGTTCCACGAATACTTTTATTTCATTCTTTATTTCTTCCCTGACCTATTCATTATTCAGGATTGTGTTGTTTGTTTTCCATTTGTTCTTGTAGGTAGTGGGGCTTATTATGGTGTTAATAATGAGTTTTATTGAACTGTGATCTGATAGAATGCATGAAATAATTTGAATCCTTTTATATTTGTTGTGATATATTTCATATCCCAATATGTGGCTGATTTTGAGAATGTTCTGTGAAGTACTGAGTAGACAGTATATTCTCTGGTATTTGGATGGAATATTCTATAGATGTATGTGAGGTCATTTTGGTGTATTGTATTGTTCAGTTCCAATGTCTCTCTGTTTATTTATTTATTTTTTTTTGTCTAGTTTACCTATCCAAGGGGCTCAGTATGTGTTGTAACCTTCTCTGGTCCAGCCAGAGGCTCAGGTCAAGGATAAGAAATGGGAGTGAGAGATTGAGAGAAACAGAGTCACCACACAGACACCTGGAGTCTGGGGAAAGCAAGCAGATAGTGAACTGGTGCAGACTTGTTTTTTCAGTAGAAGGAAGGGGTATATATGTGGTCTGCCCTGCTCCTTCCACAGACTTGCCAGACATGCTGATGATTCATCAAGGGGAAGGGGAAGAAGCATACATATCACAGCTGCCATGGGTTTAACGTTTCTCAAGACCATCCATAGAGGTTTCCTGGAGGATTCTGAAAAGATATAAGCAAAGCCTCAGCCTTGGGTCAATATAGGGTCGGGGTCCTTCCACTGTGAGGACAAAGTGTCCCTCCATATGAGAAAAAGTAGAGGGGTATTGGGGAAGGAAGCCCCAATGCTTATATGGTGGTGAAATTCCATGCTGGTTGAACATAAGGTAGTTGAGCATAAAGAGGGTATCTGTAAGGAGGAGCTGGGGAACCATAGGGGAGGGGAAGGGCCTAAGTCTAGAGAGACCAAAGGTAAGTGATGGATGGAAATACAGTCTCTTATAATGTGGAAGTGGTTATCAAAGTCCCAGGGTTGTCCCACATAAGTATTTGGAAAAGGGAGCTATGTCTCCATATGAGGTGAATTTTCAAGACAGGGAGTGGCAGGATAATCCTATCTGGTTCAGTATGGTAGATCCAATTACAATAGGATTGACACTTGAAAACAAGCAGAAGGGTCTCAACAAAGGTAGTTATTTTATTTTGTTCAGAAATTAGAATTTATTTTTTAGCTTTTTTTTTTGGTCTTTTTGAGACAGGGTCTCCCTGTAGCTCCAGCTGTTCTGGAATTTACTCTGTAGCCCAGGCTGGCCTTGAACTCACAAAGATCCTCCTGCCTCTGCCTCCCAAGTGCTAGGATTAAAGGTGTGTGCCACCATGCCCAGCTATATTTTTAATTTTATTTATTTTAAGTGATTCTACATTATAAGAGTACAGTTGTTTTCAGATCAGATTAATGTTGCTCAGTTTGCCATACAATAAGGTAATTGGTGCTAGCATCCACAGATATGGGATACCATTCATTGTTTGCTTGTCTGGGACTGTCTTACTTCACACAGAATGATATCTTTTAGCTCCATCCATTTGCCTGCAAAGATCAAGATGTCATCTTTCTTTACCACTGCATAAAACTCCATTGTGTAGATGTACCACATTTTCTCTATCTACTTGTCAGTTGAGAGGAACTTGGGTTGGTTCCAGATCCTTGCTATTGTGAAGAGAACTGCAGTAACATGGCTGTGCATGTATCTGTGCGGTAAGATGAGTCTTGTAGGTACATATCCAGTAGTGGTATGGCTGGGTCATGTGGCAAGTTCATTCCAAGTCTTCCAAGGGTTCTCAACACTGCTTTCCATAGTAGATGTATGAGTTTACATTCCCATCAGCAGTGGATGAGTGTTCTCCTTTCCCCACAACCTCTCCAGCACTTGGTATGATTTGATTTTTGGTCCTAGCCAGCCTTTTTGGAGTGAGATGATATTTTAAAGTGGTTTTAATTTGCAGTTCCTTAATTATTAGTGGCATTGACCTTTGACAAAATACAGCATCCCTTCATGCTTAAAGTCCTAGAAGGAATTGGATTGGAGGGATCATTCCTCAATGCAATCAAAGCCATATACAGGAAACCCACAGCCAATATCAATCATCCTAAATGGGGAAATGACAGAAACATTCCATTTAATGGTGGGAACTCGGCAAGGCTGCACCGTGTCACCACTCCTCTTCAATATAGTGTTTGAAACACTTGCTAGAGCAATAAGGCAAGAAAAGGAAATTAAAGGAGTACTAATTGGAAAAGAGAAAGTCAAGCTATACCTATTTGCTGATGATATGATTGTTTACTTAAGGGATGCTAAAAACTCCACCAGAAAACTCCTAGAAACAATGAACAGCTTCAGCAAAGTGGCAGGATATAAAATTAACCTTAAAAAATCAATGAACTTTCTTTACACCAAGAACAAGCAACTGGAGAAAGAATTCAAAGAGACATTCCCACTCACAATAGCCTCAAAAACAATAAAATACCTAAGAACAAACCTAAACAAAGACAACAAAGATCTCTACAACAAAAATTTTAAAACTTTAAAGAAAGAAATTGAAGAAGACATCAGAAGATGGAAAAACCTCCCATGCTCATGGACTGGGAAAATTAACATTTTAAAATGTCCATTTTACCGAAAATATTGTATAGATTTAACGCAATGCCTATCAAAATTACCAAGAGTTTCTTCACAGGCTTGGAAACAAAAGTTCTTAAATTCATTTGGAAAAACAAAAGACCCCGAATAGCCAAAACAACCCTGAGTGAAAAGAGCTACACAGGGGGGAATCTCTATACCAGACTTCGAACAATACTACAGGGCTATAGTCATAAAAACAGCCTGGTACTGGCACAAAAACAGACCTGTTGACCAATGGAACAAAACCAAAGATCCAAATCTGAGCACATACAATTTCAGCCATCTTATATTTGACAAGGGGGCCAAGAAGCCACAATGGAGAAACGACAGCATCTTCAGCAAGTGGTGTTGGCAAAACTGGATCACCACTTGTGGAAGAATGACATTAAACCCCTACCTCTTGCCCTGTACAAAAGTCAACTCCAGATAGATCAAAGACCTCAGCCTGAAACCCCAAACTCTGAAGGTGATAGAAGAAAAAGTTGGCAGCAGACTACAAGACATAGGTGTAGGAAAAGACTTCCTAAATCAGACAGCAGCTACACAAGAATTAAGGTCGACAATTGACAAATGGGACCTCATTAAACTCAAAAGCTTCTGTACATCAAAAGAAACAATCAAGGAAGTGAAGAGAAATCCCACAGAGTGGGAGGAAACCTTCACTGCAGATACATCTGACAAAGCATTGATTTCCAGAATATATAAACTACTCAAAAAACAAAGAAAAAAGAAAACAAATGACCCACTCAATAGATGGAGCAAAGAACTGAACAGAGACTTCACAAGTGAGGAATTAGAGATGTCTGAGAAACACCTCAAGAACTGTTCAACATCACTAATCATTAAGGAAATGCAAATGAAAACCACTTTAAGATATCATCTTACTCCAATAAGACTGGCTAGGATCAAGAAAACAAATGATACCAAGTGCTGGAGAGGTTGTGGGGAAAGGGGAACACTCATCCACTGCTGGTGGGAATGTAAACTCGTACAGCCACTATGGAAAGCAGTGTGGAGAACCCTTGGAAGACTTGGAATGAACTTGCCACCCGACCCAGCCATACCACTCCTGGGCATGTACCCTCAAGACTTACGCCACCACAGAGATACATGCACGGCCATGTTTATTGCAGCTCTCTTCACAATAGCAAGGAGCTGGAACCAACCTAAATGCCCCTCAACTGACGAGTGGATAGAGAAAATGTGGTACATCTACACAATGGAGTTCTATGCAGCAGTAAAGAAAGATGACCTCACGAGCTTTGCAGGAAAATGACTGGAGCTAGAGGACATCATGCTGAGTGAAGTAACACAGTCCCAGAAAAACAAACGATGAATGGTATCCCTCATCTGTGGATGCTAGTGCCAACTACCTAGTTGTAAGTATTTCTTGTGTAGGGCCACCTGAGCTTTTTGTCAAAAGCAGTTGGGCAGAACACATATTGGAAACAACAGCAACAACAGAAAGGACTGCATCAAAGAACTGACTGAAACAGTGAACTTCTGCTCAAAACAGTCAACTTCCTCATGGAGAATATTGAGAAAGACTGAGAAAGAGTTGAAAAGCATGTTTGGCAGAATGCATGAGCTCTGGTGGGGTGGGGGAATGGGTGGGAACACTGGTCTAGATTTGTTAAAAAAATAAAAATAAATTTATGTGAAAAAAATAAAAAATAAAAAAAATATTAGTGACATTGAGCACTTTTTAACTTTTTTTCAGCCATCTTTAATTACTCACTTGTGAAGTCTCTGTTCAGCTCTTTGCAACATCTTTTGAGTGGGTCATTTGTTTTCTTTATTCTTTGTTTTTTGAGTAGTTTATATGTTCTGAAAATCAATGCTTTGTCAGATGTATCTGCTGTGAAGTTTTCCTCCCATTCTGTGGGTTTTCTCTTCACTTCCTTGATTGTAAAAATCAAGAAATCAGTATTTCTGAGCTGAACCTAAACCTTGGCTGTGCTGGGATTCAAGCCATGCTAGGATTAAAGGTGTGGCACACCACGCCTGGCTGGGGAACTTCCAGGAGTGGCCAGACCCGCAGGGCAGCAATTCAACCCCAGGGAGATATGTCTGCTTCCTATGAGGAGGCAGAGTGTGTGGGCATTAGATAGGAAATCTAATCTACTTGTACTTAAGTAGTACTTTTGTACATTAATAGATATTTAAAGATATTTTAGGGTACCCAGGTTATACCATTAAAATATTTATATTTCTGGTCAGGCATGCCAGAATAAGATGTCACTAAGTATGATGGCTTAAGGCACTTACACCCTCCAAAAATGTTCCTACCCATAAGCTGACCTGAGGTTACATAGTTTTAGAAATACTCAAACACACATCCGAAAGATCAGGAGCCTGGACTGAGAGGGATGGTTTAACATCTTATAGTGATCACAATAATTTTTTCTTTTTTTATTTCTGTATGTGTATGAATGTACTGTCTGCATGCAAGTTTGTGCACCCGTGACGTGCAATGCCGCGGAGGTCAGAAGAGGGTGTCAGATTCCCCTGGAACTGGAGTTCTCCTGGAATTGGAGTTTCAGACGGTTCTCAGCCGCCATGTGGGTGCTGGGGATCGAACCCGGGTCCTCTGTAAGAGCGGTCAGTGCTCTTAACCGCTAGGCCATCTCTCCAGCCCCATCATCACAATAATTTTATATAATGCCTTCATCCCATGGAGACTAAAAGCATGGAGTGAAATACAGTTTTCATGAGTTCTATCCACCCAGTTCTCTGAGACCAATTCTTCCACAAACAAAAACATACAGCATGCAGGAGGGACTGCCTGCCACATCAGCCAGGAGGGCACAGACTCAGGGTAGTGCCTTTGCCTCCCAGATACAGACCATCCTGGTGATCAGCTCCTGTAACACATCTTCAGAAGCCATGTGGCACCCTGAGTGATTCAGGAGCCAATTCTCCCAATAGGTCCCTAGCAGAGACCACACAGTAGACACTCTAGGGAGCTCAGGAATTCCCCAAACTCCAAGGACCTCCACCCAAGTCAAACCGAGTTTTCTGACTAAATGCTGATGTAATTTTACTAGCTAGCAAAATGCAGTTATCTCTGGTCCTTTGAGATAGAGTCTCCTTGTAGCAGCTGGGTGGAGACTCACCAAAGCAGACCAAGTGAGCTGATCTTGAGCTCACAAAGAACTGCCTGGCTCTGCCTCCCAAGGACTGGGATTAAAGGTGTGTGCCACCACACCCAGAACAAGAGCCAGTCCAAGAATTTCATTCCCAGCCCTGAAGGCAAGTTAGTATATTATATCAGGGATACATCCATCCAGAGAACCTGGCTCACAGAGGGCTCAAAAAAAGTAGAAAGCAAACACTAACCAGAAAATCATCTAGAAAATAGAATCCTTAAATAGTCAACTCAGAGGCTAACACCTATAAACAATTACCATCTGTTGTAAAGTATTTGATAGAAAAATGTCTATGGTATCCAAATTTTAGGCCTTTAAATGCACTTTTAAATATACATATTTTAAAATTTGCACACGTTTATCTAGTATGGTATGCCAAAACAAATGATTCTGTGCACATAAAGGATGGAGAATGAAAGCCAAAGCAACAGACAACAGAAAAAAGAAAACACTGAAGACTATGTGGACAAGAAGAGAAGAAAAGTTATGCACATGGAGCCAACACACTGTTGTTCCCAGAACCAAAAATCCGGACCCCTCGAACAGATTCCAAATCTCTGAGGCAAACCCCTGGTCTCAGTCTACACATGGAGAGTTGGGGCATCCCCTTTCTCCATGCTCTTGAGACATACCGGATCCAGTTTCTCCTAACTGAGACCAGAAGCTCGAGTTTAGCCAGAACCAAAGTGCCGTACTCTCTTACCCAAAAGACACAGCTGGCTGAATGTCTTTTGTCCCTCTGGTGCTCTTTGGGGCATCCATGGTTGTGTGGCAGCATTAATACACACGTTAACAGGGAACACATACAAGTGTGAGGATGGAAAAAGGAATGGGTTCTAATAGGAATGGGACAAGGGGTGAGCTGAACAAGAAGGCAGAACATGGGAGAGAGCTTCCAAGGGTATATTGGCGGGGGACAAACGAGTATCCTTAGGAGGGGCAGCTGAAGGGAGTTTAATGAGGCTGTGATCCAGGAAGGGGGAAAGTCAAAGACACAGGGCAGGGTCAACTTCTCTTTGGTGTTCCTGTGGCAGGCCGAGTTATGCTCACACACAATGTCCTCTGCTGAGGAAACTTTAAGGCTCTCGATTATGGCCAGGAGGATGAGAGTGAATGAGGCAGGGGGAAGAGTACCTGAGGAGACCTACTGTTTGCCAGAGAGGTTTGAGACCCGCATCCAAATGGAAGGGGTCCCAGATGTTTTGGGGAGTGATCCATGGGGCAATACAAATAGCCCCTCCAGGAAGGTATCTAAATCCGGAAATTTAACTTTAAGACTGTGATTTTGTAGGAGAGCCTTAAGGGCAGCTGACTGAAGCTCCTTCAAATGAGGAGAGTGGTTACCCCTGAATTCAGGGAGGGGAACTAAGACAAAGAATGTATATCGGATCCGGAAGTGTCCTGTGCTTAGTGGGGAACTTCCAAGGGCCATTATCCTCTTGGCAGTATGCCCACATGGTGTCTCCTGGGTGGCATCTCTTTATGTGCAGAAGGCTGGGTTCTGAATCCTGAGTGGATCAGCTATTATGAGGACTTCCTGGAATGAACCAAGTGGTGGAGCAGCTGGTACTTTGCTGCACAGCACAACTTGGCAGTACATACCTTCCTGGCATGGAACAGACAAGATGATAGACACATTGAAAGTTAAAGGAGGGGGCCACTTGCTCACCCTCACATGGCCACAAGCACAGGAAACAGAAAGGGGTCTACTCACTGAGACAGTGAAGGGGGCATCTTCCAAACACCAGGGGTGGGGACACAGACCACATTGGGTACCAAAAGTTATAATCTTCTCTGATCCAGCCAGAAGGGTTCAGATAATGGCCAAGAAGTGGGTGGGAGAAGTGGAGTCACCACATAGACACAGGGAGCCAGGTGAAAGCAAGCAGATTGTGAGCTGCTGCAGACTCATTTATTCAGGGGGAGGTAGAGGCATACATGTGGTCCACTCTGCTCCTTCAACTGACATCCCAGATGTGCTGATGATTGGGCCAATTCTTATTGCCCCAGGTCACTGACACAGCTATTGCCATGGTTTTCTTCAGGGACATAATAAGCCTGCTCAACAGGCGAGGCAGTAAATGCACCGCTAAATAGGCACATAACACTCTACAAGAGGGGTATTGAAGTCCCCCGCTATTAGTGTGCTGGGATTAATCTGTTTCTTCAGGTACTGCAGAAATGTGTTTTTAAAGGTCAGTGCACCTGAGTTTGGTGCACGAACATTTAGGGTTGTGAAATCTTCATGGTTAATTGTTCCTTTGATAAGAATGTAATGGCCCTCTTTTTCCTTTCCGATTACCTTTCCTCTGATGTCCATTGTGTCTACTATTAGAATAGCAAATCCTGATCTATTTTTGAAACAATTTGTTTGGAATATTTTTTCCTTCTTTCACTTTAAGTTGTTGTCTGTCCTTGAGGGTGAGATGGGTTTCTTGCAGATAGCATATAGATGGATTCTGTTCTCCCAATCTATGTCTTTTGATTTTAGAACATTAATATTGAAAGTTATTATTGAGAAATGTTTGTTGGTTCCTTTCAGCTTATTTTTTGTTTGCATTATTGGTCTATTTTTGTATTTCAGCTATTAGGGTTTTCTAAATTTCTTTTTTTAGTTGCTTGGACATAAGTGCTCATTGATACTGTTCTTATAATTGCTTTGTTGATTTTCTGAAGTTTTGGTGTTTTTGACATGTATTCTTTCATTTTGTTTATGTCATATACGATTTTTCATTCTCCTTCAGCTATAGTTCACATTTTTTGCTGGGTATAGTAATCTGGGTTGGCATCTCAAGTCATTTAGCACTGGAAATATTTTGGTCCATGTTCTTCTGGCTGTCATCGTTTGTACTGAGAAGACAGCTATAATTCTGTTGAGTTTTCCTTTATATGTAACTTTCTGGTTTTCTCTTGTGGCTTTCAGTATTTTGTCTTTGTTTTCAGCATCTAGCATTTTAACTATGATATGGCATGGGGAATTTATTTTCTGATCTTGTCTATTTGGATTTCTATGTGCTTCTTATATTTATTTGTATGTGTTTGTATTTTTTCAGTTTGGGGAAATTTTCTTCTATTATTTTGTTGAAGATCTGCTCAATACCATTGTCTTGGGATTCTTTTCCTTCCTCTATCCATGTGATGCAGAGATTTGGTCTTTTCATAGTATCTCACATTTCCTGGTTGTTCCATTCTTGTATTGTTTTTTAATTTTTCCTAATCGTTACTGAAGCATTCTAGTTTTTCTTCATTATCCTGCAGGTCTCATATTCTTTTTTTCTGCTTCATTTATTTTGCTTCTGAGGCTTTATCCCATACTTTCCGATTGATTGGATGAATGTTGAATTTCCTTTCTCATTTCATCCTGTGATTTCTTTAGTATTTCCACTTCCATTTGGAGCTTGTCATTCTCTTCTCATAACTCCTTGCTTCGCTAGTCAGTTTCTTTTTTCATTTCAGCCTGGGATCTTTTCAGTGTTTCCACTTCCTTCCAGAGTTTGTCATTCTCTCCCTCTAATTCTTTCAGGAGTTTATAATTCTTTCCCTCTAGTTCCTTCCTGAGTTTTTCATTATCTCCTCTTAATTCTCTGATTTGTTCTTTATATTCTTTGATTTCTTTGAATATGTCTATAATTGTTCTTCTAAGATCCATGTCTTCATTTCCTTCCAGGGAGATCTCCTTTTAGGGATTTTCTATAGTACTGGTAGAGTTCAGTGTGGATTTCTTTTCCCATGTTGCTGGTTTTGTTGTTGTTGTTGTGTTTTTGGTGATTTGTTTTATATCTTTGTTTGGATTATGGTGCTAATTTCAAATGTTAATATGGACAACTGGTAGATCCCTCACTCTGCTTCCTGCCAGCCAGTTCCTCTATGTTGGCTAACACTGGACTCACTGGTTCTTCACAATAGCAGCTTGAGCTGGGGCGTTGGGGATGGGGGGATGTTGCTCCCTTGGTCTGATTGCCAGTATGCTGTGGTAGTGCTATCCACCTAACTAGTTCCACCCACGTCATTTTGCACCCTGGTACACAAGATGGGGTCTTCCCAGGCATTCCCAAGCCACCAGAGGCCAGGGCTGACAGGAAGTTCCACTTTACCTGGCCTTTGTGCTGATGTCCTGCTGTCTACTTATCTAGCTCAATGCATGCCGCTTTGCATAGTGGGACCCGAGGTGGAGGCTTTCTGCGTGCTCCCAAGTCACCAGGCAAGGGTGGGGGGCAGACAATTATGACTCACCTGGACATAGCACTGATGTCTGTCCTGCTGTCCCACTAAAATTATTTTTGATTTTCAAACAATTACACATTCTACCTGTATGCAAGTGACAAAGAGTTAAGACCCCTGCATTTGAAACAGATGTTTTCCATTTGTTGAAGAGATAATAAACCTTTTTAGTTAAGTATAGAGTATGCTGGAAGACGTAAAGTAATGTGGATAAAAATAAACTGCAGAAGAAGTTTATTAAGTTTATTAAGGAAATGAAATGTTATTTTGTCTTGGGCTATTATCAGTGGAAATTGATTGCAAAAAATAAAGGGCTTTCTGGTGAGATTTTCACTCATGCAAATGTTTGTTGCATATAGTCATCCTCCCCTACCATGCTTTTACCTAATCTTTACTCTCTTGAATTTTTAAAAATTGAGTTTTTGTGACTTCCAGAGAATACAATTTGATGGTAGATCCCGTGGGCTATCCACATCTCCCCTTCTTGCCCCTGCCCAATTAAATAATGCACACCATTGTGTTGATTAGGGAAATTTAAAGATATAACTTTTTTTGTCTTTTCGAGACAGGGTCTCCCTGTAGCCCCAGCTGTCCTGGAACTCACTCTGTTTAGACCAGGCTGGCCTTGAACTCACAAAGATCTGCCTGCCTCTGCCTCCCAAGTGCTAGGATTAAAGGCGTGCACCCCCACTCCCGGATTATTATATATAACATTTTAAATAGTGTCATCAAAGAAGGCAAGGAGCTAAGGTTTCTGGACGGGCACTGTCAATAGGATCAGTAAGCTGAATATTGCAGGTGGTACCCCGCTGTACTAGAGTAAAGGTTTTCTTATGTACAATATCAGAAAGATTGTGCTACATTTCCTGTCTGTGCAAAGTGACAGAATCTAGGAAATTTAAATGTTATGAACTAAACTAAGTCTTAATGTTGGTTCAATATTTTCAACTCTACATAATTCTGAATTCAGTAAAGCTAATGAGTAAATACTTATTGACTAGATACCATATCCAGGTAATATTTTAAGAACTAGTAATGCCATATGAAAGAATAAAACCATAGTAATAAGAATGGAAACATCAAACTTAGAAGGACAATGGTTTCATCTTGTGGCTAAAGACTGCTGCCACATCATGTGCTCTAAAATATCAAACTTCTGGAATTCAGAAATATATATATATATATATATATATATAACATATTTATATAATATGAATAATATAGAAATTGACATAAAATTTCATTCTATATCTATATTGAAAGTTATAGGTTTTTAAGTATTTTTCTTTCTTCCATTCTTCCTTCCTTCCTTCATTCCTTCCTTCCTTCCCTCCTTCCTACCCTAATTCCTTCCTTTCGCTCTTTATCTCTCTTTCTTAATTTATTTTTTCCTTCTTATTTTTCTCTCTTTTGTATGGGGATTAGGGATAGAATCCAGGGTCTTGTGAAAGTTAGGTAAAATTTGGACAACTGAGTTACACTTACAA
Organism: Rhizomys pruinosus; assembly: GCA_009823505.1. Lineage (NCBI taxonomy): Eukaryota > Metazoa > Chordata > Mammalia > Rodentia > Spalacidae > Rhizomys > Rhizomys pruinosus. The sequence continues at coordinate 1,567,660 of VZQC01004771.1, forward strand.
TAGTGAAAATTCTTACTTTTAAAATTTTGTTGCATTTGGAAAATAATATCATCAATGATTGAAAATATTTATATGGATATGTGTTTGCATGTAATGTCAGGGTTTTCCAGGTATTAAGAAAAATGGTGTTCCATTCCTCCAAAATGAACTTTTATAATGGTGTATGATATTTCCTGTGAAATCCAGAAAATAATACCATGATTAAATAGAGACTGTGGAAGGGAAGGGGAGAATATTTGGGATTTTACCAATGGGTTTTGGAAATTGAAAGTTGTTGTTACTGTTATGCATTTCCATTTATTACTGTGCCTGTTTATATATGACTCCAATGAACATCCATATTTGTAACAATAAAAACACCCATTTTCCAAGCCATAATACTTCTACATCTTCCTGAATTCCCCTCAATGAGGTGCTACAAATAAAATTTTGAAGTCCATGTGTTATTTAATACTTTAGAAGTCACTCTGAGAGGTTACAATATGCACATTTTCCCTTAACGCTATAATTTTTAGACTGGCTTTTTCCTATATTAATTTGCTGGTGGCATATTTAGAAGTTTGAGATTTGCTTTGTTCAATTGCCATATGTTCATTAACATTGTACTGGGTTCATAGAAATATTACCTTTTTAAAAAATGTACTAGTTTTTTTGTGTATTTCATACAGAGTATCTCAATCAATCTTAATCATCTTTATACCACCTTCCCCACTGGAGACAGGCCACTTATTCTATTCCTCTTTGGAATTCCTACATTCTGTAATTTGTGTTAAGGATTTTGTTGTAAAGTGAATGTCTCCGATGTTCCTCAGTGATAGTTCCTGTGCTGAGGTCTATTCTGCCTGTTCAGAGTCCCTCCCTTTGGAAGATGAGATTACCCTCACCCAGCAGTAATCAGTGGCCAATATTTCTTCAGCTAAGCTTGGGGTCTGCTCTCTATTTTCCCACTTCTGTGCTGGGGTTTTGTCTGCGTCAGTTTCCATGGGCCTTTTGCATGCTTACACAATTTCTGTAGCTTCATCTGAGCAGGGTTCCAGGAACTTGTAGGACTCTATTTCCATTTAGACATATCCTCCTCTCTGGGTCTTTGAATCTTTCCACCACCTCTTCCAGAAATGTGTCTGAGCCCTGGGTGAGTGATGTTTAATATAGGAGTCCTGTCCAATGAACAGAATTCTACAGACTCTTTTTTTTTAATTTTTATTAATATTTTTATGTGTATGAATGTACTGTCTGCATGTAGGTCTGTGCACCCTTGTCATGCAATGCCGCGGAGGTCGAAAGAGGGTCTCAGATTTCCCTGGAACTGGAGTTCTCCTAGAATTGGAGTTATAGACGGTTCTTAGCTGCCATGTGGCTGCTGGGGGTCGAACCCGGGTCCTCTGCAAGAGCAGTTGGCGCTCTTAACTGCTAGGCTATCTCTCCAGCCCTCTACAGACTCTTAATCTCTATGCTTTGGACATTTGTGACCTTTTGTGTTCATGTCATTTTGTTGCACGAGGGAGTTTCATTGATGAGAATTGAGATATCAATTAGTGTCACTTTTACCCATTGTTCTATATTCTGTGTGCCTTATATGTGAGGGTTGCATCATTGTAGATGTGCCACTAAGGCTTGGGCAATTCACAAACAATGTCTCTCTGTATGACGAGTTGTAGTACTCAGTAAGAGTCTCTGTCTGGTGCAAAGAAACATCTCTGATGAACAGTGACTGATATAATTTTTCTGTAAATATAAGGATACAGCTTTTGCACATAGGAAGAAATTACATTAGTCTATGGAAGTGACCACCTTAGGGTTTTCTCTAAGGTGTATGACCTATTCAGCCATGTGTATTTGCCTTTGTTTACAGTACCACACATGAGTTCACCCCATTGAGTGAACCAGCACCATTGCTCCAATTCCTGTGTCTGAAGTATGTTCTATCTTCAGCAATAGGGTCTGAATCCATAAATGGTTTTTGGTAGTATTGTCATTTTCACAAAATTCATTCTTTCAATCCTTGTGAATGGGAGGTTCTTCCATCTTCTAGTAACTTCCTCAACCTCTTTAAATATTCCAGAACTTCATTTTAGGTATCTTACCTATTTAGTCAAGTTTATTCAGAGGTATTTTTGAGGCTATCGTGAATGGGAGGGTTTCCATATCCTCTTTCTCTGATAGCTTCTATCATCTATAGATAGATAGATAGATAGATAGACAGATAGATAGATAGACAGACATATGGGAGAAAGAGAGAGAGAGGACTGATTATTGCAGATTAATTTTATAACCTCCCACTTTATTGAAAGCGTTAATCATGACTATCAATTTTCTGCTGGAATTTATGGCATGTCGAATGTATAATATCATAGCATCTGCAAAAAGAGATAATAGACCTCTACTTTCCCAATTTAGTATTCATTTAATTTCTTTCTCTTGTTTTATTTCCCTATCAAGATTTTCAAGCACTATATTTAAAAGGAGTTGAGATAGTGGACAGCCTTTTCTGGTTCCTGATTTTAATGTGAATGCAACCAGTGTTTGTCCATTTAGTGTTGGCTGTGGGTTTGCTCTGTATAACTATAATTATGTTGGGGATTCCAGGTATTACACTACACATATGCAATTTAAAATGTTAAAAACCCAAATATTGAGGCAGAAGAGATGGACCAATGTTAAGAGCACCAGTTGCTCTTGAAGAGGACCTGGGTTCGATTCCCAGCACCCACATTATCCATAACTCCACTTCCAGGGGAATCCAATGCATTTTTATGATTCCATTGACATTGCACAACATGAGTTAGAAACTTAGAAACACTTCTACACATAAAATAAAAAAATAAAATATTTTTGAGCCCACAATGTAATAAGTGACTGTGGAAATTATTGGAAACAATTTTTGTCAAATGAAAATTCTGTGCCCGGTTTTTGTAGAGGTGGACAAGAAATAGTTAACTTTTGTCCCACACTATCCCTATGTTAAATGATTAAAATTTCAACATCTTTCAAATGTCTGTACCCATCAATACCTTCCTTTCATATGAATCGTTTTTACTTATGTCATCACAATTCCAGTGAGTTCACCTATATTTACTTTGTGAATTCTAATAACCTTCAAATTCCTAATTGTATAAAGTCCAAAGGTGCTTTTCCTGACTTCAAAATTGTAAATAGGCATGAATTGTATCGAGTCTGATTTTTTTAGGTAACAAAGTCTTCCACATTTTCACATAGAATATGGTGTTTATAACTCAGATTATCATGACTCATTGTTTTAGAAATAACAACTCAGAAAATTATCTTTCCAACTTTGTCTTCTAGGGACAATACTAAACATTATTAGTACATGCTGGCCATGGATTTTGCTATAGAAAAAATCAACAAAACCTGAATCTGCTGTTCAATATATCATTGGGATGCTATCTCTTCAATGTCAACTTCATTGAGATGAGGGCCATGGAAAGTCCCATGTCTTTGCTATCAGGACAGACCCCTCCAGTTCCCAACTACAGCTGCTGGCCTGAGAAGAGAGACAAGCTGCTGGCTGTGATAGGAGGCACTTCAACAGAAATATCCGCTCTAATTTCCCTAGTGCTAAGTCTCTACAATATTCCACAGGTAAAGAAAGCATTCTGGCCCTTGAAATTAAACACATTATGATAGTACTTAATGCCAAATCCAATTAACATGTATTGAAAATGTAAGGAACTTCTTAACAATTTACTACTCATCATTGTTACTTCAAAGTATATTTATAAGTTAAAACCATGCTTATGTAATAAAATTTTCTTTTAAAAATCGTTCCAATATGAAAACATATAAAAATGTCATCTAACATTTCTATCCAGTCTTTTTATCTAATGAAACTTTAAACTAATTTTAATCATAAACATGGGAAATATTGCAGTTTTACTCATGTTTTTACTGTATATATTTTATAAACAATTTTACTTATAATTCTTTTTTTGCAGCATCATTTAAATGTCCACATAATATCTCTTTCCATAAAGTTAACAAGTATATTTTTTATGGACCAATACTTAGGTTGTTTACAATTCTGTTCTATTGGGAAGAAAGGGTTAACTCATGATCTAGTTTAAAAAATGGTTTTATTGCTTAGCAATATCTTCCCATCAATATTGTTGGAATATGATAAACTTCAAAATTGCTATTTTGAAACATCAATTAAGCCAGGTATCATGGTGCAAACCTTTATTATGAACACTTGAGAGACATCAGTAGGCAGATGTCTGTGAAATCAAGGACAGCCTGGTCTAAATGTCAAGTTTCAAGCTAAGTGGTGCTACAGGAGGACACTGTCTGAAGACCAAACAGAAACATTAATTTTACGCAATAGCAAAGGCCAAAATTTCTGTACATTTTGTTCCATAATTAGTGGAGTTACTTTTAGAATTTTGTCAAGTGTGTTAGGCCATAAGTTGATATTTTATAAGTTGAATTTTTAATTCTTTGTGAGTTAATTTTATTTCTATTATTTATTTTGCAAGGTATATTTTTATTAGGACATTTTCATATACACATGTATTTAACATTGTACTTTGCTTTTCTTAATTACTACCTCCCCTGATCCCTACACACACACCATAGACCTCCTTCTGCTTGCATGTCATAGGATCGTTTCTTTGCTTTGCGGAAGATATTTTATTTGATGCAAATTTCTTTAGTCAACCCTTTGAGAATTTGCAGAATTGGATCATTCCAGAAGGTCCATGTATGTGCCAATATTTTGAAGGGTTTTGTCTTAACATTTTCAAAGTTTCAGGCTTTATGCCTATGTCTTGTAGAGTGCTGCCAACTTTTTCTTCTATTGCCTTTCACGTTGAGGTCTTTGATGCATCTGGAGTTGACTTTTGTACAGGGCAAGAGATAGGGGTTTAACTTTATTCTTCTACAAGTGGTGATCCAGTTTTGCCAACACCACTTGCTGAAGATGTTGTCTTTCCTCCATTGTATCTTCTTGGCCCCTTTGTCAAATATGAGGTGGCTGAAATTGTATGAGCTCAAGTTTGGATCTTCAGTTTTGTTCCAATGGTCAACGGGTCTGTTTTTGTGCCAGTATCAAGCTGTTTTTATGACTTTAGCCTTGTAGTATAGTTTGAAGTCTGGTATAACGATCCCCCCTGTATTCTCTTTTTGCTCAGGGATGCTTTGGCTATTCAAAGTCATTTGTTTTTCCACATGAAATTAAGGACTTTTTTCCAAGACTGTGAAGAAATTCTTGGGGATTTGATACTAGCATCCATAAATGACAGAGAACATACTTCATTTTTTCAGAGTCTGTTACTTCACTTAGACTAACAGCTTCTAAATTCAATCCATTTACTGCAAACTTTGTGATTACATCTTTCTTTACCACGGAGTAGAAATCCATTGTGTAAAAGTACCACATTTCATTATCTACTAATCACTTGGACATTGAAGTTTCTACCATCTCTTGTTTGTGTGTGTGTCTTTTTGAGACAGGGTCTCCCTGTAGCCCCAGCTTTCCTGGAACTCTCTCTGTAGACCAGGGTGGCCTTGAACTCACAAAGATCCACCTGCCTCTGCCTCCCTAGTGCCAGGATTAAATGCATGTGGCACTATGCCCTGCCTCTACCACCTCTTTGCTATTGTGAAAAGAGCAGCAGAGATCTCCCAAGATGAGCTGAAGTGCAGGAAGGTAGGTAGGAGCTGGGTGCTTCAGCAAGGCTGATTGTTGATTGAGTCAATATAGTTAATCTAGTTGTCTTTGGCTTAATTGGCTTTTGTGGCTGTGGAGGTGGAGTTATCCTCCCAGCTGGTATAAAAGGTAGGGTTGTGTGAGTCTTGAGATCTGAGATCTCCCAAGACCAGCTGAAGGGCAGGAAGGTAGGTAGGAGCTGGGTGCTTCAGCAAGGCTGATTGTTGATTGAATCAATATAGTTAATCCAGTTATCTTTGGCTTAATTGGCTTTTGTGGCTGTGGGGGCGGAGTTATCCTCCCAGCTGGTATAAAAGGTAGGGTTGTGTGAATCTTGAGATCTGAGATCTACCAAGACGAACTGAAGGGCAGGCAGATAGGTAGGAGCTGGGTGCTTTAACAAAGTTGATTGTTGGTTGACTTAATATAATTAACCCAGTTATCTTTGGCTTAATTGGCTTTTGTGGCTGTGGGGGCAGAGTTATCCTCCCAACTGGTATAAAATGTAGGGTTGTGTGACTTTCATGGGTTCACTCTCATTGAGAGGGTTTCAAGTGTTAACCATCCCTCAGACAATAGTGCCTTTATTGCAAAAGTAGAGAGTTTTGCTGGGCAGCTCTTCATGGTTGTTAAAATTTGGCACTGAGTTGTACCATTGACCGATTTGCTCTCACAGTGTGTGCACATTGTCTAGCATTATGAGTGCTTAACTTCAGATAGAAAGGTTCCATGTCAGTTCCTGCTCCGTTAATCTAAGTCTTATCCCTCAATCCAGGTTTAAGTCATGATTTGTTTTTGATATTTCATTAAACCACATATTTTTAAAATATTATGGGCTTTTATTCCAGAAAATTAACACAAATTACACCATTCAGGCTCCCCTCATATTGGTATCTATGGTATATTGTTCACAGCATGGAAACTATCCAAAGGATTTAAGTTGGTTCACCTAATCTCATTTATAAAACAATAACAACATTACATGAGTGTTAATGTGATTATTAGTAACCATGCTTGAATTTGAAATTTGGATCTTTCCTTGTCCTACTCTTCTCACTAAAGGTGACTTTCTGTTCTGCAGATGGCTACTTGTGCAATCCATGAAATTGGGCTCCAAACCTACTAGTGCATAGGGAATTTCCCTTCATCCTACTATGTTGTAAATTCCCTACTGGTTCTAAATTTGTTCTCATGCACAGAATTTTTCATCCTTTTAGTTTCCTTCTTTTTACTGTTTTTTTTTTTCTTTTTCTTTCTCCAATCCATACTGGAGGCAGGTCCATTACTCTCTGATCAGTCCTGGAGGCAGATCCTTTGCTCTCTAATCCATCCTGAAGGGGGGTCGTTTGCTCTCTAATCCTTCCTGGAGAAGAGTGCTTTGCTCTCTGATATGTCTGGGAGCCAGGTCCTATGCTCTCTGACCAGTCCTGGAGACGGGTCCATTACTCTCTGTTCCATCCTGGAGATGGGTACTTTAATCTGATCTGTCCTGAAGGTAGGTCTTTTGCTCTCTGAACCATCCTGGAGACAGGACTTTTATTCTCTGATCCATCCTGGAGCCACGTCCTTTGCTCTCTAACCTGTCCTGGAGACAGGCCCTTTACTCTCTGATCTGTCCTGGAGGTGGGTCCTTTGCTCTCTGATCCATCCTGGAGGCAGGACTTTTACTCTCTGATCCATCCTGGAGCCACGTCCTTTACTCTCTGATCTGTCTTGGAGGTGGGCTCTTTGCTCTCTTATCAATCCAGGAGGTAAGTCCATTGCTCTCTGATCCTTCCTGGAAATAGGTGATTTGCACTCTGATCTGTCCTGGAACCAGGTTCTTTGCTCTCTGATCAGTCTTGGAGATGGGTCCTATACTCTCTGATCTGTCCTGGAGGTGGGACCTTTGCTCTCTTATCTGTCCTGGAGTTTGTCCATTGCTCTTTGATCCATCCTGGATACTGGTCCTTTACTGTCTGATCCATCCTGGAGGTGGGTCCTTTGCTCTCTGATCCATCCTGGAGATTGGTCCTTCACTCTCTGGTCTGCCCTGAAGGTGGGACTTGTGCTCTTTGATCTATCCTGGAGACAGGTCCTTTACTCTCTGATCCAACCTGGAGGCAGGTCATTTTCTCCCTGATCCATCCTAGAGACCAGTCCTTTGCTCCCTGATCCATCCTGGAGACTAGTCCTTTACTCTCTGATCCATCCTGGAGGTGGATCCTTTGCTCTCTGATCCTTCCTGGAGGCAGGTCCTTTGCTCCCTGATCCATCCTGGAGACAGGTCCTTTACTCTCTAATCCATCCTGGAGGTGAGTCCTCTGCCCTCTGATCCTTCCTGGAAATGTGTCCTTTGCTCTCTGATCTGTCCTGGAGGCAGATTCTTTACTCTCTGATCCATCCTGGAGGTGGGTTCTTTGCTCTCTTATCCATCCTGAAGATGGGTGGTTTGGTCTCTGATCCATAATGGAGCTGGGTCCTTTGCTCTCTGATCCATCCTGGAGGTGGGCCCTTTGCTTTCTGACCAATCCTGGAGCCAGGTCCTTTACTCTCTGATCCATCCTGGAAGTGGGTCCTTTACTCTCTGATCCATCCTGGAAGTGGGTCCTTTACTCTCTGATCCATCCTGTAGGTGGGTCCTTTGCTCTCTGATCCATCCTGGAGATAGGTCCTTCATTCTCTGATCTGCCCTGAAGGTGGGACTTGTGCTCTTTGTTATGTCCTGGAGGCAAGTCCTTTACTCTCTGACCCATCCTGGAGGCAGGTCATTTCTCCCTGATCCATCCTAGAGACTGGTCCTTTGCTCCCTGATCCATCCTGGAGATGGGTCCTTTTATTTTCTGATCCATCCTGGAGGTGGGTCCTCTTCTCTCTGATCTGTCTTGCAGGTAGGTCCTTTACTCTCTTATTTGTCCTGCAGGCAGGTTCTTTGCTCTCTGATCCTTTTGGTCATATGGGTGTTGTTCTATGACCAAGATGTGCTTCTGTTTGCCTTTTGTTTAAGTGAATTTTAGTATGTTTACATCGTTAATGTTCTTTTTTCTTTTTTACTTTTTGTTCTGAGACCTAAGTGGGCATGTCTGTCCAGCAGATTGTTTCAGACCATGGGGCACAGGATGGGGGGTGTTCCTACCAATCTGTGCTAATTGATCTTAAGCATGTCTGGGTTAAGGAGATAGACCAGAGGCATAAGGTGGAAGATTTGGTGCCTGCCTGTGTCTGAGACTAACAAGATCAGCATGGGGGTGGGTGAAGGAAATGGAGATGTGGGAAAGCTGGATCTGACTTACTAGGGTCCTAGGTAGAGTAAGACTGCCTGTCTGCCAGGTCAGACACCAGGAAAATGCAGTTTGGGGTCATCTGAAGGGTGAATCAGCAACCTATGCTAGGTTGTTTAGCTAGTTCGGGTTAGGGAGTTAGTCCAGTGATGGAATTGGTGCCTGTGGATGTCTGTGGCTGGGTGAGAACCTCTTTCTTCTTTTTATCCCTGGCATTTGCTCCGCTTCCATTGGTTTTCTAGGTAAGGCTTTGGGAACAGATCTGAATGAGAGTGGAGAGAGTAGGCACCAATATCTAGCTCTAGATACTAATAGAAATTTTCCTAGTTTTCCACATTTAGTATAATGTTGCCTTTATCATGTGGAAATGTCTTCATTCTTCCTTCAAGTTTATTGAATGCCTTTTCTGTATCTATTGAGATTATCTTGTGACTTCTATCCTTACATTTATTTGGACATATATTACATGTTATGCTTCATTATTTTGAAACAACTTTCTGTTGGTGGGGTGTATGATTCCATTACTCTGTTATTTAATTCTGTTTGTAAATATTTTATTGAGCATTTTTTCATCTATGTTCATAAGGAAAATGACATGCAGTTTTCTGGGGTTGTCGTTGTTGCTATTATTGTCCTGTGTTGAGTTTTAAGGTATTTCTATTTTTGCTACAGTTTGAGACACAGTAGTAGTTGCACATTTTGACAGGTTTTACAGACTTGAAGAGTAAATATATTCAGTCCTAGGCTCTTATTTGTTGAGATACTTTTTATAATGGAATGTACATTATCAATCATTATTTGTTTAAGTATTTTTGTTTGGGGTATGATATATCATGGAGATGTTTTTCTCTGGCCATGGCATTCTAGTTGAGTGTGTTTAGATATACATTTCTTTCTGTAAGTTAGGATATTTTGAAGCATTGTTTTCTATTTGTTTTTGTTTTATACCCCACGCTAGTTCATGCCTTACATGTCTTGCATCTTTTTCTCAGTCTTTTTAAAATTGTTCTCAGCAGAGGTTTATTGTTTTAGGCAGAAGTTAATTGTTTCAGTCAGTTCTTTGACCCATTAAATATGTGTATTTATCTCTTTTTTTACTCTGCAAATCCTTAGATTTAATATTCAGAATATATTCCAGTATTCTCAGTTTTGGTCTGATTAATTTTAGTTTCCGTTTATGTATTCTCAGTGGAGTATTATTTTACCTTTGTCTTTCATCTTAAATATTTTTTTTCTTTTATTGGACTTTTTCTGTTGATACTTGTTTGGACTTTTGTTTTATTTCAAATGAATTTTATTTTTAACTGGATTTTCACATTTATCAGAATGATACTTAACACATAGGATTAAATGTCAGAAATTGAACAAGATCTAATAATCCCTGCTATATTTTTCCTTACCACCAGAGTCCTATTCCCCAGAAGCAACTCATCTTAGCTGTCTCTTCTTCAATTAACTTCTACATATTAGTGTCACAACTAGTTATGTTAATTTGACAGGTCTAGAATCACCTGGGAGATGGGCCTCTGAGTATACATATGGAGGATTACCTTGATTATGTTAGATGAAGTGGAAGATCTACCCACTGTGGGTAGCATGATTTTCTGACCGATATCCTGGACTGTATGAAAAGAAAAAGAACTAAGAGCCAGCATGCATCTATTGCTCTCTGTCCATGATTATGGTGGTGATGTGGCAGCCTCTTCAAGCCCGTGCTGCCTTGACTTCCCCTCCATGATGAACATACCTTGAGCTGTGAACTAAAGCAAAACCTCTTCCTTAAATTGATTCTGGTAGGACTTTTTTAATCTTAGCAACAAGAAAAGGAACATAGACAACTAGATGATACATTTTGTTGTTACTGATTTCCTTTTACTGTAGGAGCAATTGTTCCTGCAAAATAAATGTCCATAATTAAGGCAACTTATCTCCTCCACGACAAATGGGCAATCCTTCATGGTTCCTGCTGATCCGTGTTTTATACTATATTTTCATTTCCTTTATTATCAGATGGACATTTTTGTTTGATATATTTTTCTGAGTACCATCAAGCAATTTCTCTGCCTCTCAAATATGTGTAAATTTTTCTTTTATTAAATATGATATCTTTTCATTCCATTTGTTGACTTTATAATTCTGGGTCCTGCACATCTTCCATACTACTCCTTATTTGATTTGAGTTCACGCATTAGAGAACACATTTTGAGTAGAAGAAATATCACAAAAGTTGTTAATTTTTTCATTTGATTCACTATTTTAATTTCCAGGATATGTGCTTGGTTCTTACTTTAAAATTTCAATTCCTCTATTTCCCTTTTCTGGGACACAAATTCCCTCAATGATCTCCGATGCCCAAGTTTTGAACAATAAAGGACATGCTTTGTAAAGAAGCTTTGAGAGAAAGGCCTACAAATACATAGGGCTAATTGTACAGACAACCCAACTCAAGAGTTTCCTAAGAAAGGCAGCAACATGCTTGAAAATGTGGAGTAATGGATAGAGATTTTAAACCATGTATAGGGGGAAGTAAAATTCAGTTTTCCTCATCTTATTTTAGGATGCCTGAGTATGTAAAATAGGTGTAAGAGAGAGTCATTCGAACTTCTACAGAAATACAAATGTCTCTAGTGGATTAAAACATTTAATATATTCATCTTTCTCAGTACATTATGGGTTTTTGAGTTAAAAATCTCTTTAATATTCATGTTTCACCATTTCAATTATCCAGAAAAGATAAAGATCAGTATGGGAAACTACAGATTTGAAGTGTCTTGGCAGATTCATATTACCACAGCTGACAGTGGGAGATTGAAACTTTGTGAATTTGTTTGTATATATAACTGGTTTAATGAAAAAACTATATATGTCATGTAAGCAGTGAGAAATAAGTGATGGGTGATATATATATAAAATTGTGATTTTTTTTGGTAAAAGTATTCAATTGTTTCATTTCTTATAGACTCTCCTTAAGAGAAAAGGTAGATTAAATCATTTGAGAATGATATTCATTTTCTCATGTAAGCAATACATTTGTTTTCTGTCCAGAAAAGCACCATTCTCAAGAATAGACCACAGCTGAAGTCTCTTTACCAATTTCTCACAAACCCAATAGTTTTGTACCAGGGAATTATTCAATTCTTGCTGTATTTTCATTGGATCTGTGTTGGCATTGTGGTCCAAGATGACATCAGAGGATAAGTATTCCTTACGGACATGACAGAAAAAATGATGAACCATGAACTATGTGTTGCATTTGCACACAGGATCCAAGAATTTCATGCTGAATATACAGTTAACAGTCATTTTTTTCTAGAAAGTTTCCCATTCACAAGAGTCAATGTTGCATTTGTTAAAATGTATTCTCTTCTCAGATTTATGTATAACATCTTTTCCTATCCTAATCTTCGTAATACCTGGATAACTACTTCTCACTGGGATATCACTCTACTACGCATTGGACAAAGAGAAAGTTATGCATATTTTGGTGGAGGATTATCTTTTTCTGTTCATGTGGATGAAATTCCTGGATTCAAGCATTTTCTGAGTATGTTCAACCTGCGAAATATCATCATTATAGCTTTATCCAGGATGTGTGGTCTGTATTATTTGAATGTCCATACTTTGATTAGGTTTTGTCAAGGAATTGAGTCAATGTGAACAAAATGGTTCCTTGGACACTCGAGCTCTGCGTGTTTTGGATATGAATACCTCAACCCAGAGTTATAAGATCTATGCTGCTGTGCACACCATCGCTTGGCCCCTTCAAGAAGAGCTGTCACTCAGAGAGGAAGAAGGTTCACTTGTTAAAGGTGCACACATGGCTCCTCTCACAAGAAAATTAGCAGCAGTTTTGATGTGTTCTTCTAGGGCAATTAGCCCTGGCTCATTTTCTCTGTTTTGATTGTGATCTTTATAGTTAGTCTTAAATTGAAGATACAGGTAAAAAGTTTTAAGAAGATTTTATTTTATTATTTTTTTTTTACTAAACACCATTTTATTTTATTTATTTATTTATTTTTTACACAACATTTTTTTTTATTGATGCTTTGTGCATTTCATACATCATTTTCCAATTCAGTTCAGGCATATCTCCCCTTCCCTTCACCCCCACCCCCACCCCAACCGAGATCATGCATTCTACCATGACTGTCCTGCATATCTCTCTCAGTTTTTTTTTCCATTTTTTAGCTATAAGTGATAATCCATGAGTACAAGCATCCTTCATGTATAACCAATTTGCAGGCTGTTGTGCCCAAACACCCACAGCCCCACCTTCCAGCAGGGGGTGAGGGGTTGTATGTTCAATCAGGTTAATCAAATGAGGGTCCAGACTACATTGCTGTAGTTTCACCCTTCACCCCAATCGCAGCCCTTACATTCTACCATGCCCCCTCTTCCGCAGATTATTCCCTGGGCTTAGAAAAGGGGCACAAGTGGATGAGAAGCAGAACAGTCCACTCTCTCTGGAGCTGTTGTCTTGGATTCTGGTCAATTCTGGCTGTTTCCTTTCATGGGCTGACAGTCTGTCCAGGAATAACCTTTCGATCCTACTAATGAAGCACAAGCAATTAGATATATAGGTATTTAAGCAGCATTAATAGTTATGGTAGGTTACTTTGGTATAGACACATATGTTTAGATGAGATGTTGATCCACGAACTACATTTTTTCCTGTTAAATATGACGGGGTCTTACTGTGGCTTATGATATCTCCTAACCTGTAGAGAATGTAAGCTTGTGGCATCAGCCATGGGTCATTCCTCCAAGGAGAGAGCCAATAGCCAATTAGATTTGGGATATACAGGCATATGGCTGCCTCTGCTGCACATTATTTCCAGGCAGGTGAGGTGTAGCTGGTGCTGACGGTGGAGTCTTGCTTGACTCAAGGAGACCCGTATTTGCTTTATTGGTTTAGTGGCCCTTGGTAACACTCTCTGGTATTCCAGAGGCCATCTGTACACTTGCATGTGTGGTCTCAATGCATCTTTCCCATGTTAACATCAGGTCTTCAGCAACAGGGCCTTATCGCCTCTCTTCTTGCAGGTATCCCAGTTTAGAGGCAAGGAGCCTTTACCTTTTGTGGGACCTTAGATCCCCTGGCCAACATCTCCCTGGTGGAATAATCCATTACTGATGTCAGAGCTCCTGTATTGATATATTTTGCTTAAGCGCATAGTTTAAGGACTTTAGTGTTATATTTGGTTCTGAACAGAGAGTAATCCTTTTCACAGTTCTATGTCTATTAGTCAATTAAAGAAGGCAGTTTTACCAGTTTTATAAGAGATTACCTCTATAATAGTTGTCTCCAATTTACAGTTGGAGAGCAACCTCATCATCGTCATATTTCTCCTTGTTCTGGGGGGGAGGCAAGAAAGTCTCTCATATCAAAACCTTTGTGGCACCTAGAAAGTAAGTTTCATCAGGACCCACTATAAATAGTTGTTACACAACAGTGAATTATATCTCCATTTAACTCGGATGCATTACCGTTTTTATCAGAGTCTGTAAACCAATGTTGTTTAATATACACATATTTACTTTTACTAAGTCCTAAAACACCATGTATCCTGTAGACAGTGTCTAGGCAAAACTGGGCACTTGTTGAACTCATGTCAATTAAATATGCATTAATCGAATATACACCAGTGTCCCTCACCCACCCCTCCCCCCTTCCCAATTCACCATTTCGGTCCATTTTCTGATGCAGTCTTTCTGTTGTTGTTCTTTTACTATGCATCCCTCTCCATGAGAAATGTTTATATCTGGGTTATTGGTACTAGCATCCACATATGAGGGACACCATTTGTCGTTTGTTTTTCTGGGACTGTGTTACTTCACTTAACATAATGTCTTCCAGCTCCATCCATTTACCTGCAAAGTTCATGATGTTGTCCCTCTTTACCGCTGCATAGAACTCCATTGTATACATGTACCACATTTTCTCTATCCACTCGTCAGTTGAGGGGCACCTGGGCTGGTTCCAGCTTTTTGCTATTGTGAACAGAGCTGCAATAAACATAGCTGTGCATGTATCTTTGCAGTAAGATGTGTCTTGTGGGTATATACCCAGGAGTGGTATGACTGGGTCAAATGGAAGGCTCATTTTGAGTCTTCTAAGGGTTCTCCACACTGCTTTCCATAGTGGCTGTACAAGTTTACATTCCCACCAGCAATGGATGAGTGTTCCCCTTTCCCCACAACCTCTCCAGCACTTGGTATCATTCATGTTCCTGATCCTAGCCAGTCTTATTGGAGTAAGGTGATATCTCAGAGTGGTTTTAATTTGCATTTCCTTAATTATCAGAGATGTTGAACACTTCTTAAGATGTTTCTCGGCCATCTCTAACTCCTCCTCTGTGAAGTCTCTATTCAGATCTTTGCTCCATCTTTTGAATGATTCATTTGTTTTCTTTCTTCTTTGTTTTTTGAGTAGCTTGTATACTCTGGAAATTAATGCTTTGTCAGATGTATCTGCTGTGAAGGTTTCCTCCCACTCTGTGGGTCTTCTCCTCACTTCCTTTATTGCTTCCTTTGATGTACAGAAGCTTTTGAGTTTAATGAGGTCCCATTTGTCAATTGTCGATCTTATTTCTTGTGCAGCTGCTGTCTGATTTAGGAAGTCTTTTCCTACACCTATGTCTTGTAGTCTGCTGCCAAGCTTCTCTTCTATCACCTCCAGAGTTTGGGGTTTCACGTTGAGGTCTTTGGTCCATCTGGAGTTGACCTTTGTACAAGGTGAGAGGTAGGGGTTTAATTTCATTCTTCTACAAGTGGTGATCCAGTTTTGCCAGCACCACTTGCTGAAGATGCTGTCTTTCTTCCATTGTGTCTTCTTGGCCCCCTTGTCAAATATGAGGTGGCTGAAATTGTATGAGCTCAGGTTTGGATCTTCAGTTTTATTCCATTGGTCAACTGGTCTGTTTTTGTGCCAGTACCAGGCTGTCTTTATGACTATAGCCCTATAGTATAGTTTGATGTCTGGTATAGCGATCCCCCCTGTATTGCTCTTTTCACTCAGGGTTGCTTTGGCTATTCGGGGTCTTTTGTTTTTCCAAATGAAATTGAGGATTTTTTTTTCCAGGCCTGTGAAGAAACTCTTGGGGATTCTGATTGGGATCGCATTAAATCTGTACACTAGTTTGGGTAGGATGGACATTTTTACTATATTTATTTTCCCAATCCATGAGCATGGGAGGTTTGTCCATCTTCTGATGTCTTCCTCAATTTCCTTTTTCAGGGGTTTAAAATTTTTGTTGTAGAGATCCTTGGTGTCTTTGGTTAGGTTTGTTCCTAGGTATTTTATTGTTTTTGAGGCTATTGTGAGTGGGAAGGTCTCCTTGTAGTCCTTCTTCAGTTGCTTGTTGTTGGTGTAAAGAAAAGCTACTGATTTTTCTAGATTTATTTTGTATCCTGCCACTTCACCAAAGTTCTTAATCGTTTCTAGGAGTTTTCTGGTGGAGTTCTTAGCATCCCTTAGGTAGACAATCATATCATCAGCAAAAAGGGATAGCTTGACTTCCTCTTTTCCAATTAGAACTCCTTTAATTTCCTTTTCTTGCCTTATTGCCCTGGCAAGGGTTTCCAACACTATATTGAAAAGGAGTGGTGACAGGGGCAGCCTTGCCGAGTTCCTACCTTTAAGGGAAATGCTTCTGTCATTTCCCCATTAGGATGATATTGGCTGTGGGTTTCCTGTATATGGCTTTGATCCCTTCAGACCAATTCCCTCCAGGACTTTAAACATGAAAGGATGCTGGATTTTGTCAAAGGCTTTCTCCGCATCAATTGAGATGATGGTGTGGTTTTTGTCCTTCAATCCATTGATATGTTTGATGATGTTTATTAAATTTCGTATGTTGAACCATCCCTGCATCTCTAAGACTTTAAGGATGAAGGGATGTGGATTTTTCCAAAGGCTTTTGCTCTGTCAATTGAGACAATCATGTGGTTTTTGTCTTTCAGTCCATTTATGTGTTTTGTGATATTTACCCATTTATGTATGTTGAACCATCCTTGCATCTCTGGTATGAATTCATCTTGGTCATGATGGATGATCTTTTTGACATGGGATTCTATAGAGTTTGCAAATATTTTGTTGAGAAATTGCATCTATGTTCATTAATGAGATCGGCTTATAATTTTGTTTTTTTAGTTGTATCTTTGTCTGGTTTGGGTATTAGGGTGATGCTGGCTTCATGGAAGGAATTTGGAGATATCCTTCTTTTTGTATCTTTCTGAACAGGTTGAGTAGTAATGGTTGTAGGTCCTCATTAGATATCTTATAGAATTCTTCTGTGAAACCGTCTGGGTCTGTGCTTTTTGGTTGGGAGATTTTTTATTACATTTTCAATTTCCTCAAATATTGTGGTTCTGTGTAAGCTGTCAATATTTTCTTGGTTAAGCTTTGGTGGTTTCCATGATTTCAGATATTCAATCATTTCTCTTAGGTTATCAGTTTTAGTAAAGTTTAGGTTTTTATGTATTCCCAAGGGATTTTCTGGTTCTTTTAGATGTCCCTTATGATATTTCTCTTTTCTTTCTTTCTTTTTTTTTGTCTTTTCGAGACAGGGTCTCCCTGTAGTACCAGCTCTCTTGGAACTGACTCTGTAGACCTGTAGACCAAGCTGGCCTTGAACTCACAAAGATCCCCCTGCCTCTACCTCCCAAGTGCTAGGATTAAAGGCGTGCACCACCACGTCCAGCGATATTTCTCTTTTCATCATGAATTCTATTGAACTACTGTTGCTCTTTCTTTCTTTTGGTTAACTGGGCCAGAAGTCTATCTATCGTTTTTTAAATAAAATATTTTTCTTGGTGTTTTGTGCATTTCATACATCATTTGTCAATGGGATACTCTCACTCTAGCTGAAGGAGCAAAGGGTGGATTGATAGTACCCTCTGGATCATGTGGGTGTCCAGCTGGCTGGGTGACTCTGGCCTACCTCTGGGCAGAGTGGGCCAGGTGTGTCTGACTGGCAGGTAACATGCCATGCCCAGGGCAAGATGAGGCCACCTAGTGTTGTGTTCACTTTTTCCCCAGGCATCAATCAGCTATCCTCAGGTTTCTTTCTAAGATCTGGACCCCTATTAGCCAGCATGTGCAGCACGGTGGCACAGCATAGCTTGGGAGACTTGCAGGTCAGAGGTCTGATTTAGATGATCTTAAGCATTCTGCAAAGGTCTGGACCCCTACTGAAATGGTGGGGGTACTAGGCCTGTGGCAGTGAGAGGGGATTCAGATGATCCCAAGGTGGAGGGTTGGGAACGGGAGAACTGGGAAAGCTCACCATTACCCAGAGACTGGATTGAGGCATTCAGGCAAGTTTGAGATATGCAGACCCCCATATGGAGGCCAACTCCAGGCACTTTCAGACAGTCTGGAAAGAACTGGACCCATGCATCATTTGGAGGCCAGCTTCAGGCACTTTGAGACAGTCTGGACCCCCGAATCATTTGGAGGCATTCTCAGACATACTCAGGAAAAAGCTTCCAGGTCAGTTCAGACATGGTATATTACTGAAGTGGTTCCCAAACTAACACATTTCCCTCTGTCTTCCCATGTCTGCTCTTAATCCATTAATCTCTCTTCTCTCTCTCCCCTTCCAAGATTCCTTCTTCCAAATTTTATTTGTCTAGATGTATGACCCCAATAAGCTTTTTTCTAGGCTCTATGTCCTCTCAACACTGTGCATTTGGCTGAGTTGATAGTGGCTCTCATGGGTTCACTCTAATTGAGAGGGTTCCAAGTATTTACCATCCCTCAGACAATAGTGCCTTTATTGCTGCAGTAGAGGTTTACTGGGCAGCTCATCATGGCTGTTAGAATTTGGCCCTGGGTTCTACCATTGACTGATTTGCTCTTATAGTGTTGTGCACATTGTCTGGCATTATGAGTGCTTAACTTCAAATAGAAAGATTCCTTGTCAGTTACTGCTTCATTTATCTAAGTCCTATCCCTGAATTCATGTTTAAGTTATGAATTGTTTTTGATATTTCATTAAGCCACATATTTGTATATTCCTCAGTTTCCATCACAAATTCTTTGATTGTCTATGTTTTCTTTAAGTTCTTTGGTATTGTTTTATTTTAAATTCTGAGTCCAGCTGTTCCTCAGAGAGTTTCTCTTGTAGTGGACTTCTGGAGGAGGAGTGGCTTTTAAGACATGTTCTCTTGTTTTTTCATATTATTTGTGATTTGTGCTACACTTTGGTCATATGGGTGTTTCTTGTTGGTTCTATGACCAGGAGGTACATATGTTTGCCTTTTGTTTAATTGAAATTTAATATGTTTATATCATTAATGTTCTTTTCTTTTTTGAGACCTAGGTGGGCAGGTCTGTCCAGCAGATTTGGAGCTAAGGAAGACCACCTGTCTGCCAAGTCAGACACCAGGGAAATGGAGATTGGTGTCATGTGAAGGGGGAATCAGCCACCTACACTAGGTTGTTTAGGTAGTTGGGGTTAAGGAGTTAGTCCAGTGATGGAATTGGTGCCTGTAGCTATCTGAGGCTGGATGAGAACACTTTCTTATTTTTATCCCTGGCATTTGTTACTTTTCCATTGTTTTTTTAGGTAAGTCTTTCAGAACAAATCTGAGCAAGAGTAGAGAGAGTAGGTACCAATATTTAGTTCTAGATACTAACCTAAAATTTCCCAGTTTTCCACATTTAGTATAATGTTGCCTTTATCATGTGGAAATGTCTTCAATCTTCCTCATTCCTTGAAGTTTATTTATTGAGTGTCTTTTCTGTATCTATTGAGATTATCTTGTGACTTCTATCCTTATGTTTATTTGTACATGTAGTGCATGTTGTGCTTCATTATTTTGAACCAACATTGTGTTAGTGGGATGTATGATTCTATTAGTCTGTTATTTAATTATTTTTATTTAATTTTTATTGTTGCTTTGTGCATTTCATACATCATTTTCCAATTCAGATCAGGCATATTTCCCTTTCCCTCCCCCCCCACCCCATCCCAGATCATGTATTCTGCCATAACTGTCTTGCATCTTTCTCTGTTTTTTTTTCATTTTTTATATATTTAATTTGTTTTGTTAATATTTTATTGAGAATTTTCCATCTATGTTCATCTGGAAAATGGCATGTAGTTTTCTCTTTTTTTGGTACTGTGGCCTTATTCGGTCCTGTGTTAGAGTTTCAAGATATTTCTATTTTTTGAAACAGTTTGAGACACAGTAGTAGTTGCTCTTTTTGACAGGTTTCATAGAGTCGATAAGTAAATCTACCCAGTCTCAGCAGAGATTTCTTGTTTTGGACAGAACTTAACTGTTTCAGTAAGTTCTTTGACCCAGTATTTTGTCACTTTACTTTCATCGATAAAATATGTGTATTTATCTCAGTTCATTACTTTGCAAATTCTTAGATTTAATATTCTGAATGTATTCCAGTATGCTCAGAAGTTTTGGTCTAATTAATTTTATCTTTTCTTTAGATATTTCAGTGGCTTATTATTTTACCTTTGTCTTTCATCCTAAATATTTTTTCATTTATTGAATTTTGTCTGTTGATACTTATTTGGACTTTTGTTTTATTTCAAATGAATTTTATTTTTAACTGAATTTTCACATTTATCAAAATGATACTAAACATATGGGATTAAAAGTCAGAAACTGAATAAGATATAATAATCTCTGCTACATTTCTCCTTACCACCAGAGTCCGATTCCCCAGAAGCAACTCCTCATAGTTGTCTCTTCTTCAATTAACCTCTACCTATTAGTGTCATGACTAGTTATGTCAACTTGACAGGTCTAGAATCACCTGGGAGATGGGCCACTGAGTATACCTATAGAGAATTATCTTGATTATGTTAGATGAAGTGGAAGATCTACCTGCTGGGGGTGGCACCATTTTCTGACTAGCATCTTAGACTGTATGAACAGAGAAAAGGAGCTGAGCAGCCAGCAGGCATCTATTGCTTTCTGTCCATGATTATGGAGGTGACATGGCAGCAGCTTCAAGCCCCTGCTGCCTTGACTTCCCCTCCATGATAAACTTATCTTGAACTGTGAGCTAAAGCAAACACTTCTTCCTTGAGGTGATTCTGGCAGGGCATTTTTAAACTTAGCAACAATAAAAGGAACTCAGACAAATAGATGACACATTTTGTTATTACTGTTTTCCTTTTACTGTAGGAACAATTGCTCCTGCAAAAGAAATGTGCAGAATTAAGCCAACTTATCTCTTCCGTGACAAATGGGCAGTCATTCATGGTACATGCTGATCCACATTTTATACTATATTTTCATTTCCCTTATCGGAATGATATTTTTGTTTGATATATTTTCCTGAGTACCAATAAGCAATTTCTATGCCTCTCAAATATATGCAAATTGTTCTATTATCAAATATGACATCCTTTCCTTCCAGTTGTTGCCTTTATCATTCTGGGTCCTGCACATCTTCTTCCACACCACTCCTTCCTTGATTTGCATCCACTCCTTAGAGAGCACATTTTGAGTAGAAGAAATTTTATGAAGAGTGCTCATTTCATTTTTTATCAGATTGACTATTTTAATTACCAGGATTTTTGCTTGGTTCTTATTTTAGAAAATGAATGCCTCACTTTCCCTTTTCTGGGACACAAATTCCCTCAATGATCTCCCTTGCCAGAGTCTTGAACAATAGAGGACATGCTTTGTAAAGAAGCTTTGAGAAAAATGCCAAGAAATATATAGAATTAATTGTACAGACAATTCAACTCAAGTGTTTCCTAAGAAAGGCAGCAACATGCTTGAAAAGGTGGAAGTAATGGATACAGATTTTTAAATCAAGTATAGGGAGAAATAGCAATCATTTTTCCTAATCTTATTTTAGGATGCTTGAGTATGTAAATTAAGTGTAATAGAGAGTCATTCAAACTTCTACGGAAATGCAAATGTCTCTAGTGGATTTAAAAATATTTAATATATTCATCTTTCTCAGTAGATTATGGATTTGTGAGTGAAAAAATATCCCTTTAGTGTTCATGTTTTACTATTTCAATTTTCCAGAAAAGGTAAAGGTCAGCATGGGAAACTACAGATTTGCAGTGTGTTGTAGATTCATATTACCACAGCTGACAGTGGGAGATTGAAACTTTGTGAATTTGTTTGTATATATAACTGGTTTAATGAAAAAACTATATATGTCATGTAAGCAGTGAGAAATAAGTGATGGGTGATATATAGAAAATTGTGATTTTAGGGGGGTAAAAGTATTGAATTGTTTCAATTCTTATAGACTCTCCTTAAGAGATATGGTAGATTAAATCACTTGAGAATGATATTCATTTTCTCATGTAAGCAATGAATTTGTTTTCTGTTCAGATAAGCTATGGTCCTTATGACATCAGTCTCAGGAATAGACCTCACCTCCAGTCTCTCTATCAATTTCCCACAAACCCAATAGCTCTGTATCAGGGAATTATTCAATTGTTGCTGTATTTTCATTGGATCTGGGATGGCATTGTGGTCCCAGATGACATCAGAGGAGAAGTATTCCTTGGGGATATGACAGAAGAAATGATGAACCATGGACTATGTGTTGCATTTGCACAAAGGATCCAGGGATTTGTGGCTGAACATACAGTTAACGGACAACTTTTTATAGAGAGATTCACATTCACAAGATTCAATGTTGCATTTGGTGACACGTATTCTCTTCTGAGGTTTATGTATGACATCTTTTCCCATACTCTTCTTGGTAATATCTGGATTACAACTTCTGACTGGGATATCAGTCTACTACCCTTTGGACAAAGAGAAAGTTATGTACATTTTGGTGGAGGGTTAACTGTTTCTGTTCATATGGATGAAATTCCTGGATTCAAGGAGTTTCTGAGTAGTGTTCAACCTTGGAAATATACTCATGATATCTTTATCCAGGATGTGTGGTCTGTAGTATTTGAACGTCCATACTTGAAGAAGGGTTGGCTCAGAGAACTGAGTCAATGTAAACAAAATGGTTCCTTGGCCACTCGAGCTCTGCATGCTTGGGATATGAATACCTCAACCCAGAGTTTTAAGATCTACACTGCTGTGCACACCATCGCTCAGGCACTTCATGAGGAGCTGTCACTCAGAGTGGAAGAAGATTCACTTGTTAAATGTGCACACATGGTTCCTCTCACAAGGAAGGTAGTAGTAGTGTTGATGTGTTTTCCTAGGGCAATGGGCTCTGGCTCATTTTCTCTGTTTTGATTCATGATTTTTTCATAGTTAGCCTTAAATTAAAGATGAACATTATAAGCCACCTTTTAAAATGCTCTTATTTTCACTATAATTAACATTTCTATCCTAAACCAATGAAAGATGTTTGAAGAAAGATTATCAGATCCTAAGTGTGTTCAAAGAATTATTTTTTTCTCCTCATTTTTTAAATATATATTTTGTATAAGATTATCAATTATTTTTATGTCTTTTACCAGAATACATTTTTTCATTAATATATTTGTTAGTATATAAACATATCAAACGTTTTCATTCAAGGGAGATTTACAACCAAAATTATAGCTTGTTTTAAGGGATTTTATACTTAATTGTTATCAAAATATCTAATTTTTAATTTAATTTGATTCATCATTTTTTTTATTTTATATATATAAGTGTATTGCCCAAATGTATGTAAGTGGACCTGTGTTGTGCAGTGCTGGTGGAGTTCAGAGACATTTTCAGATCCCTTGGAACTGGAATTAAGCTTCGTTATTAGCAGTCATGTGAGTGCTGAGAATCAACCAGGTGCTCTGGAGAGCACTCAGTTCTCTTAAAGCCTGAGGCATTTCTCTAGTTCTTCACATTTTATTTTGATAAATGGGTCTTTAAAAGGACAAATAGCCCCTGTAACTGGGGCATCATTGTGTATGCCTGCTACACAGTACTCAGGAGACTGAGGCAGGAAGACTGTGATTTTTGAAGCAAACCCAGGTTACACTGAGAGACCCTGTCTTAAAAATCAAACCTCAAACAAAACTGAAATAAAAATAACTTATTTTAAATAAAACTAGTAAATGATGCAGGACTAACTCAATTCATGTCAGCAATACCCTACATTTTCCCCAATAATTGTAATTAACGTTTGGTGTATTAATGTGCATTTTCCACTATGTACAAGAATCCTGCTCCTTCCACATTTTGGCCAATGCCTGTGACTTTTTATCTTACTCATAACTTTAATTATATGATATTTCACACATTTATATAATGAATTTTATGGATTTCCACACCCCATTCTATTCTTTCATTCCCCAACATCTCCTGTGGAAACCCTTCTTTCCCACAAGTCTCCCTCTTACTTATGTGTTCTCTTTGTATATTGTGCTGGATAGCTTTAGTGTCAACTTGACACACCTGGGTTGAGGGAGCCTCAATTGGGGAATTGGCTCCATTGCATTGGCCTGTGACCACATCTGTGGAGTATTGTCTTGATTGTCGAGCAGTGTGGGAAGGCCCAGCCCACAATGAGTGGTGCCACCCTGGGCAGGTGGTTGTATAAGGTATAAGGCGGTGGGCTGGGCATGAGCCTGGGGAGCAAGCCATAGCTTGTGTTTCAGCTCCTGCCTCCAGTTTCCTGCCCCGAGTTCCTGCCTTGGGCTCCTTAAGTGATGAACTGTGACCCAGGAGACATAAGCTAAATAAACCCTTTCCTCCCCAAGTTGGCGTCAGTCAGTGTTTTGTCACAGTAATGGAAGACAAACTACGACATATATGACCCTCTGAATTTATTTAGAGTTTCTTACCTAAATATGGGTGGGAGTTTATTTACTAGAGCAAATGAAGCTTCAGATCACAAAAGTCCTTAGCCTTTTTGAATTTTGATATTAAGCATCTTAACACATAAGAGGTGAAGGCTCATGCTGATCAACCTTCCTCTGAAGATTGATGATGGTGATCATCTTTCATATACTTTGTGACCACATGTAGCACTTTTTTGAGAAACAGTCTATGTATGTATCTTTGTGGTTCCTTGATTTGTTTGCTCTGGAGAAGGCTTTTATTTTGGTGTAGTAATCTTTTCCATTGGTTGAGCATGCTTTCCTTTTTTTCTTACTAATAAAACACAAAGTTCAGGATGCATTCTAAATTACTTTTTAAATTTATGTATACGAGTGATTTCCCTGCATGTATCTACATGTACCTAATTCATGCAGCACAGATGGAGGTCAGATACACTGAAACTGGAGTTACCATCGATTCTTAACTTCCATGAGGTTGCTTCTAATTAAATCTGGGTCGCATGCAAGAGCAATCAGTAATATTAACTTCTGAGCCGTCTCAGCAGCCCCTAGTTGACTATGCATTTGATGACATGTTTTAAAATGTCATTATCTTGCCAGGTGTGCTGGCACATGCTTTTAATCCCAGCACTCGGGAGGCAGAGGCAGATGGATCTCTATCAGATCAAGGCCCATCTGGTCTACATAGTGAACTCCATGGTAGCTGAGACTAAAGGCGAGATCATGCCTCAAAAAAAGACCCCAAAAATGGCATTATCAAACCAATGACATAGAAGGACTTCCCTTTCTTTTATTCTTTGAGTTTTATAGTTTTGGGGTTTTCATGTATATTTATCTTTATTTTATTTTTATCTTGCATAAAAAGATCCACTTGCATTTTTTCACATAACAATTTTTCCAACACCATTTAGAAGAGGCTATCTTTTCCCCTTTGTTTATTGTTGGTGCCCTTGTCAAAGATAGATGGCCTCATATGTTCACATTAGTTTAGTACTTTCTGACCTGTCACTTTGGTCTCTGTATCTGATTTACACTATGTTGGCATTGCTATAGTTTCACATAAATTTGAGATTAGAAAATATGATGCTTATAACTTTTATTTGTCAAGATTGCATGATACATTTGACTTCTTTTTCAAAAAAACCTTTTATTGATTTGAGAATTTCATGCAATGCATTTTGGGATCACCGACCATCTCTCCCACATCCACTCCCACATTGCTAACCTCAATGATTTCAGTTCCTTATTATTTATCTTTTTTGAAATTCCTTTTCTTTTTTTAAACCATTTCTATGATTAATTTTAATGATATAGCACTCAGTGAAGAAACCAATCTAAATCTTATCCAGGCATATAGCCAGGAATAGAAGAAACATCAAAGTCATTTTTAAGCAAGTTAATAATGTGTGTTTTTAACAAGTTTCTAAATAAACAAGTGGTACTGGTTCTCCAAATCATTCTGAAACTTTTTGTTAGTCAATCCTAATAATTCAACATACAAAATTAGAATTAAACATATATGTTTTAATATTTATTCCTTGTTGAGAATTTCAGAAATGTTTATAATTAAACATATTATATCAACTTAAAATATTATTAGTTATTTTAATATTAATTATTTAATATTATTTAATATTAATTATTTAATATTAATCATTATAATATTAAAATATTATATCAACTTTTTAATAATTAAACATTATTATATCAACTTCTATCAACTTCAGACACAGCCCACACTCAGAGATAACAACAAACTAAACTTACAATGTCAGATAACATTTTAGCAATAGTATACAGGTTAATATAATATGTGGGTTAATACTGCATACTGCTCTTCTTGAGAGTTAAAGCACATTCAAATGGATATGAACTGGTTAAATGCAATAAATCCACTCAGTATATATATATAATCACAATTATTGCAAATGGCTACTAAACTTTCCAAAAGTAAGGAAAATGAATACAACGAGATGAAAAGTCCATGATTTTCGGTATGTAAATGATGATTTATGATTTCAGTGCCTGCAACAAATGTACATTTTCTCTAAGATACATGACAGGTTCTTGTACCATATTTCCTACAACTAAGAGTAAACCATATGTTGAGATAAGAATTCCACTTGGTAATACTGCTTTGACCCATTGTCAGATCAAAGTCTATTAAGTCTTTTTTTGTCCCTGAAAATAAATACTTGAGAGAAGCAGTATAATAGAGGGATATTACATTGCTCATATGTGAATCCTAGTAGGGAAGTATGGCAGAATAGCTCACATGGCAGTATCCTCAGCAATAGGTTCATACTGTTCATTTCTTGTGTGCACCCAAAGTTATAGGCAAAGGGTCTTTGTTTGGTTGTTTGCTAATAGCTCCTGGTAGGGCAGCCTAGAGCTGACACTGAAGCCATCACCTACCAATGCTTTTTATTTACATGTAAGGCAAAAATTGCATCCTGGAGGGATCTCATCAGTGAAAAAAACGACTATCCCTCTCCCAGAAGCTATCAGTTGCCAATAGATCCTCTGCTATTGCTGAGACTTCTGTCCTACCACCTCCACACATTTTGGGATTTTTTTTCTACCTATGGTTTGTGTCAATGTTGTGCATACTGGGACAAGTTCTATAGGTTCATATGGGCAACTACTGGTGTCCTGACTATGTATTTTGCTTAGATTCATCTACCACCTCTGGCATTTACAAACACTCTGTCCTTCTTCTGCAATGATCCCTGAGCCATGGAAAGAGATGGGGTGATACACGTGTCTCATTTAGGGCTAAGCCCTCCCTAGTCTCTTATTCTCTACAGATTGTCCAGTTATGGGTCTCTGTGTTAATCACCATCTGCTGCAAGAATAAAAATAAGAATAAGAATAAGCTCCTCGGTAAGAACTGAGTGACACACTCAATTATATCTATAACTATATCTATAGTTATAACAGTAGGTCATAAGGACTCAGTTTATTACCATTTCCACTTAACAAAATAGAAGTAGTAGGTTTCACCCCATGGTCTGTGATCTTTCTAGCCACAGGTTGATAAGAGTGACAGTTATAGACTCCATCTTATTAAGTGGACCATTAATCGAATCAGAAGGAAGTTGAGAACTCCCGTAACATTCATGCCACTAAAACCACAGTGGGTATATTTTCTCAAATACTTGTTTTGGTATCTCACATGATTCACTGGGTTAGGCCAATGATCCCCATTTCTCTGTCAGCAAGACATTTGAATTCTTTGTGCATATCCTTCTCTATATTTTTAAAGATTTTTTCCTTTGTTATTGATGTTTTATGTATTTCATACATCATTTTTCATTTCTGTTCAGGCATATTCCCCTATCCTCTCCCCCCCCCCAAACCATCCCAGATCATGTATTCTGTCATAACTGTCCTGCTTCTTTCTCTCAGTCTTTTTTTATGCTTAGGAATTCACATTTTCCTCCATTAATTTCATATTATTCTAAAATATGGATACATACTCTCCACCCATATACAGTAATTACAGAGTCTGAATAATTGGTGGGTGGATTCTAGAGCCCACTGAGGGATTCACATTATGACAATAGTTGCTTTCAGATAAACCAAATATATAACCATACTGTCATTCAGCTTGCTTTTCATCTGGGGGATTTGGTGTTAGCATCCACAAATGAGGGAAACCATTCTCTGTCTTTCTGGGACTGTGTCACGTCACTCAGCATAAGGGCTTCGAGCTCCATCCATTTACCTGCAAAGTTCATAATGCCATCCTTCTTTACCACTGAATAGTACTTCATTGTGTAGATGTACCACATTTTTGTCATCCACTCATCTGTTGAGGGGCATATGGGTTGGTTTCAGGCCTTCGCTATTGTGAAAAGAGCTGTAATAAACATGGATGTGCATATATCTTTGAGGTAGGATGAGTCTTTGGGGTATATAACCAGGAGCGTTATGATTGGGTCAGGTGGTAAGCTCATTCCGAGTCTTTTAAGGGCTCTCCACACTGCTTTCCATAGTAGTTGTACAAGTTTACATTCCCACCAGCAGTGAATGAGTGTTCCCCTTTCCCCACACCCCCTCCACCATCTGTTGTCTTTTGTTTTCTTGATCTTAGCTAGCCGTACTGGAGTGAGATGATATCTGAAAGTGGTTTTAATTTGCATTTCCTTAATTATTAATGATGATGAACACTTTTTTTTTATTGATGCTTTGTGCATTTCATACATCATTTTCCAATTCAGTTCAGGCATATTTCCCTTTCCCTTCCCCCCCACCCCCCCAACCGAGATCATGCATTCTGCCATAACTGTCCTGCATATTTCTCTCAGTTTTTTTTCCCATTTTTTAGCTATAAGTGATAATCCATGAGTACAAGCATCCTTCATGTAAAACCAATTTGCAGGCTGTTGTGCCCAAACCCCCACAGCCCCACACCTTCCAGCAGGGGATGAGGGTTGTTATGTTCAACAGGTTGATCAAATGAGGCCAGACTACATTGCTGTTGTTTCACCATTCACACCAATAGCAGCCCTTACATTCTACAACACCCTCTCTCCGCAGATTATTCCCTGGGCTTAGAAAAGGGACAAGGTGGATGAGAAGCAGAACAGTCCACTCTCTCTGGAGCTGTTGTCTTGGACTCTGGTCAATTCTGGCTGTTTCCTTTCATGGGCTGATAGTTTTGTCCAGGAATAACCTTTCGTTATCCTACTAATGAAGCACAAAGCAATTGATATATAGGTATTTAAACGCATTAATAGTTATGGTAGGTTACTTTGGTATAGACACATATGTTTAGATAATATGTTAATCAATGAGTTCATTTTTTCCTGTTAAATATGACAGGGTCTTACTGTGGCTTATGACATCTCCTAACCTGTAGAGGATGTAAGCTTGTGGCATCAGCCCATGGGTATTTCTCCAAGGAGAGAGCCAATAGCCACATTGGATTTGGGTATACAGGCATATGGCTGCCTCTGCTGCCGAGTATTTCCAGGGGCAGGGTGAGGGGTTGGTAGCTGGTGTTACGTGGAGGTCTTGCTTGGACACAGCGCAGACCGTATTGATTCTTTATTGGGTTTTGTGTTTAGTGGCTTTTTTAACACTGTCTGCATTCCAGGGCCACTGTACACTTGCATGTGTGGGTCTTCAATACATCTTCCCATTTAACGTCAGGTCTTCAGGCCAGCCAGGGCCTTAATCGCCTTCCTATTCCTGCAGATATTCCAGTTTAAGGCAAGGAGCCTTTAGACCTTTTGTGGGGCACTTAAGATTCCCCTGAGCACAACAACTCCCTGGTAGAAATAGATCCTTACTAATTGTTCAGAGCTCCTGGTTATTGGATATATTTTCCTAAGTGCTAGTTTAAAGGACTTTAAGGTATTATATTCGGTTCTGACAAGAGAATAATCTTTTCACAGTTCTTATGTCTATTAGTCAATTAAAGAAGGCAGTTTTAAACCAGTTTTATAAGTGATTACCTCTATACATAGTTGTCTCCCAATTTACAGTTGGAGAGTGAACCTCATCTCATGCATATTTCTCCTTGTTCTGTGGGGGAGGCAAGAAAGTCCTTCACCATCAAAACCCCTGTGGCACTATAAGGCAAGCTTCACCAGAGACTCATCACAAATAGCTGTCAACATGTAGGGGCCACAGGGGGCCCAATGATCCATGCAATCTGGAGGCATCCCTCCTTTCGATGTTCAGAACGGGTCAACCCCCACAGTTGCATCCCTCTGGCACATCCTACTCAATAGCAAAGCTGTAATTTCCTCTCACACCCGTGCAAAGCTGGTGGAATTGTCCTATTGGAACACAAATTCCCTTCCCATATTAGTTTCACAGATTTGAACTGCAAGGTTTTTGACGAGAAGGTTTCATGGTCTATCTGTACCCCCCCGTTTTTTTTTTATTTTTGACATGAGTCTCCAGAAGACAGTTGTATATAAGAACTATAAATGGAATCAAGGCTCAATAGTTCATCAAATTTTAATCCATGTTGTTTTGGGTGAATTATATGTGATAAACTTGGGGAGCAAACTCTAATTTTTATGTTAAAATCAATCTTAAAAGAAATGCTACAAGTTGATACGTACAACCAAGAAACTATAGAGAACATTTGATATGTTGCCAATCCCAGAGTTAATTGCCCTACCAATATTTTATGTAAAACAAAGGTGGACAACAGCGATTTATATCTCCGCTTAACACTCGGATGCATTACTGTTTTTGCAGAGTCTGTAAACCATGTTGTTTAATAACTCACATATTTACTTTTACAAGTCTAAAACTCCATGTATCCTGTAGACAGTGTCTATGGCAAAACTGGGACTTGTTGAATTCACGTGCAATTAAATATCATTAATCGAATATACACCCGTGTCCTCACTCTCCCACTCCTCCCCTTGCCCAATTCACCATTTCACGTCTCCCTTTTGATGGCAGTCTGTTCTGTGTGTTTGTTCTTTATTGCTATCTCCCTCTCACGAGAAAAATTTTATCTGGGTTATTGGTATTAACATCCACATATGAGGGAACACCAACTTTGTCGTTTGTTTGTCTCTTCGTGGACTGTAGTTACTGTCACTTAACATAATGTCTTCACTCCATCCATGTTACCTGCGAAGTTCAATGATGTGGTCCCTCTTTACCGTCTGCATAGTACTCCATTGTATATACATGTTACGCACATTTTCTCTATCCACTCGTCAGTGTGAGGGGCACCTGGGCTGGTTTCCACAAGCTTTGTTGCTTTTGTGAACAGAGCTGCCACAAACATAGCTGTGGCATGTATCTTGGCAGTAAGATGTGTCTTGTGGGTTATACCCGGAGTGGTATGACTGGGTCAAATGGAAGGTCGTTTTTGAGTCTTCTAAGGGTTCTCCCCACCTGCTTTTCCATAGTGGCTGTACCAATATTTACATTCCCGCCAGCATGGATGAGTGTTCCCCTTTCTGCCCAACTCTCCAGCACTTGGTATCACTTTTGTTCCTTAGATCCTAGCCAGTTTTATTGGGGTAAGGTGATAGATCTCAAAAGGTGGTTTTTAATTTGCATTTCCTTATTATAATAGGGATCGGCGAACATGTCTCTTAAGATGTTTCTCTTTCTATATCCTCACTGCTGTGAAGACCTTCTATGTCGTGAAGTCATTCAGTTTGCTCCATCTTTTGAGTGTTTCATTTGTTTTTTTCTTCTTTGGTTTGGTTTTGAGTAGTTGTATAACCCTGGAGATGTAATGCTTTGTCGATGTGGTCTGCAGGAGGTTCCTGCCCCCTCTGTGGGTTTTCTCCTTCACTTCTTAATTGTTTCTTTTGCATGTACAGAAGCTTTTTTGAGTTTAAAGGAGGTCCACATTTGTCAATATGTTGATTTTATTTCTTGTGCAGTCTGATGTCTGATTTTTAAGGAAGTCTTTTCCTACACCTGTTTTTTTTTTTTTTCTTTTTACATTTTTTTCTATCACCCTCCAGGGTTATGGGTTTCCACATTGAGATCTTTGTCCATCTGGAGTTGACTTTTGTACAAGGTGAGAGGTAGGGGTTTAATTTCATTCTTCTACAAGTGGTGATCCCAATTTTGTCAGCACCATTTGAAGATCCTGTCTTTCCTCCATTGTGTTTCTTGGCCCCCTTGTCAAATATGAGGTGGCTGAAATTGTATGAGCTCAGGTTTGGATCTTCAGTTTTATTCCATTGGTCAATTGGTCTGTTTTGTGCCAGTACAGGCTGTTTTTATGAACTATAGCCCTGTATATAGTTTGATTCTGTATAGGAATCCCCCCTGTATTGCTCTTTTTGCTCGGGTTGCTTTGGCTATTCGGGGTCTTTTGTTTTTCCAATGGAAATTTGAGGATTTTTTTTCAAGCCTAAAATCTGTTTTCATTTGTGTGTGAAAGAAAATTCTTGGGGATTTTGCTTGGGATTGCTACCTGTGTAAATACTGGCTACACAACCCCTTACGGTTTGGCCCTCACCTCTCCGGGAGGTTATTGCGTTATCATTTTTTTTATCATCTCTATATTTTCCCAATCATGTTAGCTTGGGCATTTGAGGTTAGGTTTGTCATCTTCTGATTCTTCCTCAATTCCTTTTTTCAGGGGTTTAAATTTTTGTTGTAGAGCTCTGGTGTCCTTGGTTAGGTCTGTTCCTAGGTTATTTATTGTTTTTGAGGCTATTGTGAGTGGAAGTCTCCTTGTAGCCTTCTTCAGTTGCTTGTTGTTGGTGTAAGAAAGCTACTGTTTTTCTAGTTATTTTGTCTCCTGCCACTTTACCCAAGCTCTTAATCATTTCTAGGAGTTTTTCGGGTGGAGTTCTTAGCATCCCTTAGTAGGCAATCATATTCATCAGCAAACAGGGATACTTGGACTTCCTCTTTTCAATTAGAACTCCTTTTAATTCTCCTCTTGCCTTATTGCCCTAGCAAGGTTTCCAGCACTTATTGAAGAGGAGTGGTGTGACAGGGGGCAGCCTTGCCGAGTTCCACCTTTAAGGGGAAATGCTTCTGTCATTCCCCATTTAGGATGATATTGGCTGTGGGTTTCTGTATACGCCTTTGATTACATTGGGAAGCTCCCTCAGTCCAATTCCCTCCAGGACTTTAAACATGAAGGATGGTGATTTTGTCAAAGGCTTTCTCCACATCAATTGAGATGATTGTGTGGTTTTTGTCTTCAATCCATTGATAGTTTGATGATTGAATTTAGGTTGATATTTCAATGTTGGAACCATCCCTGCCATCTCTGAGATAAATGAATCCAACTTGGTCATGGTGGGTGGACGTGATTTTTTTGATGTGAGTTGTATGCGTTTGCCAGAACTCCTGGGTTAAAGATTTTGGGCATCTGTGTTCAGTTCAGGTGAGATGGGTCTATAGTTCTCCTTTTTGGTTGTTATCTGTTCGCCTGGTTTGGTAGTAAGCGATGGATGCGGCTCATAAAGGGATTCTGGGAGAAGCTCCTCCATTTGTAGTCCTCGAAACATTTTAGTAATAATGGTGTAGGTCCTCTTTTCGAAATATATAGCAATTCTCGCATGAACCATCTCAGGCCTGGGCATTTTTTGGTTGGGAGGCTTGCTTATTACCATCTTCGATTTCTTCCGTACTATTGGGTCTGTTAGATGTCATCTCTTCTTGGTTGAGGCTTTGGGGATTCCCAGGATTTCAGATATTCATATTTCTTCTAGGTTTTCAACTTAGTAGAATATAAGTTTTTGAGGAGTCCCGTATGATTGTCTGGATCTTTCATTGGTCTGTTGTGATATTTCCCCTTTCGAATCACAGATTCTATTGTTTATGATGAGTTGTTCCCTCTTTCTTTGGTTAACTGGGCTAGAGGTCTGTCTATCTTGTTTATTGTCTCAAAACGAAACAACTTTTGGATCATTGATTTTTTGTAATGTTTTCTTTTTCTTTGTGTTTCTATTTCATTGTCTCTTCTCTAATTTTTGTTCTTTCTTTCTTGTCTTATTTGTTCATTTTTGTTTCTTAGTTTTTTTTAATTTTTTTTTTGTTTTTTTTGCTGCGTTATTCACTTGTGCTCTTTCTGTTTTTTTTAAATGTAGGCACTTAGAGCTATTTAACTTCCCCTTAGGATTGACTTTAAAGTGTCCCATCAGATTTGCTGTTGTTGTTTTATCATTGCTCATTCAAGTTCAGGAATGTTTTATTTTCTTTCTTTATTTCTTCCTTTGACCCACTCATTATTCAGGAGGGTGTTTGTTTAGTCCTCCATGTGTTCACTGTAGGTTGTAGGGTTTATTTTGGTGTTATATTGCGAGTTTTATTGCACTGTTGGTCTGATGATAGAATGCATGAGATTATGTCAATCTTTTTTATATTTTGTTGATTTTTTTCCTGTGTCCAGTATACGGTCTATTTTGGGGAATGTTCAATGATGGTGCTGAGTAGAAAGTGTATCTCTCTGTTGTTTGGGTGAAATATTCAGATAGATGTCTGTGAGGTCCATTTGGGTGTATTGTGTCATTTAGTTCAGATGTCTCTCTGTTTATCCTTTGTCCTGTTGATCTGTCTAGGGGACTTAATGGTGTATTGAAGTCCCCTACTATTAGTGTGGCTGGGGTTAATTGTGGCCTTGAGTGTCCTGAAGAATTTTCTTTATAACGTTTGGTGCACCGGTGTTGGTGCATTATATGATTGTGAAATCTCATCATTAATTGTTCCTTTATAAAGATGTAATGGCCCTCTTGTTCTCTTGATTTCTTTTGCTTTGAAGTCTATTTTGTCTGATATTAGAGTACCACACCTGCTTTCTTTTTGGTACCATTCGCCTTGCAATAATATCTCTTCCATCCCTTCACCTTAAGTTGATGGCCTATCCTTGTGAGACTGAGATGGATTTCTTGTAGGCAGCTATAGATGTGTTTTGTTTTCAATCCATTCTCCAGTCTATGCCTTTTTATTTGGGGGTTAGACGCCATTAATATTTAAGGTTATGATTGAAAGATGGATGCTGCTTCCTTTCACTTTATTATCCATTTGGACTTCAAGCTCTGAATTGCTCCTATGGTTTTGTTTTTATTAGTTTTCTTTTCCTAGGTGTTTGAGGATTGTTGCTTCTCTCTTCTGTCCCTTTGATTGCTTCAAGATTTTATGAAGAGTTGGTTTTCCAGATATGTATTCCATCATCTTTTTTATGTCATGGAAGATTTTTCTCTCTCCTTCAAGTATAGTTGACATTTTGCTGGGTAAAGTATTCTGGGTGTTGGCATCCATAGTCCCTTAACACTGGGAATGCTTGTCCATGTTCTTCTTGCTTTCATTGGTTTGAGGCGAGAAGTCGGTTGTGATTCTGATGGGTTTCCCTTTGTATGTGACTTGTTTTTCTTTTGTAGCTCTCAGAATTTTGTTCTTTGTTTTGGGCATCTAGCATTTTAACTATGATATGGCATGGGGTTTTTCTTTTCTGATCTTGTCTATTTGGGGGTCCTATGTGCTTCTTGTATTTGTAGAGTTTGTACTTATTTTTAGTTGGGGAAATTTTCAATCTTATTATTCTGTTGAAGATGTGTCAATACATTCTCTTGGATTCTTCTCCTTCCTCTATTCCTATGATGCGGAGGTTTGATCTTTTCATAGTGTCCACATTTCCTGGTTGTCCACTTTTGTGTATTTTTAAATTTTTTCATAATCTTTATTTGAGCTTTTTAATTGCTCTTGTTATCTTCCAGATCTGATCATTCTTTGTTCTGCTCCTCCATTCTACTTCTGAGGCATTTTCTTTACCTTTCTTCGTGATTGATGTGTGTTCTAATTCCTTTTTCATTTCATCCTGTGTTTTCTTTTAGTACTTCCATTTCCTTTTTGAGCTTCTCAATCTCTTCTTTGGTGCTGTCTCAATCTCTTCTTTGGTGCTCCTTATTTCGTTGGTTGGCTTCCTTTTTCAGTGTTTCTACTTCCTTTCAGAGTTTGTTTTTTTCTCCCTCTATGTTCTTTCTGGAGTTTGTCATTCTGTTCCTTCGTTCTTTCCAAGTTTGTCATGTATCCCTCTAGGTCCTTTTTGAGTTTTTCTGTTTTCTCTTTCGTTCTCTGCATCTTTATTTTTTTCTCCCTCTAGTTCTTTCTGGAGTTTGTCAATCTGTTCCTTTAGTTCTTTCTGATGTTTGTCATTGTATCCCTCTAGGTCCTTTTTGAGTTTTTCATTTTTTCTCTTTAGTTCTCTGAATTCCTCTTTATGTTCTTTAATTTCTCTGCATAGGTCTGCATTATTCCTCTAATTCTGTTCCTTGGGACTCCTCCAAGGGTTTCCATTATTAGCTATCTCCTACTGGTTTGGTGTCGGCTGATAGCAGGGGATTTTTCCTGTGCCTTCCATGTTTTCTCCTTCTCGTGTTCCTGGCAGTGGGCGTTCTTTCCTTTTGTGGCTCAATCACAAATAACCTTTCACTATGTTAGGGGATGGTTTTACTTTCCTCCTTGTAGAGATTGCTTCTCCCCCCCCCTTTCCTCCGCCTTGTTTATGGGAGTTTGACTTGTCTAGTTTTTCATTTTGTTAAAACCACCTTCTCTTCTTGTCCTGAAGGTTCTCCAAAAAGGCCAACTCTGGATTCTTCCACCAACTGGGGGAGGGGGTGAATTTTGCCTGACTTAGCCCGCACCCCGGCCTCTGGCAAAAGGTGCAGACCGCCCACTAGCACGCGGACCTCTGGCGGCCCCGGCGTGCGCGAAAGAAAAGACGTAGGGCGCGGTCCCGCCCAAAGGACCCTTCCTGCGGCAGATGCCTGCCCAGGTAATTCTCCGCCCGCAAACAGTGCAGACCAGACCACTAGTGTGCAGGACCCTCTGGCCCCGGCGTGAGCGAAAGAAAGATGTAGGGCGGTCCCGCCCATGACCCCTTCCTGCGGCAGATGCCTGCCCAGGTAACTTCTCCGGCCTGCAAAAAGGTGCAGACCAGACCACTAGCGCACAGGACCCTCTGGCCCCGGTGTGCGCGAAAGGATGAACACGTTTTAAGATGTTTTTCAGCCACCTTTCATTCCTCACTGTTTAAGACTCTGTTCAGCTCTTTACTCAATCTTTTGAGTAGGTCATTTGTCTTCTTACTTCTTTGTTTTTTGAGTAGTTTATATATTCTTGACGTTAATGCTCTGTCATATGTGTCACTGGTAAAGATTTCTTCCCACTCTGTGGGTTTTCTTTTCACCTCCTTGATTGTTTCTTTCACTGTACAGAAGCTTTTGAGTTTTGTGAGGTCCCAGTTGTCAACTCTTGACCTTACTTCCCATATGGCTGCTGTCTGGTTTAGAAAGTCTCCTCCTACACCTATGTCTTGTAGGTTGTTGCCAACTTTTTCTTTTATAACCTTCAGGGTTTCAGGCTTCACATTGAGATCTTTGATCCACTTGGAGTTTATTTTTCTACAGGGTGAGAGGTGGGGTTTAATTGTGTTCTTCTACAAATGGTGATCCAGTTTTGCCAACACCATTTGCTGAAGATGTTATTCCTCCATTGAGCTTTTTTGGCCCCTTTGTCAAATATGAGGTGGCTGAAGTTATATGAGCTCAAGTTTGGATCTTCAGTTTTGTTCCATTGGTCAATGTTTCTGGGTTTTTTTTGCCAGTACCAGGCTGTATTTATTAATATAGCCCTGTAATATAACTTGAAGTTTAGTATTGCACTTTTCACTTAGGGTTGCTTTAGCTATATGGGGTCTTTTGTTTGTCCACAGGAATTTAAGGATTTTTTCTTTTTTTTTTTTGGTCTTTCTGAGACAGGGTCTCCTTGTAGCCCCAGCTGTCCTGGAACTCGCTCTGTAGACTAGGCTGCCCTTGAACTCACAATGATCTGCCTGCCTCTGCCTCCTGAGTGCTAGGATTAAAGGCCAAGGTCTTTTTCTAAGTCTGTGAAGAAGCTCATGGGGATTTTTATTGGGATTGCATTGAATCTGTGTATATTAATTTGGGTAGAATGGATATTTTCACTATATTAATTTTTCCAATCCATGAGAACGGGATGCCTTTCCAACTTTTGATGTCATATTCAATCTCCTTCTTCAGGGTTTTAAAATTTTTGTTGTAGAGGTCTTAGGTGTCTTTGGTTAGGTTAATTCCTAGGTATTTTTTGAATTTTGCAATTTGGAGGGTCTCCTTTTTTTCCTTCTCCAATTGCTTATTGTTGGTGTAAAGGAAGGCTACTGATTTTTCTATGTTTATTTTGTATCCTGCCAGTTTAGTGAAACTTTTATTGGTGTCTAAGAGTTTTCTGGTGGAGTTTTTAGCATCCCTTAGGTAAAATATCATATCACCTGCAAAAGGGATACTTTTACTTCCTCATTTCCAATTAGTACTCCTTTAATTCTGCTTTCTTGCCTTATTGCCCTAGCGAGCATTTCAAGCACTATATTGAAGAGAAGTGACGATAGTGGGCAGCCTTGTCATGTTCCTGCCTTTAAGGGGAATGCTTCCAACTTTCCTCCATTTAGGATGATGTTGGCTGTGGGTTTCTTGTATATGGCTTTGATTACATTGAGGAATGCTCCCTCCAGTCCAATTCCCTCTAAGTCTTTAAGCATGAAGAGATGCTAGATTTTGTCAAAATCTTTCTCTGCATCAATCAGGATGATTGTGTGGTATTTTTCTTTAAGTCCATTTATGTGTTTTATGATATTTATTGATTTATGTATGTTGAACCATCACTGCATCTCTGGTATGAATCCAACCTGGTCATGATGCATGATCTTTTTGATGTGGGTCTGTATGCGATTTGCAAGTATTTTGTTGAGAATTTTTGCATCTGTGTTCATCAAAGATATGGGTCTATAGTTTTCTTTCTTGTTTGTGTCTTTCCCTGGTTTTGGTATTAGAGTGATGCTGGCTTTGTAGAAGGAGTTTGGGATATTTCCTTCTGTCTCTATCCTTCTGAAAAGTTTGAGTAGCAATGGTTGTAAGACCTCTTTAAGTGTTTTATAGAATTCTGCTCTGAAGCTATCTGGGCCTGGGCTTTTGTTAGTTGGGAGGCTTTTTATTACATCTTCAATTTCCTCAAGTGTTATGGGTCTGTTTAAACTGTCAGTCCCTTCTTGGTTAAGGTTTGGAGAATCCCAGAATTTCAGATATTCATCCATTTCTCTTAGGTTTTCAAATTTAGTAGAGTATAGGTTTTTGAAATATTCTCGAATGATTGTCTGGATCTTTGCTTTATCTGTTGTGATGCTTCCCCTTTCATTGTAAATGCTATTGATTTGGAGTTGCTCTTTCTTTCTTTTGGTTAACTGCACTAGAGGTCTGTCTATTTTGTTTATCTTTTCAAAGAACCAGCTTTTGGAATCATTGATTTTTTTTTGTAACGTTTTCTTTGTTTCTATTTCATTGATTTCTTCTCTGATTTTTGTTATTTCTTCCTGTCTGTTGGATTTAGGATTTATTTGTTGTTGTCTTTCAAGTGTTTTTAGCTGCAGTGTTAGATTGTTTACTTGTTGTCTTTCTGTTTTTTTAATGTGGGTACTTAGGGCTATTAATTTCCCTCAGGACTGATTTTAATATGTGCCACATGTTTTGATGTGTTGTATTGTCATTTTCGTTTAGTTCCAGGAATGCTTTTATTCCATTCTTTATTTCTTCTCTGACCCACTCATTGTTCAGTATTGTGTTGTTTAGTTTCCATGTGTTCTTATAATTACCCTGGTGTTGATATTGAGCTTTATTGGACTGTGGTCCGATAGAATGCATGAAATTATTTCAATCTTTTTGTATTTTTGGAAGTTTCTTCTGTGTCCCAGTATGTACTCAATTTTGGAAAATGTTCCATGGGGTGCTGAGTAGAAAGTATATTCTCTGATATTAGGGTGGAATATTCGGTAGATGTCTGTGAGGTCCATTTGGTGTATTGTGTTGTTCAGTTCTGATGTCTCTCTGTTTATTTTTGTCCAGTTGACCTATCCAGGTGGCTCAGTGGGGTATTGAAGTCTCCCATTATTAGCATACTGGGATTAATCTGTGTCTTGTGGTCCTGAAGGATTGTGTTTATAAAGTTCGGTGCACCAGAGGTTGGTGCTTAAATATTTAAAATTGTGAGATCTTGGTTAATTGTTCTGTTGATAAGGAAATAATGGCCCTCTTTGTCTTGTCTGATTAATTTTATTCTGAGATCTATTTTGTCTGATATTAGAATAGCCACTCCTGCTTGCTTTTTGATACCATTTGCTTGGAATTTTTTTTCCATCCTTTCACTCTAAGGTGCTGTCAGTCCTTGAGGGTGAGATGGGTTTCTTGGAGGCAGCATATAGATGGATTCTGTTTTCTAATCCATTCTTCCAATCTATGTCTTTTGATTGGGGAGTTTAGACCATTAATATTTAAGGTTATTATTGAGAGATGTGTGTTGTTTTCTTTCAACTTATTTTTGTTTGCATTCTTGGTCTAGGTATGTAATTATTCTGTTATGCTTTTGGTAATTTTTCTCTTGGGTTGCTTAAAGATAGTTGCTCCTTTCCTCTGTTCTTTGAATTGCTTCAAGTATTTTCTGAAGTGTTAGGTTTTTGTTGACATATGTTCTTTCATTTTGTTTATGTCCTGAAAGATTTTTCTTTCTCCTTCAACTATGATTGACATTTTTGCTGGGTATAGTAATCTGGGTTGGCATCTAAAGTCATTTAATATTGGAAATACTTTGCTCCATGTTCTTCTGGCATTCATGGTTTGCATTGAGAAGTCAGGTGTGATTCTGATGGGTTTCTCCTTGTATGTAACTGTTGTTTTTCTCTTGTGGCTTTCAGAATTTTGTCCCTGTTTTGAGCATCTAGTGTTTTAACTATGATACGATGTGGGGAATTTCTTTTCTGGTCTTGTCTATTTGGTGTTCTATGTGCTTTTTGTTTTTCTATGGGTTTGTCTTTTTTCAGTTTTGGGAAGCTTTCTTCTATTATTCTGTTGAAGATCTGATCAATACCATTCTCTTGGGATTCTTCTCCTTCCTCTATCCCTATGATGCGGAGGTTTGGTCTTTTCATGGTGTCCCACATTTCCTGGTTGTTCCACTCATGTTTTTTTAAAATTGTTCATAATCTTTACTTGAGGTTTCCAGGTTTTCTGTGTTATCCTGTAGGTCTGATATTCTTTTTTCTGCTTCTTCCATTCTGCTTATAAGGCTTTTTCCCATCCTTTCCTGCTGATTGGATGAATGTTCAATTTCCTTTTTTGTTTCATCCTGCGATTTCTTCAGTATTTCCATTTCCTTTTCGAGTTTTTCTTTTTTTCTTGTAGCTCCTTGCTTTGTTGGTCAGTTTTTTTTTCCTTTCAGCCTGAGATCATTTCAATGTTTCCACTTCCTTCTGGAGATTGTCATTCTCTCCCTCTAGTTGTTTTCGGTGTTTGTATTTCTTTTCCTCTCGTTATTTTCTGAGTTTATCAATCTCTCCTTTTAGTTATTTCCGGAGTTTATCATTCTTTCCTTCTAGTTCCTTCATGAGTTTTTCGTTCTCTCCCTTTAGTTCTCTGATTTGTTCTTTATAGTCTTTGAATATGTCTGCAATTGTTCTTCAAAGGCAGGTATCTGGGTTCCTTTTCAGAGAGATCTTGTTGTTGGGATCTTCTACAGGAGGGGTTAAGTTCAGTGGGGATTTATTTTGAACTTTTCCCATATTGTTGTTTTTCCATTGTGTTTTTGGCATATGTATTGTTGTTGTTGTTTTTCCCCCCTTGGTTATTTGTTTGCCTTTTGTTGCTAATCTCAAATGTTGCTATGGGGAATTGTTTGGTCACTCCGTTTGCTTCCTGTTGGTTTCTTCCTCAGTTTTGGCTATGCAGCCTCCAATCACTGACACTGCTGTATCTTCCCAACAACTTTAAACCACAGCACCAGCAGTTTACACTTTCCACCTCAGTATCAGTAGCTTGAACAGGATTGGGGATTGAATCCTTTGGCCCACGCACCAGTCTCTACCTGGACAGTTGAGCACAGATAGTGTGCACCACTAGCTGACCTTCTACCCACATACACAGTTCCTCTCTATTGTCCTAGCGTTGGATGGCACCTGCCAAGGTGGGCAGCTATCCGACCACCTACACAACACATACATGCCTTGGCGGCTGGGCGCAGGTAGTGTCCCTTCTCCATATTAATTTAAGGAATTGTTAATCCAGGAGAAAGTATCACTAAATTTTTAGAGAATGTCTTCATATGTAATTCATTTTGTTAATGTGTGCATTTAAACAACACTAACTCTTACAATCCATGACTGTGATATTTCTCTTTGTGTCTTCCACTTATTTATCATTTACTGCAAGGACATTTTATCTCCTTGGTTTAGTTTATTCCTAATTGGTAATCATAGAAATCCCTGTTTTAGTGTCCTGGGATCTCAGGTTTAGCTCAGATCATTCACTCCCTTGTACTTATCAGACTTGTGAGTTCTGCAACTTGAGCATTACCTGTAACATTCCAGCTCCCAGGCCTTGCTTTGGCAAGTGCATTCACACATGCCCTCTACACCAGTGTGTTCCTTGACCCCAGCATTCCACGCCCATAGTTCAACTCTTCTTGGTCTACTTCAGCTCATCCACCCCCACACTAACCAGTCTGTTGGGTTTCCAAACACCAGAACACTCTCTCTCCACTCTCCTAGACTCCCAGGCCCAGCTAATGTCCTGCTACCTTTGCATGGATCCAACTTGCTAGTGCTTCAAAATGACCCCTGTCATTATGCCATACCCATAATCTAAGGGATGGCTATGGTTGTACCACCTTTAAATCATTCCAGACAGACCCAGTCAAGAGAAACATCTTGTACGTTTTCTTGGTCCACCAAATTGGAATCACTCACATGCCTCCCATCCAAAAATCAACACTGAATTC
The DNA here is from genome assembly GCA_009823505.1 of Rhizomys pruinosus. Taxonomy (NCBI): domain Eukaryota; kingdom Metazoa; phylum Chordata; class Mammalia; order Rodentia; family Spalacidae; genus Rhizomys; species Rhizomys pruinosus. The sequence goes on from VZQC01004771.1 coordinate 1,610,610, forward strand.
TCTGCCTGTCAACATATCAATCAGCCACATGACTCATCACACTGCAGGACTGAGCGGAGTCTATCCTGGAACCCGAGGTTCAGAAGCTTCACCTCTCTCTGCTGAACTTAGAGCACTTCTCACACTCTATCACACATTATCAGACAGTGCCTCTTTAACTGAACACCAGACACATTTGTTTGAGCCACAACCTAACAAGTTTGGGTAAAAAAATCAAAGATCCACACACCCACTACACAACAGAAAATAAACACTACCAAAGATATAACACCAAGTGCCTATGTCCTGCCACAAAACAAAAACTTGAATTTCCAAGATAATATGTGTCTTTCAGAAGTTAACACCTACATCAGAATGTTTCCAGAGAAAGTTCCTAGGTGGTGCAGAAGACAATGATTTCAAAGAGGTAATTATAAATCTGTTTAAGGAATTCATTAGAATTATGAATAATAGACTGAATGAAATGACTGGCTTAAGGTTGTAAACCTTTAGTCCCAGGGCTTAGGAAGCAGAGGCAGCAGGCCTGTGAAACTTAGGCCAGCCTGGGCTACATAACATAGCAAGATGCAGGGAATGTGGCTACAGGCAGACACTGTCAGGAAAAACAAATCAGTAAAGACTGAATAAAAACCATGAGAAAACAAACACTTATATGAAACAATTAAATTTTAAGAAATTAAATTAGAATTCAATATAGAGATACAATCTCAGAATGAAAGCCAAACTGAACTGGGAATATTTTGGTCCAGGCCCTTCTGGCTTTCAAAATTTGTATTGGAAAGTCAGGTGTAATTCTGATGAGTCCTCCTGTATATGTAACATATTGTTTTTCTCTAGCAGCCTTTGGTATCCTTTTTATGTTCTGTATATGTAATGCTTTTAGTATAATATGCTGTGGGGATTTTCTGTTCTGGTCATGTCTAGTTGGTATTCAATATGCTTCTTGAATTTCTTTACGTAAATCAATTCTTTTGGGGGAAGGGTAGATTTTTCGTTGTTTTGTTTGTGGTTTATTTATTTTTTACTTGCATGCATGTTTTAATGTAATTTTTGAAGGTTATATAAGAATTTATTATAAAATTTACAATAAGTTTACAATGTAAACTATACATTATTATAATATTTCAATAACTCAGGGATTCTGCTGAAATTATTCTATAAAGCTATCAATACTTTTTAAAAATTTTATAGTATTCCAATATATGCATATACACACTCCACATGTAATTAAATATTAAAAATTCTGAAAATAAACTATAGGTTGATTCCTAAACACATTTAGAGATTCACATTTTAACAGTAAATTTGCATGCAGGTATAAAGTCTTGTAACTTTACATTCTTACATTCTTTTTTTAGAATATGACTACATATCCTCCATCTGTATATGGTAATTACAATGTATGAGTATAACTGGGAGGACAATTCTAGAGCCCATTTATATATTCACAGTGTAATAGCACAGTTGCTTTCAGACACAATGAAATATAATAATAAAGTTGCTCAGTTTGCCTGCCAACTGGGGATTTGGTGTTAGCATCAACAAATGAGGGAAATCATTGGCCTTTTTTTCTGGGACTGTGTTAATTCACTTAGTATAATTGCTTCGAGTTCCCTCCATTTACCAGCAAAGCTCATGATGCCATATTTCTTTACTGCTACATAGAACTCCATTGTGTAGATGTACCACATTTTTGTTATCCAGTCATCAATTGAGGGGCATTTGGGTTGGTTCCAGGTCTTTACTATTGTGAAGAGAGCTGCTATAAACATAGCTGTGCATGTATCTTTGCAGTAGGATGCATCTTGTGGGTATATACCCAGGAGTGGTATGGCTGGGTCAGGTTGCAGGCTCATTTTGAGTTTTTAAGTGTTCTCTACACTGCTTTCCACAGTGGTTGTACCACTGTACATTCCCACCAGCAGTGGATGAGTGTTCCCCTTTCCCCACAACCTCTCCAACATTTGGTGTCTTTTGTTTTCTTGATCTTAGCTATTCTTATTGGAGTGAGATGATACATTAGTGTGGTTTTAATTTGCATTTCCTTAATTATTCATGATGTTGAACACGTTTTAAGATGGTTCTCAGCCATCTTTACTTCTGCACTGCTAAAGTCTATGTTCATCTCTTTTCTCTATCTTTTGAGTAGGTCATTTTTTCTTTCTCCTTTGTTTTTTAAGTAGCTTATATATTTTGGATATGCTTTGTCTGATGTATCAGTGGTGAAAGTTTTCTCCCACTCTGTGGGTTTTCTCTTCACTTCCTTGATTGTTTCTTTTGCTGTACAAAACTTTTACGTTTGATGAGGTCCAACTTGTCAGCTGTCTTCCTTATTTCCTATGCAGCTGCTGTTTGGTTTAGAAAGTTTTTTCCTAAACCTGTCTTGTAGGTTGCTGTAAGTCAATTCTTAATTGAGGGAAGTTTGTGTTATAATCCTGTTGAAGATCTGTTCAATGCCACTCACCTGAGATTCTTTTCTTCTTATGCCTATAATTCATAGATTTTGTCTTCTCATGTTGTCGACATTTCCTGCATATTCCATTCTCATGTTTTTTTTTTTTTTACATAATCTTTGCTTTAGGACAAATCAACTTTAGCACCCTGTCTTGATATACTCTTTTCTGTTCCATTCGTTTTGCTTGTGGAGCTTTCTGCCATTGTTTTCAATTGGCTTATTAAGTTTGGATTTCATGTTCATTTCTGTTTCCATTTTCCTCACTATTTCTATCTCTTCTGTGAGTTCGGTTTTCAAGTTGTGTTTTTTTTTTTTTTTTTTTATGTTCATTAAGCCCTATATTTCTATATTCCTGAGATTCCATCACAAGTTATTTAAGTTGTCTGTGTTTTCTATAAATTCTGTGATCATATTTATAAGTGTTCTTTAAATTCTGAGTCCAGCTGTTTTTCAGAGTCTTTCTCATTGTAGTGTACTTCTTCTATAGAGGGTGGGTTTTGTTTGTGACATATTATCTTGATTTTTTTATTTATGTTTTCACACTGCCATTTGAGCATATGGATATTCTTTGTTGGTTATCTGTCTAGTAGGCACTTCTGCTTGGCTTTTGTTTAATTGAATTCTGGTATGTTCATTTTGTTAATGTAGCTTGGTTACTTTTTGTTACAAGTCTTAGGTTGGCAGGTCTGTCCAGCAGATCAGGAGCCAAGGAAGATGGGGTTTCACATCATCTGAGAAGTTCTTAGCAATATGTGCTAAGTCAGAGGTCTAAGGTGGAAGATTTGGTGCCTGTCTGTGTCCAGCACTGGCAGGATCAGGGTGGGGAGGATGAGAAGAACTGAATAGAGAGGAAAGCAGGTTCAGTAGGCCTCAGGTGAGATGGGGTTTGGGGTCACCTGAAATGTCTCATTATATCCTCTGCTGTCGTTTGTAAATAGTATGTTTAAAATACAAAAATACAAAAATTTAAAAATGAGTATCTTTAACTCATCATTATTACAAAAGAGCAAATTTGTAATGATAAAATAGTCTTCATTTGCATATTTTTTGCATTTAGTACTTCTAATATACCGTTCTACAGTCCTCTATCCAGAAAGATTATTTGTCGTTTTCTTTTTAAGTATAATTTTTATTTTTCAATTTTTTACCTTTTTAGAATAGATTTTATTTATTTGAAAATTTTATAGATGCATACAAAATTCCTTCATTATACCCACCCTTTCTCTCCCTTTCCATCTACACTGAGTAATATCTGTCACATCTCTCTTAACAGCTTCCCTTTATATTTATATATTGACTTTTTTAACTTTTGAGTCCAGTTAGTGCTGTCCATATGCACACTGGTGTGAGGTTATTCACTGGGGGATGGGGACCATATCAGTTGTCATGAAAGTTTCTGCTGAGTAATCAGCTGAAATCAGGCTCTGCAGGGCAGGTCCTTGTATGTAACTATTTTATTTTCTCCTGCTGTTTTCACAATAATCTCTAACTTGTGAAACTTGATGGCCATGTGTCTCTGTGAAGTTCTTCTGGGAATAAATCTGTTTGGGGGCCTACTACATTTTCAATGCCTAAATATTCCCATTTCTCTTCAAAAGAAAAGCTTTTCTATATCCTGTCCTTATATAAGTGACCGAAATCTCTTTGCCTCTTTTCTCCTAAAACTCAAATGATTCAATGTGTTCTTAATAGTGTCCAACAGCATGGCAATATTCCACTCCACTCTCTTTCTCCTCTTCTCCACTAAGGTCAAGTGACTTTTTGGTTGTTCATTGACTCTTTTTCCTGCTTAGCAAGTCACTTGACACAACTGTATTTTCATTTCATTCATTGCATTTATCACTTCTAGAATTTCTGCATCATTATTTTATGTTCATCTAGTTTGTTCATGTATTTTTTCATGTACTTTATCATGAATATCATTAAGGTAGCTGTGTTTTTTCATAGATAGTATGATTCCTTAAGACCATTATTTTGAATTACTGTAAGGCATTTCATAGGTTTCTATATCTTCATGGTTATATTGGCAACACTAGGTGGTTCCATGGGTTTAAAAAGAAGCCATTTTGAAAGTGGAGTCACCTGCCCCTGCAGTGAAACATGGGTCCTATGCAAGATCAGCCAGTACTCTTAAATTCTCAGCTATCTTTGCACACTTTATATGGTGTTATTTTAATGAATTTATTCTTCATAATTTCATACATTTATACAAACTTTCTGATGAAATTCAAGCCATCTAACCTTTATCTCCCTGTGCCCCAGAGACTCCATCTTTCCTCACATCTCTATGTTATTTTTATGTCTGTTTCTTTTGGTTTTGATTTTGCTTTTGCTGCATGAGCCACTGGATTAACAAATTTAGGGCATGGAGCTGCCCACTGGGGCAAATGTAACAAAATCAATGGCTATATCACAGAGGAAAATGACTTGACCTCCCCAGAAGCTCTTGACTTCCAGTTTCTCCCAAATAAGGAACTGGTTACCATGATCTCTTTCCTTCCACCCATCTGTAACTGGATGATTATGGGCTCAGTCTTATACAGGCTCTACATTGGAAACCATATGTTTTATGATTACATTAGTACCACAGCCATGTTATGTCCTTAAAATGGTGTTTCATGGGCCTCCCCTCCATTATCTGGTTCTTGTATTTTCTCTACTCTCTGTTTCCCAAGGTGTTCCCTGAGATTTCTGCCACAATCATCCCAATGAATTTGTTGAAATGGGTAACTCATTTAAGGCTGTACTCTCAACAGTCATTTGTTCTCAAGAATCTCAACCTGTGGGGTCAGTGTCTTTGTTCAATGTCTTTGAGTCACACGTGATCGCCTTCCACACCTTGTCCTTCCCTTTCTGGCTCAGCTCCAGAAACTGTCTTCTGCCAGCAGACTGACAGTCTCTAGGCTCTGCTCCTACAAGAAGGGGGAGGGAAAACTGCTGGAAGTCACCCATAGAATGGAATGAACTCACACACACGCGTGGAGAGCCAGAAAGGATAGGAGCTCCGTTTATTTTCTGTCAGTGAGGTCTTATATTCAAGACTACTGTGCTTTGGGCAAGGAAGTGGGGAGCAGGCAGAAGGGAGGGGTGAGCCAACTTGATTCTAATCGGGGAGCTGCAGAGCTCCAGTTTGTGCAACAGGTACCTAGAGGTGTGACATTTTGCTCAATGCCTCAAGGGAAGGGGCCTGGAACTTTGCAGAGGTAGGGCAAAGCAAGAATCATTGTAATATCCCGAATCTTCCTGCTACAGATAACTCTGAATGCCCACAGAGATATCACATAACTGGAGATCTCCCAGGACAGGTCTTACAAGTTCTCGCTTCAAGCCACACACAAAGCTTCATTCCCACATCCCATCCTTTGTTTTTTAATTAAAATGGAACAGTAAAGTCAAGGTCCTCTAGGGAGTCCGCTGGGATGGCCTGGTATAATACTGGAACAGTCTTTGCTGCAACCTCAGTGAATGTACTGATTTGGTTTTTGATGAACCCGAGGACACAGTGTGAGATAGTCAGAAGGACTTCTAGGGTGAAAATGGGTCCCAGCAAGGGAAGTAGCCAGGAGGTCAGGGGCTTGAAAAACCATGGGACAGAAACTTGTGGGGAGTATCTATCACAGAGTTATTTCCCGAGATTTTTTTAGGGTTTTAACATTTTGCTCGACAATACCAGAGTCATTTAATTAAAAACAATATTCCTCCCCCAGGAACATGCAGGTTCCCCCATTTTCTACAGTTAACAAGTCCAGGGCTCACTGGTTCTGCATCACCACCTCGGTCAGAGAAGTTATCTGCCTCTGGAGTGAATCAAGGCTGTTTGTTGTGGACGCCATTGCTTCATCAAGCTTAGTTTGGAAGTCCACTTCCATGCTATAAACCTTCGCTAGGGCTCCACCCGGAGCTCCCATCGCTGCTGTGGAGAGAGCTATTACTAGGCTGACCAGAATCAGGATGAAAATCTCTCTCTTTAGAATGTTTGGGTCCAGTAGCAGCATCCAAATGACTTCCTCCTTCTCATAAAGGAAGAGATGAGGGGTGATAATTATGGGCAAACGAATTCCAGAACCAGTAGCATTTTCACAGAAGGGTGCACTGCCATCACACCAGAGAAAAAATGGTGATTTGACACATAGGGTCCTGTCAAGAGGGACACTTCAGAGGCACCTGGGGACTGGGGCTGCTACAGCTCTCACTAAAAAAATGCGAAGTGTAGTCAGTCCATCAAAGAGAGGAATGCCATGAAGCACTGTCTCTGTTTCCATGGGAGCAGATTCCTGTTAAGAGGTGTTAGAAGGAATGGCAGTGAAAACAGGGCGTGTGAGGAATGCATAGAAAAAAAAATTAGGAGACATTAGGGTGGGTGGTGTAACTGAGATCTCTGGCGTATTCAATGTACTGAGGCCAAGTTACAGTGGACTGCAGCTTTCCTTCCATTTTGGATTCCTCTAACAGAATGCAGGATTGAGTGTTGATGGGTTGAGGAGCTAGAACAAGCTGGCAAGAGATACGGATATCTGCCTCAGGGTACCAAGCATTGTCGTAAGTGTAGAGTTTTCCCTGTACTCCAACTCTCCAGTACTCACTTCAGGGATCCTGTATATTAATTTTATTTTATTTTTTTTTCTGTATATTAATTTTATTTATTTTTTTTAATTAGTTTTTATTGATGCTTTGTGCATTTCATACATTTTTCCAATTCAGTTCAGGCTTATTTCCCTTTCCCCCCCCCCCCCCCCCCCCCCCCCCCCAGATCATGCATTCTGCCATAACTGTCCTGCATCTTTCTCTCATTTTTTTTTTTCATTTTTAGCTATAAGTGATAATCCATGAGTACAAGCATCCTTCATGCAAAACCTATCTGCAGGCTGTTGTGCCCAAACACCTACAGCCCCACCATCCAGTGGTGACAGGTTGTTTGTTCAATCAAGTTGATCAAATGAGTGTCCAGACTACATTGCTGTAGTTTCACCATTCACCCCAATCGCAGCCCTTACATTCTACCACGCCCCCTCTTCCGCAAGTTGTTCCCTAGGCTTAGAAAAGGGGCAAGGTGGATGAGAGGTAAAACAGTCCACTCTCTCTGGAGCTGTTGACTTGGACTCTGGTCAATTCTGGCTGTTTCCTTTAATTTTAAACTGGTTATTTTGGATTTGGAACAGGCTTCTTGGGCAGCGAACTCTCTCCAATCTGCAAGACCAGAATCTGCAACCACCACAAGTATCAACTTCCTGCAAACACCATCCTTTGTTAAGATGGAAGAAACAGACAAACGGTGCCTAGTATGTAGAGGTAGAATTGGGAAACACAGTAATTGTGATTGCCTAGCTACAGCCTTGCAAAGGACAGTCTCTGGTTCCAATTAACTGATTTCTTCCCTCCCAAGTTTCTCTGACAAAAATCACTAGACGTGAGTCTAGGTCAGAGGTCTGTTCTCAGGCTGGGCAGAAATAGAGTTAGTTTGAACTATTATCAGAGCAGCTAAAAGAATGGCAGAAAGGGGTTCAGAGGGGGGACACATGGATTTTGCAGAAGTGAGGAGTTGTTCAAGTTTCTTCCAGAGTGACAGGTGTGCGATCTTTTTGGTCAGCGAGGATGAATCTGACATTTCTGGCCAGAATCCAAATGGGTCTTGGACAATCCTGTGGGAAGATGCAAGCAAAGCCCCTCCCGGTTGTTAACAGTGGATCGGGTCCTTTCCACTGATTGTCTAGGGAGTCTTTCCATCTGACAAGTATTTGAGGAACAGTGCTGGGTGTCTGCCAATGTTTGACTATGGATGGACACTTTGAATCTTCGTAAATGTTAAAGAGGTTTAGGGTTGCCAATGCCATTGCCAGTTGGATGGTAGGAGGGTATTTCCCCACCTTTTGTTTTAAAAACTGATTTTTAGGACCTGATGGGTCCATTCTATAATGCCTTGTCCCTGTGGGTTATGAGGGATACCTGTATGATGTGCAATATTCCATAACTGACAAAACAATTTAAAGTGAGAGCTAGCAAATCTGGGCCATTGTCCATTTTAATATGTTTGGGGATGCCCATGGTAGCAAAGGTAGAAAGTAGGTGGGCAATGAGGTCCTTGGCTTTCCCTCCTGTATGGGCAGTTGCCCAAGCGAATTTAGAAAAAGTGTTTACAGTGACAAATACATATTTTTTTCTCCCAAAAGAAGCTATGTGTGTAATGTCAGTTTGCCAGAGTGCATTGGCTTTCAATCCCCTGGGGTTAATTCCCAAATCCTGTAGTGCAGGTGTTTTAACTAGAACAGAACAGGAAGAGCAGCTTCTAAGGATTCACTGAAGTTGGGCAGAAGCAATTTAAGAAAGCAAGCTTGGAGGACTTTTAGGTTAACATGGGAGATTCAATGGAACTTTTCTGCTTCACAGAGGGACAAATCATAGACCCCTGTAGAGAAAACTAGGTCTTCAAGAGAGTTGCCTTCAGAGAGAGGTCCTGGAAGAAGGCTGTGGGCATGATTGTGCTGTATGAAGAGGGGGTGGCTCCTACTCTCTAAGAGAAATGAAACTGCAATGAGAAGCAGGGAGAGGGGATTTTTGTCTAATTGGACAAAGGATCTGGATAGCCAGGGCAGCAGATTGATCACACAGATACTGTCTGAGAAGAGATTAAGAGGCCTGTTGGTTTCTTTGAGAGCTAGATAAACAGCATAGTGTTCTCTATACTGTAAGGAATGACCAGGGAGCGGGTGAAACAGGATCTGAGGGGCTTGATCCAGTTTGTCATAAATGATGGCTGCAGCCCCTGGCTTCCATCCATCTGTAAAAACAGATGTGGCCTGCCTTAAAGGTGCATCTCGAAAGAGACAGGGAGGAAACCAGTTTAGCAATGGGAGAGTGGAGACCCACCTGTCTTTTTAGGGTAGTGATTTTCTATCTGTCCTGGAAATCCCATGAGGCTTACAGCTATACAAACGTGATTTTGCATCAGCCACTGGATATCCAGGAGGGACAAGGGTGTCACTATGACATCAGGCTCCTTCCCCAGTGTTTGCAGGGAACATTCCCTCCCATTTCTTATCATAGCAGCTAAAGAATCCATTTCAGTTAACAGTCGGAGAGTTCCCCCTATGGGTGTGTGCAGCCTGTCTAGTATTCCCCTAGATTGGTAAAGGGCCCCTATGAACATGGGGATAATGTTAAAAATATGCAACTGCACAGGAAGGGAGGGTGTAAAATGTGCTAAAGCCATGCTCTGGAGAGCTTGTTTAACTTCAGCTAAGACTTCTGAGGCTTCTGCTGTGAGCTTCTGCTTGGAAGCTGGGTTTCTGTTGCCTCACAGAAGATCAAAGAGAGGCCGTAGCATTGTTGTGGGGCTTGACAGCCATGGGCAAAGCCAGTTAAGATTTCCTAGGAAGGACCGGAGGTACGCTAGTGTGAGTGTAGGAAGAAAAAAGAGTACAGGTTTGAGAGATCTCACTGCAGTGAGAGAAATTTCAGCACCTAGGAAATGAATTGGGTGAATAATTTGGACCTTAGCATGGGCTCTTTTAAATCCAAATGCTTCTAAGGATGGTGCAAGCCTGTCCTTTAAAGTTGTGGGCTCAGTTGATAATAAAAAAATTAAAACGTCATCCATATAATGGAAGACTTGCAGACCTTGTTCCATATGGGGTTTAAGAGCCATTGCTACCACCATTTGGCAGAGTGTTGGGCTGTTGCCCATGCCTTGAGTCAGGACAGTCCATTCATAATGAGTTGCTGGACCTGAGTTGTTAATTGCAGGAACTGAGAAAGTGAACCGTTTGCAATCCTCAGCATGGAGGGGGATTAAAAAAAAACAGTTTTGATATCTAAGGCTAGCAGAGGGGTGTTAGCTGGGATGGCAGAGGCAAGGAGGAGACTCCTCTGCAGAGATCCCCATATATGCATAGTTCTGTTAATGGCTCACAGGTCTTGTAAGACATGTCAACCTACTGTTGCCTTTTTTATGACAAACACAGGTGTGTTCCAGGGACTGCAAGATGGACTGATGTGTCCTATTGAAAGCTGCTCCTGACTAAGTCTTGGAGAGCTTGTAATTTCTCCCATGGTAAGGGCCACTGCTCATTCCAGACTGGAGCATCTGATTTCCAATCCAGATGAAGGGGAGAATACTCTGCAGTGACCCTCAGGATTGGGGGTGATTTTTGATAAGATGATGGGTCTTTTCCCCCCAGTTAAATGTTCTAACTGGGCATGGTTGTTCTCATTTGTAGTGGAAATAACCACATCCAAAGCCTCCAAAATACCTCGCCCTAGCAGATTGATATTGGTGGGTGCTATTAGTGGGCAAATCTGACCCATGCTTCCATCAGGGTCTTCCAAGGTGTAAACATTTTTAGTTATATAAGACTGTGAGGGCCCTCTTATTCCTAGAAGTTTAGGTCCTGGGAGCAAGGGCCAGTCACGGGGTATTTCTTGCTGTTTTATAATGGTTCTATCTGCCCCTGTATCTATCAAACATTTAAATGACATCCCCCCAATTTTAATCATCAGTGCAGGATGTGAGCCTTCTGAAATAGGTGCTGCATAAAGGGCATGCACTGATTATTTTTCTCCCTTTTTTCCCTGGCCTAGGGGCTTCCCATCTAGGAGTTTAAAGGTGGCAATTTTTTTCCATCTTTATCATAGTTTGAGTGTCAATCTTTCCTCCAATGATATCCTTTTTTACACCAGGGGCAGAGAATGCATTGGGGGCGTGTTCAGGAGGCCCTTTGGGAGAGACTGGAGCTTTCAGGCACTGTCTTTTCCATTGACCTCTGTTACCATAGTTAAAACATTTCTCATTTGTGGTGACAGCAGCCCTGCAAAGGCTTGTGCTAGGTAATTAGCTTTGTGAGAGGCTGTGTCCAAGTTCTCAGTTGACACTATCCATCTGTCACAATGGTCATCTTTTAAGCCCTGGCATGCTTGCCTGCACTGGGAATTCATTCCCTCCCAAACAATATTTTTGAGGAGTATCTCTCTGGCTGCAAAGTTGGGGATCATCCTCTCTAGGCTGCTTTTAGTTCTTAAGAAAATTTCAGACAGGGGTTCCTCAGGTTTTTGCCTAGGAAATAATAAGGAGTAACTGGCCTGGGATTCAGTGGGTGGTGTAATTCGATCCCAGGACTGTAGGGAGCAAAGGCAGACCTGGTCAAAATACCCTGGGGCCAGTCCAGCCATTTGCATCCCTGCACTAAAATCTCCTTCTTCAAAGAGCTGTTTGTAGCCACAGTCTATGTTAGGTTGCCCTTGATTTCTCTGAACCTGTTGGAGAAATTCGTCTCTGTACAGTGCTTCCCATTGTAAAAATAGCAGATCTGGAAATGAAGTTCTACATATATCTCTCCAGACCTGGGGAGTGGTAAGAGAAGTGCAAAAGCTCTGGAGAATGGACTTTGTCCATGGTACCTGGAGGTGCCATCCTCTCTGACTTCTTGCCTGAGTTCCTTCAACTCACTTTTCGTTTCCAGTTTCGAGGGCGATCCCAACTCAGATCTAATTAACAGGGAATGCCTGTAATTGAAGATCTGGATTGTCCTGAATCTGGCACAGGTTTTCTGTAGCTGAGAGGCTGAGGTTGACTGTGAAGGTGTTTCTAGCCCCTTGACAGGGAGTGGCTGATAATTAGGGGAAAGGCTAAGGCTAGCCACTTGGATGTTTTTATTATCCTGTTTTATTTTAACTGGGTCTGAAGCTTGGGGGCTTTCAGACATAATTTTCTTGGGATTCTCAAGGGGAGTTTTAGCAGGTTCTTGGGAGGAGGGGGTTTGTGATTTAATTTTGTTGTTTTCCTTTCCTGGCGTGGTTTGGTGAGAAGGCCCTAAGCATTGTCTCACCAGAGCTAGTAGTGGTAAGAACGTGAGAGATGCCAGAGCATTTTCTCACTGTTTACCATTCTGTGCCACATGCGTCCAGGATTCTGAAATCCAAAAGTTGGCAGGGGACATCCACGGGGCAATATTAAGAGTCTCATCCTGGGCTGGAGAGATGGACTAGCTGTTAAGAGCACAGACCACTCTTACAGAGGACCCAGGTTCAATCCCCAGCACCCACATGTTGGCCGAAAACCGTCTGAAACTCCAATTCCAGGAGAACTCCAGTTCCAGGGGAATCCAAGACCTTCTTCTGACCTCCGCGGCATTGCACGACATGGGTGCACAAACCTGCATGCAGACAGTACATTCATACACATACAGAAATAAATAAAAATAAATAAATAAAAAATTAAAAATAAAGTCTCACTCCATAAGGAGGCAGCTTCCTGCATGGAAATTTTATCTCCTTGACACTTGAGGAGCATTTCTTTTTTCTTAGCCTGTGGGTCTTTTTGGAGTGTCTGTTCTTACCCATGATAAAGAGAGATAGGAAATGCTAGTGCTTAAGGAAAGAGACAGTATAAAAGACTAATCTCATGGGAAGAGAGAATTACAAGGAGATGTACCACATCTGGCTGTATAGAGATCAAAGACTTAAAGCATATTCAAAGATTAATCTCTCATGGGAAAAGAGTTAAATTCCACAGAGATATACCATAGCTGGTCATGACTACCCTGGTTAGGGGGGTATCTCCTTGTCTCTATGTTTTTTTTTCCCTTGAGTGGGGGAAATCACGGGCTAAGAGAGAGCCCAAGAAATACCTTGTTTCCTTCTTCCTTTGTTGGAAAGTCGAGCCCCACATTGGGTGCCAGTTGTTGGGTCAGGTCTTTGTTCAATGTCTTTGAGTCATGCGTGACCACCTTCCACATGCTGTCCTTCCCTTCTTGGCTCAGCTCCAGGACTTGCCTCCTGCCTGCAGGCTGGCAGTCTCTAGGCTTTGCTCACACAAGAAGTGGGGAGCGAAAACCACCAGAGATCACCTGTAAAATAGTGAACTCACACACACACACACACACACACACACACACACACGTGTAGAGCTGGGGAGGATAGGAACTCCATTTATTTTCTGTCAGTGAGGTCTATATATTCAAGACTACTGTACTTTGGGCAAGGAAGTAGGGAGCAGGCAGAAGGGAGGGGTGAGCCAACTTGGTTCTAATCAGGGAGCTACAGAGCTCTGGTTTGTTCAACAGGTAACTAGAGGTGTGACATTTTGCTCAATGCCTCCAGGGAAGGGGCCTGGAACTTTGAAGAGATAAGGTGAAGCAAGAATCATTGTAATATCCTGAATCTTCCTGCTACAGATAACTCTGAATGCCCACAAAGACTTCAGATAACTGGAGATCTCCCAGGTCTTACAAGTTCTCGCTTCAAGCCACACACAAAGTTTCATTCCCATATCAACCATTCCTGAGTTTTTATATACCACCATTCACAACAAATAAATGTTTTTTGGTCAAGGCTGAGAACAGCACTTATCTGTTTATAAAGCTTTAACATCCTTTCTTTTTTTTTTTTTTTAATTAATTTTTATTGATGCTTTGTGCATTTCATACATTTTTTCCAATTCAGTTCAGGCTTATTTCCCTTTCCCTCCCCCCCACCACCACCCCATCCCAGATCATGCATTCTGCCATAACTGTCCTGCATCTTTCTCTCATTTTTTTTTTTTTTCATTTTTAGCTATAAGTGATAATCCATGAGTACAAGCATCCTTCATGCAAAACCTATCTGCAGGCTGTTGTGCCCAAACACCTACAGCCCCACCATCCAGTGGGGGGTGACAGGTTGTTTGTTCAATCAAGTTGATCAAATGAGTGTCCAGACTACATTGCTGTAGTTTCACCATTCACCCCAATCGCAGCCCTTACATTCTACCACGCCCCCTCTTCCGCAGGTTGTTCCCTAGGCTTAGAAAAGGGGCACAGGTGGATGAGAGGTAAAACAGTCCACTCTCTCTGGAGCTGTTGACTTGGACTCTGGTCAATTCTGGCTGTTTCCTTTCATGGGCTGACAGTTTGTCCAGGAATAACCTTTCGATCCTACTAATGAAGAACAAGCAATTAGATATATAGGTATTTAAGCAGCACTAATAGTTATGGTAGGTTACTTTAGCATAGACACATGTTTGGATATGTTAATCCATGAATTACAATTTTCCCCCCTGTTAAATATGACAGGGTCTTACTGTGGCTTATAACATCTCCTAACCTGTAGAGGATGTAAGCTTGTGGCATCAGCCATGGGTTATTTCTCCAAGGGGAGAGCCAATAGCCAATTAGATTTGGGATATACAGGCACATGGCTGCCTCTGCTGCACAGTATTTCCAGGCAGGTGAGGTGTAGCTGGTGCTGACGGTGGAGTCTTGCTTGACTCAGGGAGACCCATATTTGCTTTATTGGTTTAGTGGCCTTTGGTAACACTCTCTGGCATTCCAGAGGCCATCTGTACACTTGCATGTGTGGTCTCAATACATCCCTCCCATGTTAACGTCAGGTCTTCGGCAGCAGGGTCTTATTGCCTCTCCTCCTGTAGGTATCCCAACTTAGAGGCAAGGAGCCCTTACCTTTTGTGGGGCCTTGGATCCCCTGGCCAACATCCACCTGGTAGAACAATCCATTGCTGATGTCAGAGCTCCTGTATTAATATATTTTGCCTGAGTGCATAGCCCTAGGACTTTAGTATTATATTTGGTTCTGAACAGAGAGTAATCCCTTCCACAGTTCCCATGTCTAGTAGTCAATTAAAGAAAGCAGTTTTACCGGTTTTATAAGAGATTACCTCTACAATAGTTGTCTCCAATTTACAGTTGGGGAGCGACCTCATCATTGTCATATTTCTCCTTGTTCTATGGGTGGGAAGGCAAGGAAGTCTCTCATATCAGAACCTTTGTGGCACCTAGAAGGTAAGTTTCATTAGGACTCATTATAACTAGTTGTTACATGTAGGATCCACAGAGGGGTTCGATGTTTATGGCAATCTGAGGCTTTTCTTCCTTTGAATGTTCAGACGGGTCAGCCTTTCCGTTGCCACTTTTTGGTACATCCTACTCAATGCAAACCTGTATCTTTTCTTTCTCAGCCGTTAAGTTGGTGACGTTTTGTCCTGTTGGAACAAACAAATCTTTTCCCATAGTTAGTTTTAAGATTTGAATTGCAAGGGTTTGATGAAAAGGTTTCATGTCTTTCTGTATCCCCCCCCCTTTTTTTTAGCGTATGAGTCTCCAGAAGACAGTTGTATTATACATGACTATAGGGTGGAGTCAAGGCACAGATTTCATCAAATTCACCCATGTTGTTTTGGGTGACTATATATGATTAACTTGGGAAGCAAACTTAATTTTTACGTTAAATCATCTTAAAGAGAATGCTACAAGGTGATACTGTACAACAGAGAAATTATAGAGAACATTTGTATGTGTCAATCCCAAAGTTCTTGCTCTACAGATTTTATGTAAAGCAAATGTGGGCAACAGCGAATTATATCTCCATTTAATTCAGATGCATTACCATTTTTATCAGATTCTGTAAACCAATGTTGTTTAATATACACATGTTTACTTTTACTTTTACTAAGTCCTAAAACACCATGTGTCCTGTAGACAGTGTCTAGGCGAAACTGGGTACTTGCTGAGCTCACGTCAATTAAATATGCCTTAATCGAATATACACCCGTGTCCCTCTCCCACCCATCCCCCCTTTCCAATTCACCATTTCAGTCCATTTTCTGATGCAGTCTTTCTGTTGTTCTTTTACTATGCCTCCCTCTCCATGAGAAATATTTATATCTGGGTTGTTGGTACTAGCATCCACATATGAGGGACACCATTTGTCGTTTGTTTTTCTGGGACTGTGTTACTTCACTTAACATAATGTCTTCCAGCTCCATCCATTTACCTGCAAATTTCATGATGTTGTCCCTCTTTACTGCTGCATAGTATTCCATTGTATACATGTACCACATTTTCTCTATCCACTCGTCAGTTGAAGGGCACCTGGGCTGGTTCCAGCTTTTTGCTATTGTGAACAGAGCTGCAATAAACATAGCTGTGCATGTATCTTTGCAGTAAGTTGTGTCTTGTGGGTATATACCCAGGAGTGGTATGACTGGGTCAAATGGAAGGCTCATTTTGAGTCTTCTAAGGGTTCTCCACACTGCTTTCCATAGTGGCTGTACAAGTTTACATTCCCACCAGCAATGGATGAGTGTTCCCCTTTCCCCACAACCTCTCCAGCACTTGGTATCATTCGTGTTCCTGATCCTAGCCAGTCTTATTGGAGTAAGGTGATATCTCAGAGTGGTTTTAATTTGCATTTCCTTAATTATCAGAGATGTTGAACACTTCTTAAGATGTTTCTCGGCCATCTCTAACTCCTCCTCTGTGAAGTCTCTATTCAGATCTTTGCTCCATCTTTTGAATGATTCATTTGTTTTCTTTCTTCTTTGTTTTTTGAGTAGCTTGTATACTCTGGAAATTAATGCTTTGTCAGATGTATCTGCTGTGAAGGTTTCCTCCCACTCTGTGGGTCTTCTCCTTTTCAGCACTTCTTTCAAGTTGGCTCTTTTCAAGGAATGAATGCACCTAAAATTAAATAATAATAATAATAGTAATAATAATAATAATAATAATAATAATAATAACTTTCAGAATGTGAGCTACAAGGCAAAGAAATAGATTCACACCTTATTACTTCAACTGCTGTCTGTTCTCTAACTATATAAAGTATGTCCACTTAATAAAACCACTGTAGTTGGTTCACCTCTAGTACATATGTATTAGTTACTCTTTTGTTCCTATGTTAAAAATATCATATCCAAGGCAACTTATAGAAAGAAGATTATTTGGCTTACAATTGCAGAGGCAAAGAATTATGGTAGACATGGCCAGAGAAGAAATCTCAGCACTCATCTCTTCAGGCATGGGCAAGAAAGAGAGAAAGGTATTGAAAGTGTGCAAAGGCTATGAACTCCTAAGCCCACCCCAGTGACATGTTTTCATGAGGAATTTTATACCTTCTAAGCCTCCTCCCACAGTGCCAACAACCCAGACAAGGTATTCAACTATTTTGAGCCTATGGAGGAGATGTTTATGCAAACTATTACAGCTTATGATCTCCAAGCAATGGGTCTTTGACCAGATCCACAGTATAGGGCATGGAATTTTTCCTGTAAGACAGCCTCAGCATCAGTCAGTAAGTAGTGGTTTAATCCATGATAGTTGTGCCACTCTTGTACCAGTGGATATATTTCACCCTGGAATTTGGTATTATAGTCTAAAATGATCCAATTGGGTAAAGACCATTCCTGACTTTTCTCCCTCAGATGCTATATAGCAACTTCTATAGCTGTTGAAAAAACAGCCAATGGAAAAGAAACTTCCAGCTCATTCCCAGCATGGTTTTTCTGTGACATGCATCCCAGATGTGTGGCCATTATCCAGATCTGATGAGCAACCAAGGTCAATGAGCATTCCCTCTATAGTTTTGTGGTCCTCTAGGAACTGTCTCTCCAGCAAATCGTAGGAAGGTACTCCATAACAGGCACTGGGATTTTTGTTTAATACTTATGGGCTCTCTGTTCAAACTCTCTTTAAACTATGCTTTTACAATTGTCTTATAATGGAGGGGATTTCCATGGGACTCCTTTATAGACCTATGGGTGATTTAAACTCTCTCCAATACTCTCTATGCCCTCCCATCATCCAAATACCCTCTTTATACATTGGCCCTACCAGTACTTCCTCTCTACATTGTAATATCATGTGTGTTCTACTCTCCTCTCCCTCCTTAAATGCAAGTTTTATTTTTTTATGTTTGAGACAGGGTCTTCCTGTAGCCCCAGCTTCCCAGGAACTCATTATATAGAAAAGGCTGGCTCCTATCTCAAAGAGATCTATCTGCTCTGCCTCACAATTGCTGGGATTAAAGGCCTGTGCCACCATGCCTGGAAAAACTATTTTTATTTTTAAAAGGCTAAAATTGTATATTATTGGCATTATTATTTATGAAAAGGTTTGTATTGGTAAAAGAAAGAATTTTTTCTGGAAGTGCTATTATGCATAGAGTTTAAAACTCTACATCCAAATTGTTTTCCTGTTTTCTTAAAAATTCTAACCTAGTGCCTGGGTTCCTGCTATTATGACTGACATGATTTTGAGAAGTTCTTGTTTCAAATTTGTAAAATGAAAATAATATTCATCAATTGAATATGTACGTGGCAAAATATATAAATAAATACCACTACTTTTGCTGTGAATTAACTCTACAATAAATGTTTGTAGACAAAACAAAAATGAAATCCATGGTGACATATAGTTAGAGAACAGACAGCAGTTGAAGTAATAAGGTGTGAATCTATTTCTTTGCCTTGTAGCTCACATTCTGAAAGTTATTATTATTATTATTATTATTATTATTACTATTATTATTATTTAATTTTAGGTGCATTCATTCCTTGAAAAGAGCCAACTTGAAAGAAGTGCTGAAAAGGAGAACGTTTTGAAGGAAGAAAATTCAACAACCAAGCTTGACATCTTTAATTACCAGTCTTTCATGAATAAGACATTTCAACTGAAAGTTGGAGAGTTCATGTTTGAATCAGACACTGTTCATCATTTTTCCTTAAATGATAAACTGGTATCATGGGGTAAACACCACAGTGAAGTAAGTGTCCAAATTACTGTCATGTGTCAGATTGAAATTCCTCAGATCACAGGGTTTATGGGAACTGCTAAATTGCATTACCCTGGAATTCATCTTAATTTACCCTTTCTAATCCTTGTTATTGGAACTTTCTGGCATCAGAGTCACTGTTAAAATTCCTGATTAATTTTGGATTATTTAGATTGCTTATCCTTATAATGACAAAATACAACTGTGGCCTCCAGGCTAATAAGAAAAAGCAAATTGAGCATTTTTAGAGATTATATGCAGCACTGCAAGAAATAGAAGTGACTGACTCTGATGAAAGAAAATGAGGATAAAATAATGTCTAAATAAATACAATCTATTTGATATTATAACTTAAATACTACAGGCATATTTATTTTAATTTTTGTTAAAACTATTTCCTCACAGTAATAGGAACATTATGTTCTTCAAGAGCTCTTTAGCCATTTAAGTCTTTTTAAAATCACTCTAGTTCTTTGTTGTTACCACACAGAGAACAACCCCTAAAATCTACCATCTAATCTAAATGCTACTTCTGACTTCTGCCTGTTGACTGGATTCCCCCCTCCCCTGTGTCCTCCCATTGCTCTCTGCAGTTCAAGTTGTCGACTTGGTTTCAGAAAAACATCTATGGAAGGAAAACCATTTTGTTGTTTTTATTGTCTTCCTTGTCCAGATGGGGAGATTGCAAATGAAACAGGTCATTCTGAAAATGAAATGAAATGAGGAAATGATGCCCAATAACACACAGGCCAATAATATAAACTTGAATATATGTGCATATTTTTATAACTAACTCACATTCCTTTAAAAAATCCTCGATTTCATCCTAGTCATTTTATTGCTGTTGTTATTTGTTTTGTTTTATCTTGTTTTGGCATGGTTTGGTTTGGTTATGTTTGGGTTGGTTTAGTTTCATTTCAGATATGGTCTTGCTGTGCTCCCCAGTTTACTGAAACTATAGGACTATGTCATTGCCTCCTGGCACAATTTAGTCTTTAGCATATTTACAATGAAATCAGTTTCTATTCTTTCTACCTCCTTTCCACTAACTGCTCTATTATTTCTGCTGAATAATAAAGGCTAATATTGTTTTAGTGTTCTCTATACTATAGATTAAAAACCATGAAATGCATTATAAAAGCAGAATATTTTTATTGCCTTTTTGAGACAGGGACTACCTGTAGCCCCAACTGTCTTGTAACTTACTATGTAGACCATACTGGTCTTGAACTTTCAGAGATTATCCTACCTCTCTGCCTCCTGAGTGCTGGGATTAAAGGTGTGTGCCAACATGCCTGGCTAAAAAAGCATAACCTTATTTAATGCTCCCAAAACCCATTGATACAACCAGCATAATCAATATTTAACTAATGAGAAAGTTGAACTGAGAGAAATTACATACATTCTCAAGGCCAAGCAACTTAAGAGACAGCTCAGACAAAATATGGACAAAAAAGTTCATCCGAAACCCTCTTCTGACCTCTGCAGCATTGCACGACACGGGTGCACAAACCTACATGCAGACAGTACACTCATACACATAAAAAAGTAAATAAAATTAAAAAATAAAATAAAATAAAATATTCTAAAATGGTGACCTTGTTGTCAGGTACATCGTTTTTTCTGAGACCTTCCATTCAACATTTTAGGATTCATATTAGAAACTGGTTAAGGAATTTCTTTTCTTTTCCTTCATTTATTCCTTGCATCCTTCCTCTTTCCTTCTTTTCTTTCTTTCATTCTTTTTTTAGATAATTTTTTTCACTGTAAATCTCTATCTTTTCTGGAATGTGTTATAAATATCAGGCTTGCAGGCAATTCTCCTGTCTTTGTCTCCTGAGTACTGGTATGTGACACTGTGGTTGGTTATTATTTTTCTTTTTTTATTGTTTTTTTGGTTATTATTTTTCTAATTAACCATGTGTCCCATAGGAATGTCCTTAGCGTGAATAAAGTCTAAAATTAATGGATGAAACGTCACATTTCACAGCAATTTTTAAAAATCTTCTTAATATATATTTCTGCCTGTATCTTCTGAAAAATTATGTGAAGAAAATTACTAAAGTTTCTATGGAAACAAAAGAAACTGAAGAAAAATAAATTTATGTATAAATACACATATTTAACATCAAGTGCACTATTGATTTGATTTTAATATGATTGTAAGAATTCAATAAATGTTTTCAAGAAGCTCACAAAACAAGTGTAATTCATCATAAAAATATATTTGCTTCTAAAATGAATAGATTTCAGCATTATTCTCTATTGTAAGTTGCCAGAGTCCTGCTCCAGCAGGTTCAGTTCCTGAAGTGAGTGTTCACAAAGGCGGTGAAGGAATTAATCAAATAAAACACAAGAATCTTTCATTTTTGTGACCTGAGGAGCATCTATCTTCCTTGCTCCTGTGCAGAGGACATCTTGGGTTCTTCAGTCTGCCGATTTCTTGACCTAAGGATCAGAGAGTATTTGCCTTCTCTGATCCTGTGCAGAGGGCTTTTCGAGTTTGCCACTCTGCCGAATTCCTGACCTAAGGATCAGAGAATATTTGCCTTCTCAGATCCTGTGCAGAGGGCCTTGCCAATTTGCCACTCTGCCCAATTCCTGACCTAAGGATCAGAGAGTGTTTGCCTTCTCTGATCCTTTGCAGAGGACCTTTCGGGTTTGCCAATCTGTCGATTCCTTTTCTTCTCTGCTCCTCAGGTCCCAACGTTTATTTTTATATGCCCTAAAACTAATACATGTTATGCAAGTCTAAGCTAATGATGAAAAAAAAAATAACAAAAAAAAAATTCACACCTGAAATTATTCTTAACATTGAAAACAGTAAAACAATCAATAATGGTACAATTATTTAGTTGAGACATCAAGAAAGTGAAATAATAATAGCACAGCCATTCAGCTAAGCAATTTAACAGTTTTGCAGGAAAATGAAGTTAATATTAACTTTTAACTCTGAGGATTCCATTCTTTATGCCTTGTGGTTACATAGGTGCTGGACAGTGTAAAAAATGAGCTTTAAAGCTTTAACAATAGAGAACTTTATTTCTCTCACTTTAGTTCCTTGTTCACTCGATCTGTAAGTCATTTTGTGGCTGGTGTAGCTTTGATTCATATCTTATTTTTATTCTGGCCAATGTTTTCCTCAGTTTCTGTTTTCCTCATTTTCTGTTTTTAACAATTTCTGCTAAGGTGATTTTCTATGCTATTAATCTTTAAGTCAGATCAATAGAATCCACTATTTTACTTGGAATTAATTTCACTTTGCCCTACAATCCTCATTTAGTTTAAATATGACCAAGAAAACAAAATTCCTTTCTTTACTTGGACATTCTGTGCATAACAGAGTTTCTGTAGAGTTGTTAATTACTACTGTATCATGCTTTTAAGTTGTGTACACAGTGCCATTATTTCTCACAAAGTACTCATTTCTAGAAAGGGCAAGAGTGTCAGTTCCACTCCTTAAGGCAGAAGCAGGTACCCTAACTGCTAGAAAGCCGAAAGTCAAGCAGGCCAGAAAAATAGAATTAATGTGATAAGGAGAAATATTATAAACTAAGGTCAGCTGGAGAGCATATTTCAACCAGATGAGTCAGGTCACCAGAACTTTGTCAAGCAGTGAAACTTTCACGAATGGCTCTGCCAGTAAGTATTGAAACCATAGTTCATCACTTGATAAAATTAATGTTAAAATCAAATGATAACTTAAAAGTAAATAGCAAAATTCCTAAACATAGATACTAAACAAATATTATGAATTGTTTATTTCCCAGCTCTTCTATAATTAATACTATGTGGCTCCAGGGATCATTGTGGAAGAAAAGGTAGAAAGATTATGTGACAGAGCTAGTCAATGTCTGCAACAAAATGTATTTGCCAGACATGATAGTGCTGTTGTACATATGAACTCACATCAACTTCAAAAGCATGCACAGCAGAGACAGGCAGATCTTTGTGAGTTCAAGGCCAGCCTGGTCCACAGAGAGAGTTCCAGGCTAGCTGGGGCTACAGGGAGACCCTGTCTCGAAAAGACCAAAAAAAAAAAAAAAA